>VYXB01010439.1:0-29378 GCA_013397135.1 Pachyramphus minor
AACAACGTGATAGTTTACACCAGTGCTCTGAGTAGTAGAAATAGAAGATAAGATCTAATGTTTTGCCAAAAATTCTCCTCCTCAGTCAGACTCTATCAGTGACAATAATGTTGGCAGCTCTCACTTTGGAAAGCCTGAGGTATAATGTGATTTTAGACTTTTCATATTTTGCAGGTTGAAGGTTTTTCTTCTTCTTCTTTTTTCCCCCCTCCTCTTTCCCCAATTTTTTTAGAAGATAATCTAATTGAATTCCTATTTCCTTGACTGGGTTACTGTCAGCAATCTCATCATGAAAATCTCACAGCAAATAGAGAAGGCACAGGCTCCTATGCCACGGCTTTGGCTTATGTTCAGCATGACCACACAGTCAGCACTTCAGTTCAATGAATACATTTGTAGATGATATTTTACTGCTCAGCTTTGTTTTTCTGTCCTGCACACGCCGCCAGCTAAAAGATTCTATACTGCTCACAACTCAGAGTTCATATGTTCATATCTAACATGTAGACTGTGATTTTGATACAATTTTCTGTCTTACTCTGAGTTCTCCATGGTGTTTTTAATGACAAAGTAGCGCTCTGTCACACTGCCTTGTTGGGGAGGGTGGTACTAACCTTTTCTGCTAAAGGAAGAATGGGGTAGAGGATGATGTAGAAAACATCACGGCAAGGTGCAAATTTATGAAGTGCAATAACTAATGTGGGTCACCCTACCTCAGGAACGGTCTGTCAAAGAGCAGAACTTCAGGGACAGCTAAAGCAAACAGAAAGATCAACCTGAAGAAAACTGCCCATATGGAAAGGGACTGGAAATAGTTATACGCGTTCATCATAAAAATAAGACAATTAGGAAGAGTATAGGAGAGTGGAAGAAATGAATGGATAGTGCCTGTGGACAGATTATCCTAGCATTCTAGATTTTTGAAGCACTGTTTACTTAGTATTGGACTTAAATAGGCCATAGTAATTATCATATAAGCTCAGACAAATATCTCTGTAGTAAAGTACATTTTTTGACAGCATGTTTTAAACTGAAATTAGCAAATTTTTATTAAAAATATTGTCTTTAAGTAATGTAGCAAATTGAGTACAATATGTGTCATATTTTTTCAAACTATTTCAAACAGTTGTCTACAGTGTTTTAATTAGGAAAGGAGAAAATAAGTTTCTACAGGCTTGCTCTGATTTTGGTTTTTCTTACCTATATAACATGATATATGGCTCTCCTGGGGGAGAGTTGACCTTGTGACTATCTTAATGGCAGTTTTCTGGAAAGATATGGATTGACTAAGGCTTAAGAATGGATTGTCTCTTCCTGAAACATATCCTACAGCTTTTTCAACTGCAACTTGTCAGTTAGAAGAGTCAAACACCTAGTTTTGTTTTTCAGAAATAGGGAGTGTTTGGTGAGATAAAAACAAGAATGTGATAAACCTGTTTCTTACTGGGGAAGAAGTTAAGCAATTAGAGAAAAAGTAAATTTTAGTACAATGAAATTAAAAATGTAAATTTGAAGTAAAAAAACTATTACACATAGCAGATAGTAATATTGGGGGAAAACACACAAAATTAACTTTTTTTTGAGAAAATCTTGATTTTTCTTAAAAACACTCATAATACAAAATTATTTGAATTGTATCTATTCCTTGGTGAATTGTTAAACATCAAACAGTAAATTTTATTGCAATTGGACTATTCATACAAATAATTGTGTGTGATAGTGAGAAAATTACAAAATTCTTCCTTTATCATTTCTGTGAATAACTTTCTTTCTTTTTTTTTTTTTTTTTTTTTTTTGTAATGAAATTATCTCTCTCATGCTATACTTCTCTCTTAACTGTCCCAAGGATTGGATAGCGTTGGCATACTCAAGACAATACCTCCAGCAGCAGTCTGTTCTTCTGGTGAAAACTGCCAGCCCTGCAGGGGATGTTATCATTAAAATACCAGATATGTGTACTTGTTGATCATACTAGTATAAGCTCAAGTTTGTGCTCTATTAGAAGTTAATGTACTGGATCTTGAACAGGAGTATATTTGCTACAAGCACATACTGTACTCTTTCACATGTACATGGAAGAAAAATGTCTGGCAGTGTGACAGGGCAGACCTAGAACGAATGTTTTGATATCTTTCTACTAAATCTGCCAGATTAGTACACTATGAGCCCTGGACAATTTACACATGGAGGGCAGGTTGCCAGCACACCTGATGACATTTGCAACCTATATGGCTAACAGCAGTGGTTTAATTTAAAGCATTATAGGGGGAAATGTAGCATTTTAAATCAGTTCCCTGGAAGTCATAAGTAACTATGTTTGATCTCAGATCCGTGGATCCACAGTTTAGGAATTACTGCTAAAGCCTGATCTCACCAAGATTGCTCCAAAGAGCATTCCAATTTTCAGCAGTGTTTAGTTATTTAGTTGTGAACATAGTTATGCTGAGTGCCAGTGGTTCATATTTTTTTGACAGAATGAGAACAACTCAATACTTATTTCTTTATGTTCATTTAAAGCAGAATTATCACCAACAGCATGTTCATGTGCCTTGCTTCTGTATTGTGTCACCACAACTAACTGCACAGCCATATTGAAAAAACCAATCAAACAAAAATACCTCTTGTTCTCCCCTGTTTAGTGATGGTTTCAGTTGAATCAGGCTCCCAACATTGTTATTTTGCAAATATTTTACCAGTACGATGTAGAGATCAGTGTAAGAGTGGCAATGAAATGGAACATGGTCGAGGTTGCTGGGAAAGATGTGGACACTTTTTTTGAGACTGAATAGAACTATATCTTTAAAATCAGACTTCTAGTTCAGACATATTCAGAATTCTTTTTCCATGGACATCATTCAGTTTTCATTTAATTCACTGTTTCCCTCCAACGTTGCTATTAGTGAACGTTCTTACATTTGTTCTGAACAGAAAACACCAAAGGGAAACAACAAAGATGCATGGTTTTATAATATCTTAACACTAGTAAATTTTTTTTAATTACTCTTGCCTACATTTTTGCAGCTCTAATTAGTTCTGTGGAATGATGACTGATTGATTTACCTAAGTATAAGATTTTGTTGAATAGGAAATAATGCTTGTGATTGGAACTTTAAAAAAAGAAATAAAATTCCTTTGTACTTTTTTTCACAGTTCTACTGGGATGGATTATAATGCTTCACCAATAAAAAACTATTCATTTTTGTTTCAGGGGAAAGAAAATGGATTGTCCATTAGTAATAAATTGAAATAATCACTTTCTATCAAAGTGAATATGCTGCTGTTGTAAAACACTGATAATCTAGCTGTGTTTAAAAGCCATGTAAAAAATATGTTTTAACACTCCTTTTGACTACTTTGTCAACAATGCATGATACATGATGCTGTTCTCAATTCCTGAAAAACTGACTAGACAACATGACCACTTTTAAACACAGGTTATCAGTTAACCCACTAGATCACCTCCCTTTCCATAATAATTTTCATCAAGTTTTCATCAAGGTTATAGTAATATAAATACTTTCCTATATTAAGTGATTTGCTGAAAAAACAGAGATAATAAAATGTTGTATTAAGTCTTCTGAGAGATTCTTATTACTTCAGATTGGGATTTGAGCCAGTAGATATAAAGTAGTTTTAGAATGTACAACGCTTCTCACTTTGGAATATAAGCATAGAGACAGACCCACACATGAAACCAGATTCAAGCATTATGTGAAGCAACACAATTCCATTGAAGTCAGTAATTTATAGCAGTTAAGGTTCTAACCATATGCTCACACATATGTATATTGCAACACACACGTGTACGTAGGTGTGACCTAAAATCACAAGCGCAAGTAACTTTGTAATTGCTTACAATTGCTATCTTCTCCCAGCAAATTTTTCATTAGACTGGAAAAATGGAAAAAAAACCCCCATGTATTTTAGACATTAATTGTTTCTGGTTACAAGACACACAGTGTTTCACATCATTCCTGGTTTTTAGGGTGCCCTTTGCTGAAATAGCAGCAAGATTATTTGTCTGAAAGTCATCAATAATACTAACAAAAGACTTGAAGAGGAGGAAAGATGGAAGTTTAATTTCACTGAATTTGCCCATGGAGAACACATGCAGTTAATATTATGACTTTTAAAATGGGGTATGCTATGGAAAAATTATTTATAAAGCCTTGGTATATACATGGTGCCTGGTATGCAAAATCCATAGAACCATGGCTTAAATAAAGGAAAGAGAACTTCACTTTTCAGGTGAAGGGCAGGTGTCAGGGCAGGAATGGGCTCCTTTTCCTGAAGCAGCTGCCATTTCAAGGGTGAGAAGATACTGATGAGGATAAAACATCTGAACAAGGAAAGTAGCTCATAGCAACTAGGTAGGTTGGTACAAGGAAACTAGCTAGCACCAACTGCAAAACCCTATGAAAGAAAAAAAGCTAGTCATAGAATTTCAGTAGCAATGGGTTAAAAGGTGGAAGAGTATGAAAGACAAACGATTAGAGGAACCGTCCCAGAAAGCAGAACCTCCCTCTTCCTCTTCTGTGTACATACCCAAACTACGGTTTTTCCAGATAGCTCTTTCCACACTTGAAAGTTTTGTTTCCTTTTTTGTTTGTTTGTTTTTGTTTGTTTGTTTACGCATTACAAATATACAATTAATTATTCCCAAGAGGACAACAAGCCCAAATTTTTTCTTAAACTACACCTTTATAAAACCAATATAATTCTGTCAAAATGAAATGATAAAATAATATCATTAGTTTGTAGATTGTTAAAAGAGCTTTTTTCCTGAAAAGTCAGGATACCTGTGTTTATTGGAGCTTCCTATCATCTATATTAAACCTCTAGGCTACTTGTTACTTCTCTTGTGATTGCTAATGCTTGTTCCTCTTTAGCACTGGTATTCTCGGTTGTAGGGTATAGGGATGTCTTTTTCTGTCTCGGTGTTAAGTTCTAGTGAGACGTAACTAAATTTTATACCTCCAGACCACAATAAGCGACATAGAAGGAGGTGTTTCATCAACAGCAACTGCTTTAATGGACCTCTCCAGCTTTACAAATTACAATGTAATCTTGAAAATACCATTGAAGAATGAACTGCAAAACCTAAAGAAAAAGAAAGTATCCGAGTCAGTCAAAGAGTGATCCCAACATTGGTTAGACCCAAAGCTTTTCCAATTCAGAAGAAACAGTACTCCTGACTAACCTACTACTACTACTACTACTACTACTACTACATGGAATATCTTGGATTTTTGGTATTATTACAGAATCTCATAATGAGTAAGGGTTGGAAGGGACCACTGGAAGTCATCTGGTCCAACCAGATGACCTGCTCAAGCAGGGTCATCCTAGAGCACAGGATTGGGTCAAGACAGTTCTTGAATATCTCCAGTGAGGGAGACTGCACAACCTCTCTGGGCAATCAGTTCCAGGGCACAGTCACCCACACAGTGTTGTGTTCCAGGAATGCTCAGCTCTTTCTTTAATCTGTCCTGTATGTATGTCTCACGCACTTATAAGACTTTTTTCAACATCATAGCTTCCCATAGATTTTTATCTCCTTTTCCTTCTCCTTCTATCTTTCTGTCACTTTACTCATGATGCACTTCAGGGTTAGTTTCGTGTCTCAACCATTTCCAGCAGCTCACCACCTTCTTGTTAAGATGCTCCTGGTTTAAAATTTTAGAAACACTAGGATGTGATACCTGCTGACATAACTGGGGACTGAAATCCCACCGAGGAGAGGCCAAATTTTATAGATATTTTCAAATATTTTGCTTCTAAAAGTATAGAGGAATAAGAAATAAGGACTAGAGGAAATTTAGGGGACGAAGGATGACAATGAGGTACTCCCTTATGATTGCAGAGGGCAAGAGAGAATTCAGATTTTGTTGGTCATGACAGTTCCCATTAGGCAACACATATTAAAGTAGAGCGATGTGTGTTTTGATTCCTCCCACAGGATGAATACTTCTGAGGAGGGTGTCATTTATATGAAGGTAATATGTGGAAAAATGAAGATTAACCTAAGTAAAATGCATTTTTGAAATATACCTCCTGTGAATAAAACCGTCTACATTCAAAAGTATTCAGAAATCTTGAGAGTCTGCTGTAGCAAAGTTCAAAAAATATATGTTCACAAAACAACTGCAATGGTCCAGGCTTTGACTGTAGAAACTTTAAGTCATTTCACGTATCTGTAGCTGCAGGTGAAAAGTACAAATAAGATTGGCTCTAGATATTCATATATTCAGAGACAACACTGAAGAGTTTTCAGTCTAAGCACCAAAGAGTATATAATCACATCTTGAACAGAAGTTCATACGAGTAATACTTTGCAAGTTCAAATGAACAGCTAAGATAGTTAGAGAGAGAAAATGTCATTTTACCTTCTTTACAAATTGGTTAATGAGGTGCCATTGGATTAAGTAACTTCCCAAAGGTCACATAAGTCTGTGGCAAAACAATGAACTGAAATGGGCTCTCCAAGGTGCACAGTATGACAGTGTAACACTCTTTATTTCCTTTCCCACAGTATTTCCTTGGTTTAATCTCTGCTGGCATTTGTTGAAATTTCCTTTTCAACTTAGAGAATAGTAAAAAAATCTCTCAAAAAAGCCAAAACCCTAAATAGCCCTCCTAACTTTTTTTCCTGAATGTGTTCCTGTTCCTTAGGTTACCCTTGCGAAATCGTGTTATAATCATGTTTAATTGAGTAGGCTCTATTCTCAGCAAAGAAAGTAGACCTTGACATTAGGAAACCTGAGGAGAAAATGTTTAAAAAGAAAGAAGACATTTCATATTGGAAAGATTTGCATGTGTTCAGCATTAGATGGAGAGCTTTAGAGAAAAAACATGAGTCTGAGTACTCAGGCTTTTCTGGGTTCCCCACTGGGGAGGTGATACTGCACCTGGTTAATATGTTATAAACACAAACTGGCTAGCACTTGCTGAATTTACATTGCATATTAGAAGTTTGAGTTCCAGAGGGAATTCAGAGTTCCTCCTCTTATGGAGCAGTTTCTCTCTGGGGAGATGTAACAAGCTACCACTGTGATGAGCAACAGCATGGAAACAAGCAGTTTCTGCAGTAGTAGGAAGACTCTTTGCTCTACTTCTTTAACCCATCAGCTCTGACTCTACTCTCCAATGTTCTGTGTACAGGATTGCTGACAGTAGATTGCACATGTTTCATATGTGATCTGTAAGAAAGATCTTGTGATAAAAATCAAAATCTGTTCTCTGCTCTGCAGGATATGCTTTTTAAATGAAAACACAAAATGTTATTAATTTGTCTTATTTCTGCAATGTGAGATTCTAATGACAAAATTCTTTGGTGTTTCGCTTTCACAGTGATATCTTTGCTGATAGACTGAAGCTTCTGACATCTTTCTTAGAAAGAAGAGCACGATCCTGTTGTCCTACACCACATTCTAGAGCTAAGGAGAAAATATTTTTTTGTACATGAAACTGTGAAGACCAGATTTAAAAAGAGGATATTGGAGTGGGAGTGTGAAAATTTACATCCCTAAATCCTATCCTGACAACTGCTACTTGGCTATTGGCTAACCCTCCCAATATTCTCGTCTCAGATGGTCCCTCTCTTATAGCTTCTATCAGCTGGTCAGCATCCCATCTGCTGTGCCCATTGGGATTTTGCTGTTCCCAGACACTCTACAGGGTGTCTCAGTGCTTACTGGTGAGCTCAGTATTGGACATTCAGTCAAAACATCAGAAGTTACGAGATGTGGCATCTAAAACCCAAGCCACGGTTTTCTGGTAAATCTTCCCTCATGGCTATGACAGGGTCAACAGCACACAGCCTTCACCATGCCTCCCAGCAAAAATCTCACCCTACTTTAGCAAAACCAGAAAACTTGGAGGGTTTTTGTGTCTAAGGTGAGTTTCACCCCTCACCTCTAATCTGCTAATTTGTAAGCTCCTAAAAATATCTCAGCTGTCAAAGCCAACAGATAAGCCCCTCGTCACTATACTAATGTAAATTATTACTTATCTGAAATTTTTAAAGGTGAGAATATATGCCATTGCAAAATGGCATTTGACAGCAAAGTGTGACTGTGCTGAATGATGTGAGGTCTCAGTCTGCTGTGCTTCTAGAAACAAATGGACTGCTTTCATACATCTTCAGTCTCCAGGTCTGTTTGCGGTTACTACAGTGGCTTCTCTTTATTCTGTACTCCAGTACTGTAAGAGAAAAGGGCTCATCTGTCATGTGCCATAGATAAGCACAAAAACACCTTAACAGACAAGGTAGAAACCCCAGGTTGTTTATATTCATGAAAACTTTTCCCCCCACAAAGGTCACATTGAGTAAGATAAACTGTGTCATCAAATATGCAGCATAATGCAACAGGGGTCTGGCATGGCGGGCTTAAGACTTTTTGTGAGTTGTGTCAAGGAGGACTGTTTTTGTCCTTAGTTTGATCATCAGTTTCAAATGGCCAAAGCTCTTGTAGTTTGAATGTAAATGAGAATACAGGTTACAACTATCCTCATTTCTCATTATTGAAATGACAAAATGCATTTTCTCCTACCTGACTGCTTAATACCTCGTGAGCAGCTGATATACAGATGTCATATATATATGTTATAATATGTATATAATAAAGGTTATAATACGTGTGTAATAAAACAGATCTAATAAAATAAAAGAGCTTCTTGACAGTAATACTGCAGAGGACTGTCTTTCTGTGTTGCAGGCTGGAATATATGCCTGACACTGAATCAGGTCACAGGTTATATTTGTACTTGTGCCAGTAAGGATAGTATTTAAAACCCAGTAGCTATTTTTTCCCCAAATATTTTGTGACTTAATTAGGGAAATGTCGCTAGAAACTATTGTATGTTTACCTTACGGCACTTTTCAAAATCTATCAGTTTCACCTGAAAATAAGCATGAGGGATGTCTAGATATTTGTAATACTCTCCTCTACATCCCATGCCCAGCTGCTTTAGTAAAGGTTCTCGCAAGTACACATATTGATATTTGTTTAATCTTGTCACTGTAAACAAGTTCACAGCTATCACAGAGGTCTTCTATTTCATTTTTACAGAGCTGAAATCCAAAATGGAAGTATACATAAATTTTCTAACAAATACTAAGGGATAAAATTTGTTACGAAGAATTTAGTATGCATGTTTTGCCTCCACACTTCTTTTATTTTACTAAATAGCCTACGCGGAAAACAATTTGCTTATCCATTAAAAAAGAAAAGAAAACAACAACACCAAACCAAACAAACAAGCAAAACAAAACAAAACAAAAACCCCACAACAGCAAAAAAACCCAACCCTGCTCCATTCTGTTTTGGTTTCTGGGGTTCTGTTGTCATTCTATCCTAAAGTGCTGTTTCCTCACATTTGCATCTACCAGCCTTTTTAATGTGATATTCCATTTAAACTGCCTTTTAATTGTGTGTGCTGCCTTGGCAGAACATGACTGATGTACTAGCATTAATTAGGGCTCCAGTCAGCAGCCTATGCCAGCTGGAAACTGAGAAACAAGCGTAAATTATTCTGTCATCAATCAGCTCAAAAATGTTTGAATCACTAATTAGTTTGCAATTTGGGTGACAGTTTATCTGACGCAGGCGGTGTCAGAAACTTCAGATCTTAGATGAATAATTTGCCAGCAACAAGCACATATTCCCTGCTTTTAAATACATGAAGGTTTATCTGCATGTTGAAAGGTGGCTCAGCAGTCTTCATTAACTTCCAACTGGGACTATGTAAATCAGGAATCAGTGTGAGGCACTTCAGTCTGTGGTGGCTTAGCAGATGATATTTAGAAAAAGAAAGCCTCTTTTCTCTCTTTTTTTATTAATAATTCATAAACTGATAGACGAGAATGTTTGGGCTTTAACAGCTTAAAAAAAAATCACAATTGTTAAAAAAAAAGAAGGCAATCACCCCCTTTTACATGAAAATTAGTTGTGCTGCATCTTGCTGTTTAACTGATTTAGTCTCCTCCACTGTCATGTGTCTGGAATGTTAAGCAGCAAGTGATTAGCCCTTGTCCTTTAAAGCAGGATCATTATTGGGGTTTTATTAAATGGCAGACTTGTGTTTCCATTTAAAGGATAAGGGAGGTCGGGGGCAGGGGAAACAAGAATTTGCTAACAGGAAGCATAAAAGGTTAACAAAGTCTCATAAGGAGGAACTATTCAACATTTTAAATGCAGTCGAGAGGGTCTTAACATCTATGTTATTCTTATCTATAAGAGAGATAAGTTTGATACATTGCAACCCATACAACTATTGTGTGGCCCACAGATAAAACAAACCTGTAGAAACAATTGAGGGAGATAAGTATTACTGGGCAGAGAGACACCAGCGTGTCTTCTACCTATGCATTCATCCTTCTAGAGCTGAAAGATATGTGGTTGATATGGAAAGGTGCAACTACAGGAATAGGAAGGAGAGCCATTAGCTGACCTTGGTGCCAAATACAAAAGGCAGCTGATGATAAGATTTTCAGGTTTTCTTTGACTGGCAGAGGGCATCGTTTCTGCATTCAGAGCCTTAACAAGGTGAGAGAAGCGGGGAAAATGACATTGTGTAATTATGATTAGCTGGTGCCACTCTGTAAGCACATCACAACAGCAGCATGGGAGTGCTGCTGCTTAATAAGTGTTAACAAAAGGATTTGAAGTAACAAATCAATGACAGTTTGGTGACAGTCCTTTTCCTTTCTGTTCCAAGTCCCTCTGCTCTCAAATTTTATTTCTTATAGCCAGGAAAAATCATTCCTTGGTACATCATATATTAACACCTTAAGTACATTTGTTTAAAACTTTACTGAAATTTGGCTATTTTGGTACTTTTTTCCCAATATATTAAATAGACTTAAATAAAATAGTTTTGTTCTCAGAAATTTCTAGAAAAAAATTAGTTTGCCGCTTTAACGGAGAAATAAAACCAAGTAACAAAATACCTTTTTTTTTATATGGTAAAATTATGATTTTTTGTGGCTGCTTTAATGAGCATTTTTAGAGCTCACAGGCAAATTTTTTATATATATTTAGCACAACATACAGTCGATATAACACAGCAATGTTTTTGACCTTTTTAGTGAAAAGAAAAAAGTTTGTCAAATTGCAAGGTCCATAAACATTTTCACATCACCAAAGATTAAGAGAGCTTAGGTGGAAATATAGTACATGTGGTCTTTAAAAGTCCCATGGCAGGGGAATCACACAAGGTTTCAGACAATGCTGCATATGTGCTACATATTTGACATGTACCCTGTGAAATAATCAGCACTGGACTGGGAAGGAAGCTACAGGACCCTCAGGCCATTCAAAATAACCAGTCCCCTCTCCTGTTGAGACCACCTCATTTCTTGTCCAGGCTAAGTAACTTCCATGGGTGGTCCTTAAATGTGTTTCTTATTAGCTGGGTGCCTAAAGGGGAATCTGAACTGGGCAGTCCTGACTGCTGACTGCTCTACCTGCAGTCACGATCGAGGGAGCTGCAAATACAAAAAGCCATATGTAGCAATATGTAGCCTAAGAGATCTGGTTTTTGAGGTATCAGATCAAGCACTCAACACGAATGGCACTTTTGACTTTAATCTCTCTGTCTCAACACTCTGTCAGCACAATGATGGAAAAATAGATTCCTGTTTGTCAAGCACTTTCGTGAACTATATAAAAAACACACGCAGAAATTAATGAGTCTCGCTTTAGAGGAAAGTTTAAATAGTGGAAAATAAACAAAGCTTCAGACTGCACACTGCAGAATGAAGATAAAGCAAAATAGTGAATAGATGCTTACTCTGCAGCCCTCTTCTATCTATACATTGAGTAAGGCTCTGGTTTGTGTAGGGAAAAAAGAAGAGGAGCTACATGGGGATTTCTTTTAACAACAACTTTTTGTTTGTTTCTTTGTTTTATCAGAAAATACCTGTTTCTCAAAACTACCACTTTTTATGGAAACATGTTCATCTGAATGACGTTTTTGTCAAAAGGACTTTCATGGCCCAGAGAAGAATTTCTTGTCAAAAACTAAGCTGGAGAGCAATAAACACACAGAGGCAGACCCACTCCAGAGTGGCAACTAGTTTGACTGTTAGACAACACTAAATGCAGTGCCACCACCTCAGGAAAATCTGGCAACAGACCTCCTTCTTCTGCTTCACACACCTTTCTTATTATGTCCTGCTTATTTTACAGGCAGGAGTGATGCTACCTGTGCACTTTCTTGGCACTTCCCATCTTGCTTTTCATATTCCAGAGGAGATCTAAGATGATTCAAGCACTGGAATTCTGTTTCTTCTCTTTCTCCTCCTGTTTTAATTTCAAAAGGTCTAGTCTTTGCTTCTAAATGGAATTTAAACCCAACATTGTTTTATTCATAAATAACACTGCTGGACCCTAGAAATCTTTTTGACACTGTAATGCAAATGCACACAAAGTCAACAGTTGTGTTCACCCTAATTCTGTCATTTTGTCTCTTTTGACTGATTCTTCAGCTTTAATACAGAAAGTACACATGCATATGCACATGCCTAATCTGTAAACACTGTCAGAATGAAAAACTGCAAACTCCATGAGATGTTGTCATGGGTTTACCAGCCCCCCTGGGCTGGGATAGTCAGGTCCAGGTGGATTTCCGGAGAAGAGCCAATCAAAAGTTTTAGTAACACCTTTGCTAATGACATATTTAAGAAAACGGAAGAGAAGATGGATTGCATAGAAGAAATTTGGCAGCCATGGGAGGAGGGTGGCAGCAGCCCCCCCGAAGTGCCGGGGGGCAGGGGGCATGCCTTGGGCCGGGGGCAGGCATGGCACTGAAGTCTCCCCCGGCCGAGATGTGTAACAGACTGGGACTGGAGAAAAAAACTCCAGGCAGAAGCTGCCTGCCTGAAATTTGCTGCAAAAGAATTCCAGTGCAGCGGAGAGCAGAGGAGGATTTGAGATAACAAGTACTCCAAGGTCAATCTTGAAGGAGAAAGCAGAGAAACATGGAGGGAGCTGCCCCCCCGCCCTCTCCCTCCAGCAGGGGAAAGACTGAAAGTTGTAGAGGATAAGTGGAGGTGCAAAGACCCCCCAGCAGCTCAGTTGTGACCCTAAAGGACAGCAGAGTATGGAAGAACTGTTGTCCTGGGTGGACCCACAAGGAGAGGCCTATTTAAGACTGTCTTCTGTGGGAAGGGATCTCCACACAGCAGAGGAAGGACTCAAAGCCATTCTCTGTAGCTGTGACTGAAGATTGTGGTGAAGCAGGTGTCCCCTGTAGTCCATAGAGGATCCACAAGAACAGGGAAAAGAGATCCCACAGGAACAGGGAAAAGAACTCAAAGTCGTTATCCCCTGTGACTGTGCTAAAGACCATGGTGTGACAAGTCCATAGGAGACTTCAGGAGCCTGGGTGTGCTCTCCTGGTCTCCAGTCCTGTCCCAAATGGAAGAGGGGCAGGTCCAGTCCTGAAGTCAGAATGCAGCTGAGAGAGAGAAAGAAATCTCCAGCTACAACACATTGAAGCTGTTGTCCTAAAGATAAGAGAAGAGGAACTTCATAGTACCACTGAATTGCTTCAGAAAGAAGAGACCCTCTGCTCCTAGACTGACACAGGGGGGAGAGAGATACTTTTTTAATTACATGTGATGGTTTGGACCTGGCACCCAGCTGAATGCCCACACCCACTGCAGGGGGCCTTCCCCCCTCCTTTGCCTTCCCAGGGCAGAGGAATAGAAACTGCAAGACCCGAGACCAACTAAACTATATAAATAATAACCTAACATTCTCTTCATAAGATAAGCAAGCTTAGTTAGAATTGTTTTAGTATATATTATTCCTTAGTTTTTAGCTTACTAGTAATAAATATTAATATTATTCCCTTACGTCAAGCCTCTGTTTTGTCTGTATAAAACCTCCCTCAACTTATAGCAATTGTGTAGAGGGGGGAGTTTGAAAAAAATTAGCCCTGGTAAACCCACGACAGATGTCTCAGAAAAAAGAAATCACCAAATCAATTTAAGCGAGTGCATATTGACTAAATATTTATATAGCACATTATATTGACAAAAGACTCCAAATAATCATTATCCTATTCTACATACTCATTCTCATACTGTACATCCCCAGCCACATTCTCAGCCACCTATAAACTAAATAGATGTGGTAGATGAATGATGAGAAGGAAAACTGATTCTTCTTCATAAAGGAAAATGGCAGCTAACACTTAGAGAAAATGACTTGTGTAAAGTTGCACTGGAAGCTTTAGACAGCATTTGCAGCTGAGCAGCTATATAGGGAATCCTAGTTTAAGGCTTTGAGCTCTGATACTTCTTTTTCTCTTTATTTGCATGAGATGTAGATAATTTCTACATGATTGCCTTGTATTTCTTTTTAGAAAGTAAAAGACCTTTTATATGCCAGAGTTCAGCTTCTCTGAGTTTAACTTGTTCTAAAGAGGAATTGTGTTTGTCTATCTTAAAGAACATCTTCAGACGAAGGACAGATGTTTTGTCTTTAAATGTTCACTCAGCTCTAGAAAAATAAGAACCGTTAGAGAGATATTTTAATTTAAACTTTTTTTTTTTAAAATTTATAAGTTGAAGTTAAAAAATCAAGAATTCTGCTGTTGTCAGAAGCTGGTCTCAGAGAAGGTATCCGGCAGTTAGAGGAAGGGTCTGAACACTAGCTCCATGTGGCTCAGCTGGAAAAAATCAATGCCCAGCAACTATTCTGTTTGCTGAACAAAACTATCATAACTATCAAGGAACAGGAATTAGTTAAAATAATGAAAACTTATTGTTTAATCACAGAGCTTAAGTTCCTGTAATGTCTTTTCTCAATGTCTCCTCAGTAGGTGGTTCACATACTATGAAGTGGTTTATATTCTTTGATTTTGTTTTTGGGTTTTGGTTTGTTTGATGTTTTTCTATTCAAAGCAATTATTCTTAACATATATTGATATTGTGAAGGAATTGAACCTTTACTGTTGTACATCAGCTGGCACACTTTGTCGTTGTTGAGGGAGGGAGGAAAAGGGTTAGAATTTGTTTACTCACTACTAGCACTGATGTGACCTGTGAAGAGAACATCTCAAACAGCTTTTGAAACTATTGTTTCAGAATAAGTTTAGAAACAGTAAGGTCTATTTAAATCAACCATGTTCCAAATAAAATACAACACATGAACTTTTCTCTTCTATTTTATTCTCTTGATTCCTGCCATTTCATACATTTTAATAGACAGAATCAATCAGGAAGAAAGACGAGAGTGAGGAAGTCCTTAATCTCAAGTGAACATCCTTAGAGGAAGTCTATTCAGAGAGTGTAATGTAAACTCCACCACAGAGAATGAGCCAAGATGGAAAATAATTTATGGTGAAAGTCATACTAATACTCAGCACATTGTTACCAGTGAAAGACTAGTGAAGGCTGAAAAGAGGACATGGGTATGGAAAAGGTTTTGCCTGGTTTTAGACATTCACAAAATCAGATAATCACTTAGGTTTGAAAAGACCTCTGAGATCCCCAAATCCAACCTTCGAACAAACATCACCATGTGAACTAGATCATGGCACTAGGTGCCACATCCAGTCTTTCCTTAAACACCTTGAGGGATGGTGACTCCACCACTTCCCTGATCAGCCTGTTCCAGTGTTCAATCACCCTTTCTGTGAAGAAATTCCTCCTAATGTCCAACCTGAATATCCCCAGGTGCGGCTTGTTGTCTTGTCCTGTCACTAGTTGCCTGGGAGAAGAGGCCGATCCCCCACCTGAGAGACTACCTTCTCTCAGGTAGTCATAAGGAATGATAAGGTCACCCCTAAACGTCCTCCTCTCCAGGTTAAATAAATCCAGCTCCCTCAGCCTCTCCTCATAGGACTTGTGCTCAAGTCCATTCACCAGGTTCATTGCCTTTCTTTGGACCTGCTCCATTACCTCAATGTCCTTCCTGAACTTAGGGGCCCAGAACCAAACACAGTACTTGACGTGCAGCTTCACAAGTGCTGAGTACAGGGAGACAATCACTTGCTGGTCACACTATGTCTGATGCCAGATGCCATTGGCCTTCAGGGCCACCTGGACACACTGCTGGCTCATGTTCAGTTGGGTGTAACCAGTATCCCCAGGTCCTTTTCCTCTGTGCCACTTTCCAAACACTCTTCCCCTCAGCCTGTAGTGGCTGCACAGGATTGTTGTGGCCGAAGTGTGGGACCCAGCTTGCGGTTCGTCTTGCTGAACCTTGTACTCCTGGTCTCAGCCCATTGATCCATCCTGTCCAGATCCCTCTGCAGAGCTTTCCTACCCTCAACACTCTTGCCCAACTTATTGTCCGCCAATTTACCAAGAGTATACTCGATCCCCTCATCCAGATCATCAATAAAGATATTGAACAGGAGTAGGCCCAACAATGACCCCTGGGGGACACCACTAGTGACTGAATGTAACGCCATTCACCACCACTCTCTGGGCCCAGCCCTCCAGCCAGTTCCTAACCCAGCACAGAGTGCCCCTGTCCAAGCTGTGGGTTGCAGTTTTTCCAGGAGTATGCTGTGAGAGATGGTGTCAAAGGCTTTGCTGAAATCCAGGTAAGACTACATCCATGACCCTCTCCTCATCCACTTGGGGGGTAACCTCTTCATAAAAGGACATCTGGTTGGCCATACAGGACCAGCCTTTCCTAAACCCATGCTGGTTGGGTCTGATTTCTTGGTTTTCCTGTATGTGCCATGTGATGGAACTCAAGATGATCCGCTCCATAAATAACCTTGCTGAACACTGAGGTCAGGCTGACAGGCCGGTAGTTGCCTGGACTCTTCTTCTGGCTCTTCTTGTACATAGGTGTCACACTGGCCAGCATCCAGTAACCTGGGACATCCCTGGTCAGCCAGGACTGATGACATATGATATAAAATAATGGAGAGCAGCTTAGTGAGCTCTTCCACTACTACCTCTGTCAGTACTCTTGAAATCCCATTCAGTTCCACAGAATTGTAGCGTACTTCCTCCTGGATTGCAGGGAGTCTGTTCTGCTCCCTGTCCCTGTCTACCAGCTCAGGAGGCTGATTGCCCAAAGGATAATGGGTCTGTCTGTTGAAGATTAAGGCAAAGAAGGCATTAAGTACTTCAGCCTTTTCCTCATTCTTTTTGACTATATACCCCTCCTTGTCCCTTAAAGAATTGAGGTTTTCCTTACATATCCATGTATTTGTAAAAACTCTTCCTATTCTCTTTTACAGTAGTGACTAGATTAAGTTTTAACTGAATTTTTGGCTTTGTAGTTTTCTTTCTACATTACCTAATGACATTCATACAATTCCTGAGTTGCCTGCCCCTTTATCCAAAGATCATACACCCTCCTTGAGTTCTTGTGAAAGCTTTCTGCTTAGCCAGGACAGTCTTATTCTCTGCCGGTTCCTCTTTCAGCACACAGGGACAGCCTGCTCCTGCACCTTCAAGATTTCTCTCTTAAAGTGTGCCCAGCCTTCCTGTCCCCCTTAGTTCTTAAAGGCTGCTTCCCAAGGGGCTTTCCAAATCAGCATCCTGAACAGGTCAAAGTCTGCCTTCCAGAAGCCCAAGGTTAAGGTCTTATTGACCTCCTTCTTTACTTTACTGAGTATGGAAATCTCTGTCATTTCACAGTCAGTCTGCCCAAGATGGCTCCAACTACCACATCTCCCTCCAGCCCTTCTTTGTGTGTAAACAGAACATCTAGTGGGGCACCACCCCTGGCAGGCATTGCTCACCAGCTGTGTTATCTTCCACTCACTCCAGGAACCTCCTAGACAGACCTGCTGTGTTGAGTTGCCAGACGTGCCACAGGTTAAAGTCTCCCACAAGAACAAGAGCTGATGATCATGAAACATCAGCCAGTCACTCACAGAATAATTCATCCACCTCTTCATCCTGGTCTACAATGGACTGCCACCAGAATGTCTGCCTTGCTAGCCTTCCCCCGATTCTTACCCATAGAGGCATTCAACCTTATCATCGCTATCACTGAGCTCTAAATAGTCAAAACACTCCCTAAGGTACAGAGCCACCCCACTCCCTCACTTTCCTCACCTGTCCTTTCTGAAGAACTTGGAGCCATCCATGTGAGTCATCCCACCACATATCCATGATGGTGACTACATCATAGCTTTTGTGCTGCACAAAGGCCTCCAGCTCATCCTTTTTGTTACACACGCTGTGTGCATTGGTGTTGATGCGCTTCAACTGGGCTACCAATTTTGCCCAAAGTCTGGCACGCTGCTCCTAGGCTCATCTCTAGTGCGTTTGGTCTTATACCCCTCCCACTTCAAGATGAATGCTTCAGGTAGAAACCTGCATGCTATGGGGGTCCTTGTTAATCAGCTGGAAAAGATAAGCATCTACAGAGTTGGTAAGTGATTGGGTTGTCCATAGTACCCTACTGATTACAGAGGGACTGGGACCAACATGCTCCTGTAGGGATAGGTACAATTTCAGAAGAATTTTTAACAGGAAGCTGGAAGTGGTTTCACTTAGGAGGACTGCAAAATGCCTTCTTAAAAAGATTAGATTTTTTTTTTAACTTCCTCCTGCATTTCAGAGAAAGGCACAGGGAGAAGCCGTGAGGAAGCTCTCTCTCCCCCAGGTATGCACAGAGATAACGTTTTTGCAGACATGTACAAGACCTCCTTGGGCCACAGAGGGTGGGGGAAGAGCGAATGAAGATATTAAAAGCCTTGGACAAAGCAGGTATTGCCTTTTTTCTTTTTTTTTCAATCCTTCCACTGCTTTGACATTCTTGAGAAGAATACCTGCCTATGTTTCACCCTACACTCCTAACATGAAAGGAAAGCCTCCTTGGAAATCTGGGCTCCTCTATTTCCTGATCTGTTGTTGTTTATGGGCACAAAGTATACTTAAGACTATTTCTCTCTCCACCCCAAACACCTCTCATCCTAGAGGGTAGTTTGGAGGATATGTTAACCACAGAATTATTCTGCAAAAGTTGATAAGTGCACTTCTTCAAGCAATCTTGTACCACTTCTACCCAGTTCCTATAGCTGTCTAGTGGTAGTGGAGTGATGAGTTCCTTTTAATTTTTCTTCATCTTTTTTAGGGTAGAAGGAACTTTTGCCTGGTGATGGCTTCTTCCATGCGAACAGAATTGCATGGCTTATAACTGGTCTATGCCTAGCTCCTTCAAGTTAGTGTGGAGCACTTTCATTTCAAGGAAATCTTGAGATATCCTAAAGCACTTGTAAATTAAATATAACACTGGTGAAGGTACAGTTGGTTTTCTTTCAGGGATACAATGTTGTTTAAAAATATTTTCCATGTCTCACACATTCTGGCTTTCTTATATTGGGCATTTATTACCTATAATTGTATATAATTCACTAATACTTAACAAAATATATTCCTGGAAAACCTTTTAATAAACTGTCAGCACTTTGGGCATGGAAGCAATCAGGAGTGAGTGTATTCAGAGGCTGGAATTTTCAAGCAGCAGCGAGGGAGTCAGTCACCTAATTAAATTGAATGGGACTAAGGCATTTGTATTTTTCAAAGAGCTCTAAAAATCTCAGCTTGATTTTCTTATGGGTTCAGACATAGATGTTCTTATCTAATTCTGGATGATTTCCATTATCTCATTCGGGTGCCCATGGAGGGTCAATCTTTATGCCTGATATTCTTGAAGTCTTTATCACCTCTCTATCATCACTCATTCAGAACACTCTAATGGATTTTTCTCACTTACCCTTTTGCTCTTTGGTCAGAGTGTTTAAGGCCATGGGGGTGACTTGATTTTTCTAAGTATGCTCCTTCACTGCCTTCTTTAAATTCTAATGTACATTTGCTGGATTCTGCTCAGGTAGCTGAGCATTATTGATTGTATGATCTTACAATTTACTTTGTGTAAAAAAGGAGAAACCTCTATCTTCAATTCTCCCTCTACCCCTGCTTGTTTGAAATAATGGTAAGTTTTTGAATGACAAATGGAATTTCTCTGAACAACAAATATATTTCCAGTACTTCAGTGTTAATCTAACCTACTGATATGGGTTCTTTATGACCAGTTCTTTTTTTATCAGCATGGTTGTCAAAACCGGCTTCTCACAGTATTTCTGATGCATTAGCAATCAGGGTGAGATTTGGGCATTTGTTTATTGGGGATGGTGGGAAGAGCTCATTACTTTTCAACACAACAAGATTAAACCGATGAAACTTAATATTGAGAAATTACATTCAGTGTGAGATTTATATGTTGTTTTTGTCAGGAAAATATATATTATTTCAACTCCTGTCATCTGTACTTCCCCTACAAAGAGACAAATCTGAAAAATGTGGATAATTTTTTTACGGACACAATGTGAAAGAAGATTCTTTCAGTACTTCTCAGAGTCCTTGATGTCTTTCAGTACTGAGTCTTTCCTTGAGCTATCAGGAAAATTACAAATGTTCCTCTTTTTCCGTAGTTCTCAGATATATCAGTGCTGATGACACTCTCCTTTTGCTACCTACTGTGACAGGGGATGAAGTGACTCAGCTTTGCAAAAACTTGGCTGGCTCTCCATTCTCTGGAGTTGTATCTCATCGGAGGGTAATGAAACACAGGTTCTTTCTCCTGCCTACTTTTACCTTCCCCAGTTATTAAAAATTCGGTGTGGACTGTTTTGGAAACTGTTTCCTAACAGTTCTGTTTCCTAATGTTCTGTTCCTATGAGCCCCACTCACGATGTCTTGTACATGATATAAAAATGACTAGAAACTATTTTTCCACTAGTTTTTAAAAGTCTTCTGTACTGTGATATATATTATTTCTGATTATATTCTGCTGTGCTAGAACTGCTTGAAAATACTAGGTTAGATGTAAATTACAGGGGCATAATATTTTTTTCTCTTAATACTGCTTATATCATTTTACTTTCAAGTGTAAAGCACCATTATGGAACAGAACTTTTTTAAAACTGCATAGTTTATACATTTATATCATTCTGGATGCTGTATGGTAGTCTGTTGACAGGCTTTTTCACAAGGCTCCACTAAGCAACTGATGGCACTGCATTTTTATCAGGAAGTCAAAAATGTAGTCTAATATGCTTTTGCTTTGTGATTTTGTTATGTGAATCTTTAATCCCTAAATTGTTGATTGATTACTTCAGAAAAACGTATGCATTTTACACTAATGTATACAATCTGGGCAGCACTTTTGTTCTTGCATTGTATTTAGAAGATAATAAAAACAAACATGAAGATGAAAGATTCATCTTCTCTTTCTGGCATCAGTTTGTCTTAACATGCAACTTAGTCCACTTCAGCAGTAATTTAGACACCATGTGAAGACCTGGTTCCCATTTTAATCAGACTTGAAGACCATCATGGGGGAAGGAGATAGTTATAATTAAGTTGACTTGATCAGTCAGATGAACCATTCAGCAGCAATCTTCATGTTGATGAAAATGAAATGTAAGGTGCCGTGAAGCTTGGAGTGAGGAAGTAGGTGGAAATTCTCTAAATAGAACTGAAAAACCTTGTATAAGCATTGTATGTATGTATTTGGACATTATAAAGAACCCAGAAAAGAACCAGAGAAACTAGTAATGAAAACTAAAATTCTCAAAGCAGTACAGTGGATTTAAAATATGGTTTTGAGAAGAGTTTTAAGGGCACTTCCGTGGATAAGTTCCCTACAGTATTTGAGAGTCCTAATCTAATTTTCTGAGGTTGGAAAACTATGACCAGAGTAAGATATAAGAACAGCCTATGATGATAAATACTAGATGGAAACATCAAGATGGACTAAATCTATAATGAGGAATAAAATGATGACATTCAAAACAGAGAAAAAGGGATTTTTTTTTCTTTTATTCAGACAATGAAATATACCAGCCATAAAACATTATTACTCTTTCCATTGGAGCTTCAGCCACTTATCGCAAGATTTTGAAAACTAATTAGAATAAAATACTAGAAAATATACTGCTGGGATACTTCCTGCAATAAGGAGAGAATAAATAGTGACTTACGTACTCTTATGTAGTAGCCAAAACTTCATTCACTTGTCTGTGTGTCCTTTTGAATACTTTAATTAATTTCTTTTATAATAATAAAAAATTAAAATACTACTGCGTTTATTTTTTTATACTGTCTTATTTGCAGTGATAGTAAGCTCATACTAAACTTTCTTTCAGTTTTGGCTTAGTAAACAATTTTGTGCCCATTGCCTATACAGTAGGCCATTAAAATACATTAAAATGGATCTAACTGAAATTGAAAAAACTTTAAATGTATCTTGGAAGGTTCATGTATTTGGAGTCAGAGGCACCAACAGAAGAAATTGGATCTTAGTTCAAGATATGTATTTAAGTAAAGCCTTACCAATGTATTCTGATTCCTGGGGAATAATTTTGTCTCCTCTTGTATTTGGTGTTGTAAATAAATCAGAGCAGAACTCTACTTCTACACTCTGTTTATGTTTCTATCCTTCCTGGAAGTAACTGTGTTAAGCCTTCACAGATTTTTTTTCTCCACTGTGGGAGACCTTCTTACCTCTTTTTCCTAAGCTCTGCCTAGATATTTACCTACAGGCAATAGTATAATGAGTCCAAGAAAATGATTCTTAAGTTTCAGAAACACACTTAAGTGCTTTGCAGAGAAAATGTCACTGCTGGGCTATGGTCTTCTATTTCCAAAGTTCAAGGGGAAGAAAAATAACAAAGAATTGTACCTTTGATTATTGAAGAGCTGCAGGAAGTTTTATCCTCAAAGCTAGAAAGTGGTTTCAGTAAAGCAACCAATTTGTTAAAAAGCCCTACCACAAGTATTTATAGACAAATCACTATATGAAAATTACTGTGCCCCACTGAGATACATAATGAAGTTATCGGTGAAAAACCATGGTTGTTCAGACGTGTTGAGGATTATTTGCAGTGTGATCAAGTAGGCTAGCCTGTGTAGAACTTTATCCAGGCATTTGATTCAGGTATTTAACACCCAAACTACTGAAACTACTGAAGACAGATTTTTTGGTTGGTTGGTTGATTGGTTGGTTTTGGTTTTGTTTGGTTTGGTTTTTGTTTTGGTTTTTTTTTGTTGTTGTTGTGGTTGGTTGGTTGGTGTTGTTTTTTTTGTGTTTTTTTGGTGTGTGTCTTATGAGGGTGATACTGCTACTAAGTCTAGTTAAATTTCTTGCAACTGTGTTAATGTATTGGTCAGATGGGTAGTTTCAGGACTGCAGATGAGAATGCATGCTGTGTTTTCTCCAGTGTTATCATTATTGCAGGTATGCAGCTCAGCCATTAGTCAAAAATATAAAGGAACTCATTCTGACAGTAGTATATTTTGACCTAATGAAACTAAAGCAGTAAAATTCAGATTGATGTATATGATATAAAAACTTTGTTGTCTTTGTCTAACAGAAAAACTAATTGAAGAGAAGAAGACATTTGTAGACAGTCTACAAATAAATCCCACTTGCGGGCAGAATTAATTGGCAGAATACTTCATTCTCGCTTTGGCAGCACATATACTAAAAATGGAATGATACAGAGAAGACTAACATGGCCCCTGAGCAAGGATGACACGCAAATTTGTGAAGCATTCCATATTTTTTGAAGGGACTTGAACACAAGTCGTATGAGGAGAGGCTGAGGGAGCTGGGGTTGTTTATCCCAGAGAAGAGGAGGCTCAGAGGAGACCTCATGACTCTCTACAACTCCCTGACAGGAAGTTGTAGCCAGGTGGGAGTCGATCTCTTCTCTCAGGCAACCAGGAATAAGACAAGAGGGCATGGTCTGAAGCTCTGCCAGGGGAGGTTTAGGCTGGATATTAGAAAGGAATTCTTTACAGAGAAGGTAATCAGGCATTGGAACGGGCTGCCCAGGGAGGTGGGGGATTCTCTGTCCTTGGAGTTTTTTAAGATGAGACTGGATGTGGCACTTAGTGCCATAGTCTAGTAACTGTAGAGGTAGTGGATCAAGGGTTGGACTTGATGGCCTCAGAGGTCCTTTCCAACCTGGCTGATTCTATGATTCTGTGATGTGCCAATACATTTAGATGGAGCAAAGTGCTGCATTCTGGTAGAGCTTTGCCACAGTGCCTTCCATACCTGCAAAAAGCTCTTGGTAGCATGGTGGTTTTTATTTGGTCTATATGTTTCAAAAATAAATTATCATGCAATTTCTAGAAATGAAAGAAAATTCAGGGCATGTATTGCTGGTAAATGAATTGTAGGCTTGAGTTATAGCCTCTTCTACAGCAGAGGCTGTTCAGCATTTCTCAGGCTTCAGTCCAGAAAATCAAAAGTTTTCAAAGCATTTTGTTAAAGAAAAAAAAAAAAAAAGGGCAGTGTGATAGGCCTGACACTTCTCTATCTATAGCTGCACACTCACATTCATAGTGGCAAAGGCAGCAATTGCTTATGTAAAACACTAATAATCAGCAAGGTAATACTTGTGGCTTTATGCAACTTTAGTGTAATTTGAGGCAGTTGAGAAAGTTACCCCCTATAACTAGAGAAGTTTTTGCTTTAGAGACAAAAGCCCTTCATACTTCAATTTGGGCACTTCCACCCATGATTCTCATTTTTTATGTTATTGCTAACTTACCTTCTGAAATACTAAAATCAAAATCAAAAATACTAAAAGCAAAAATTTCTACACCACCAGGTAAACCACTTATACGGTCATTGTTTCAAAGCAGCCTAGAGGGCGTAGGTGTCCAGACTTCACTTCTGACTTCCACATTCAAAAGCATTGTCAATCCTACACTAAGACATCAAACTGATGAATTGGAATCTTGTTATCAAATGTACACTCATTACAGGTATATAATTTAAAGCTATATGACTAGCTTTTTCAGTGTAATTAGCATTTTTTATCATTTAATAGGTTCAGAGGATTGGATCACTGACCTCGCTTACAGCTGTGAATGCTCAGCACTTTGCAGATTATTCAATATAGTCTTAAAATGCCACCCATAAAATGCACAATTGTGCTGCCTAGGAAAACTTTGGTTTATAACTTTTCTGGAACAGCAAAAATGCTGCAGCAGTGACAGGACATGTTGGAAATATAGATACTGCCTCAGCACTGCTTTCAGAACTAAAGCTTACTGTATATGTAGGCTGTATATGCCATGGATCTTTTCCACTAGCCCTTTCACTGGCTCCATTCAATGGCACCCTCAAAACTCCTGCAACAGATGTGATAGAGGTCCAGCATCCCTTCTGTTATTCGACAACCGGAGAAATATACCTAGATCAAGCATCTTCTTTATACTGAGAATGAGTATAATATGAGTAAATATGAGTAAATATGAGTAAAATATGAGTATAATTATGGTAATTTAATAACTATGCCTGAGTGACATAAATTGAAAGTACTCTGGTAATCTCAGTATCGGCATTTCTTTAATTCTGAGTGGTCATAATGCCACTAGTTATTCTTTCAGGGAGTACTTTATATGCAATTTTCTGAAGTTTCAAGAAGCATTCTGAAGCATGGACTCCTCTGGCCTTTCAGTCCCTAAAAACCACGTGGTATCAAAAAGAGGCATGAACAGCATTGCCTTCTTGAACCTACATTACTGGACCTGGAAGGGGCAGCAACAGACATCACACCTGCTGTACTTGCTGGCAGAGAGAGTATCTTGGATCTGTTTTGTGCTTCAGAGTATGTGATCAGGCACAATTTTTTCTACAACAGACTTGGCTTTTTGAGTCCTTGCACAACTACTCCAGTTTGGTTTTTTTCAGTCCTACCACTCAAATGTCATCATTACATTCTTTTTCATGGCCTAGTTACTCTCAAATCCTGTGGATTCCTCCTTCTTGCAGGTATCATATTATTTTAATCACAGTTTTTTTCTTCAAAACAATCTCTACTGTTTTGCATTTTTTGGCCAAAAACTATTTTCTAATCTGTATTTTTTATGTTCCTTCTGCTCTGATCTGTCCAGGTAGCCGAAATGACTTTCTTTCTATGGTTCTCCATGAAGTCTTCATCTTTATTTTCCTTGACTCTGTTTCTTAGTCCTAGGAGATCGAGCTGTAGGAGCCTTGAGTACCCTGAGTAAATGGTAAATGCCTCAAGTATTCATGGATTTTGGGAATCTTAACTTCTAATATGGAAAAAAATATCTTTTCTGTGTACATTTAACATCAATTTTTCAAAGGCTTATCTGTTAACTAGATATACTATGTAAATTACTCTGCAGGTGCTAGAAAGTGTGTTTTCGTTGCAGATTATTCCACCTGCTGTATTTCAAGTGGCTCAATCGAAGCATTGGTGTTTCAGAGTTCCTTAATGTCAGCAAATTTAATACAAGCAAAATACTTTTTCAAAAATACCCAAAGCATTTGTCTAAACTTGACAAGAAATTCATCTTGAGGTGTTTAATAGTAAGGTAGAACTTCAGTCCCAAGTTGGACAATATCATGAACATGATTTTATAATAAGAAGTATTAATCAACAGTAGAAAAGTACAGTAAGAGCCCTCTCACTCTTTTATCTCATCATTGTGTTGTGATTCTATCCGTAGATTTACAGAAAGAAACAGGAATGGGACCCTATCAATTTCAAGGCTGGGAATGACCTCTGTATTGTCTAACATGATTTAAATGGAGCAGCCTCCACTGGCTACTCCACTGGATACCCTAGGCCATGTGTTAAACTAGGAATGCCTGCTGTGGGAGGCAAAGAGAATTCATCCCATACACTCAGTAAATGGAGGGCTTTAAAATATTCACCACTTTCACTGGACAATTAGTTTATGCTCTTTTAAGGATGTTTAAGGATTTAAGGATGTTTAAGGATGACCGAGTTGAACTCAGCCTCAATGGAAAAATTGTCAGTGGCATGCTGTTTCTCTGAAACTATGCACTTGAACCTGGATTTACAACAAAGCAACTACTGCATGATAGTGAGAATAGTTTGCTCTTTAGAGAAAACTGAAGTTCCCCACATTCAATATGGCAGGCTGTATATGCCATGGATCTTTTCTAGCAGACACTTCCTCTGGCTCAGTTAACTTCTCTGCATACAAATTTGCATACAAATTCAACCATGCTGCTTTTCTGTAGCAAAATTAATTTTTTTCAGTGGATAAAAAAGTTCTTCATTCATCTTAGACTCTGTTGAATTTCTCAGCAGTCACATGGCAGTGACTTAAACAGCGTAATTATCTGATTTTTATTATTTGATAGCAAATAAAAGTGAGGAAATAACATAAAATGATTAAATAAGAAACTTACAAATGATACCACTGGTGTATTTGAATTGAGTGTCAGTTTATAGTTGTACTATAGTACAACTATATGTATATATATATACATATACATATATGTATATATATATATGTACATATACATATATGTATATATATGTATATGTATATGTACTATGTACTCAGTACTATAGTACTGAGGGGGTTAATGGTACTTTTTGTTTCAAAGTTGAGAGAAGTTAAATGATATTTATCTGATTTAGTATAATTTTAAGGCAGATTATCATCCAAGATGCAGTATTTCACTGAAAGGAAGTACCCTCATGATATAAACGATATCAACAATATCAATTATAGAAATGTTAGTAATAACAAAAACATTCAATTTCCTAACAAAGGTCAACAGTAAATCTATCTAAAATACGTAAGACTCATAAAAGTAATGGCTTTGCAACGGTGACTGAAACAGATGTTCACAAAATCAGCATTTAAACACGAAGGCACCATAAAATAAATGAAGACAGGACTAATTTAACAAGTTATCTCAAGAGTAGAATAAGGAAAATGAATTAGCAATTACTCATGCAATTCAGAAGGATATTTTTTTCATAAGGTAACTGAAAACAGAACTGAAATCACTGTGTTGAATTCATTCACTGAATAAGCTTGCTAATAGGTGTATAGATCAGTGTGGAAGGAAGGAAGGAAGGAAGGAAGGAAGGAAGGAAGGAAGGAAGGAAGGAAGGAAGGAAGGAAGGAAGGAAAAGACTATGAGGAAGGGAGAAAAAGAAGTAATAGTTGGTCTTATTTATTTGAATGAAATCCTCATGTATTTGAGATACATTCTTCTCTCAGCTATTTCATTTTTTGTCATTACTCTCTACTATAGCTGTTTGAGAGGATAATCCGGTATTTGACTACCAAAGGTTCAGGAACAAAGAACAAAGTTTTCACTGAAGGTTTCTCTCTG
The DNA here is from genome assembly GCA_013397135.1 of Pachyramphus minor. Taxonomy (NCBI): domain Eukaryota; kingdom Metazoa; phylum Chordata; class Aves; order Passeriformes; family Tyrannidae; genus Pachyramphus; species Pachyramphus minor. The sequence continues at coordinate 28,143 of VYXB01010439.1, forward strand.
TTTATATTTTAATCATGGTTCAAGCTTTTAAATGGGTCCAGACTGACACCTGAAAGCTGCAATTGGTTAAGAATGTTACAGTGTACCACAAAAAATTAGTTTTAACAAACTAATAGTATGCAATGTTTCATAATAAACATTAAACTGATAAATTATATCTAATATTAATTTAGTAAACATTTCACATACACTACTGTCCCTTTTTGTTTATTTTCGGCACCACATTCTAAAGTAAGGTTTGATTTTTTTGCCTAATTGACCCTTTTTCCTCTAGTCTGACAGAATTAAATAGGTCATTCTGGTCAAATGGTTCCCTTTCTAGCCTCAAACTCTTTGCTCTTTATTTTTGCTTCATGTGTCATTCTGAGCATTAACAAAGAAGTCTTTGTGAATCACAGGCAATGCAAGTCCCACAGTTTGAGAACCACAGCACTCTAATGTGTAATCAGTAAACTACAATTTTTTACACAGTGTAAGATCAAAAGTTTTAGCTTTAATGACCTACAAATTCATACATTCTTGACTTCCTTCCATAGGAGAATAGTTATGTGACCTGAAAAATTAACAGATTTCCACAAAGTGATTTGCAAATGACACAAAAGAAATATAAAGATTCTCCTTTATAACCTAAAGTCCCCTTTTTACTGAGGCACTAAATTTTGCTGGAGTGCAAACTAATGACTTGGTATCTGTAGTTCCCTTAGTACTATGTTGGGCTGTTTATCATTTTCTGTCTGGTACCTTTAAAATTGCCAACACTGTGAGCTATTTCTTCATTTGTTGATGTTTCTCCAGTTTTGGACAATGCCTTTAGCATATTTTATCTAAGAGGACTTTTCCAAAAGTAGTGCTGGGAATATCTACTAGAAATGTTTAAAGTTATTTCTTCATTAAAAGATTCTATACAAAACCCAGGCCTTTTGATCTTTTTATAACATACTTTGAATAAGAGTTGAGGGAGAAGAATAAACAAAACCAAACAACAATATGTTAATCGAAAGAGCACAGAAGTATCTCACCTTAGGAAGCAATTCTTTGTTTCAGTATTCAAAGCATACACCTAGTGCATATTTACTCATTAATTGAACAGTCAGGGCATGAAGCCTTAATTTAAAATTAGCATTGGATTCTCTTCATGGTTAACTTCTTTTATGAAAGGGGTAAGCCTTCTCCTGAAGGATGTGCCTCCTGTACTTATTGGTTTGACTGTGATGTTAGTCATAGAATCACAGAATC
>VYXB01010444.1:0-51338 GCA_013397135.1 Pachyramphus minor
TTAAAGTCCACATCTCTCTTTTTTATTTACTCAGTTTGCTATTTCTGCAAAGATATAAATCCATTTGGTGATTAGAATTAACCAAGAGCAAATCTTACTTCTGAAATTCTGACTTGCTAAAAAGTTTCGGAGGAAATGTTGAATATATAACAATATTAGTCAATAACACAGTCACTCAAAAATAGTATAGATAAGAGAGATACTATAAAAGTCTTATCACAACAGCAAAAGTCCTCCCTCTTATAAACTTTACATTGATCTTTTTTTCCCTGTAGATTCAGGAAGTAGGTCCAGGAGCAAAAAAAATGAGGAAATTGGGGAAAAAAGTGATAATGGCAGTAACGTGCCTCAAACTTCTTCACACTCATACCTTAACAGTGGACACAGTTTGCTATTTGTGTTTTCAAGTAGGCTAAAGGAGTAAGAGAAGGATCTAAGAAGATAGATGAATTTCACTGAACACAATGTTTCACTGTTAGCTCAGAATAAAAACCCACTGAAGGTGGGGCTGAAGGTGGCTCAACAACTATAGTTTTAGGCCTTCAGTTTAAAGGTTGAAGGAAAATACTGAAAATGTTTTCTAACTATTATTCATAGCCCATGCTGAGAAGAGACTTTATTCTATATACAACTCTAAGTTTCAAACAGGTTCTTTACTTTGACAAATCAGGAGTAGAAACTAGATATGGTTCAGAAAACAAAAGTTAATTAAAAAAATTAGGTTAATCCTGCCTGCCATTACTTGTTTTGTAGAAAAAATAAAGTACTCTGGTAAGAAGAAATCTCTTATGGTGTTTTTGGTTTTTTAGGGTTCATTTCTTTGCTCATTTGTTTGTCAGTTTTTTTGGGTTTTTGTCAGCACTGCTCACCAACCAAAGTGTTTTCCTCTTTGCCAGTATTGATATGGATTTTCACACTACTGTCCTCTCTGGTAATGTATTGGTGTTCCTGTCAAGAATTTCTTCTGCATGTGTGCACCAGACCTTTGGTTCCTTGTAGGCCAGTAGAAACAGATTAACATAACTTGATTTCTGAGGGTCTGTACAGCCAACTTAGCAGTACAGCCAACTTAGTTATCAGTAATGACATTCCATGGGTTGTTTTCCTTTCTTCACAAGCCCATCCACAGGTATTTTAGGGATTAAGGGATATATGTGCTGTGGCCCTGAGCAGTTTTCCTCTGCAATGTTCAGAAACATACGCGGTGACAAGGATTTGTCTTTTTACATGTGCATCGTTCAGTGGAATGTAAGTAGATCAAGCTACTGGATGTGGTGACCAAGCATCAGCAGCAGTCTCTTGTGTGGGATATTCAGTGCATACACGTACATTTCGCTTCCTGCAGACATTGTCATCATTCTTGATACAACCACATAGACACACAACTTATCCTTGAATTTCCATGCTTTTCTCATGCTAGAATGAAATGTGGCTGTGATAACTTCTGTTCTGGAAGTTAAAGCAATCTGCTCTCTGTGTGTTCCAATTCAAGAGTAAAGGATTAGAGAGACAGATAGATGTTTGACAGAGCAAAGAATATTTTCTCTCTGATTTATTTGTTTTCTAGTGTAATTTGGAAAACTACAGTCTAATATCAGATTCTAAATCTGATAAATGGTGACTTCTAGGCTTCCAAATAAAGTAATGTTTAGGTCATCTATAATTCAGATCTTTTAGGAGGTCATCCTCTCTTTTATGTGTTGAGTGGCCAGTATGATTTCGTATGTGAATATTTAGTGTGTCTTCCTTTCTTCCTTTTTATATCTTTTTTAGCTTCTGAGGTGCAAACATATTAATTCTGCATTTCTATCTATTTTTAAATGTATTTGACAGTTCCAAATGAGGTGATGGTAACTCACAGTAGTGGTCTTTGGTCATTGTCTTTGAAAATGTTGTAAGGTTTGTAAACCGTAAGTCTCTGTCAGTTTTGGCAGATTAAACACTATCAGGGCATGCCTCCAGCTACTGGAACTTTCTCATTTAAATTGTTAAATTATTCAAGTGGTTCAACCATTAAATGGTTAAATTATTTAAAAGATTTTGGCATGAGTCAGCTAACACTCTTCAAATGCATCTCAAGCACAGTTTTGGAATTAACTCAGTCTGGAGACTTTTGAAAAGTACAAGTGGTCATTCTGTGTTGGAAGCTAAGAAAAAGTTTAGTGGTAGAGGTTAAGTCATGTTTCCACAACTAAATGGTTTATTTTCTTTTTAATATTTTGAAACAGTATATTTATATAGATTTATTGTTTTACTCAGAATTGAGCAACTAAACCCACTTCTAGAACATATTACTGTTATTAAATGCAGCATGTTCATTTAAAAATGCAAGAATTTGTGACAAAAGCCAGTAATTAAAGTTCTACTTATTTTAAGATTGTTACTTAAGAAGATAAATATATAAGATACAACATAGAAAGAGACATAGACATGGTATAACATACTTTAATAAAGAATATTCTTGGGAATTTTCTTTCAGCACCTGTTTGATTGTGGTGACAACATAAACATATATTGCAAGTTTAAGGACAATGCAATTAGTATTATGAAAGTACAGGATATATTCTTGATTACTTGGTTTTGAAGAAGGGTGGGATCTGAAACTGCAAGTGAAACTATTTTTGGAGTTACTTGGTGTAATTACTGAATCATTTACAGAAACATGTAATTACTCTGCAGTACATCATCTTTAATAGCTAGGGTCTTTCTCTCACCAGAGGTCTGGTTCTGTACCCTGAAATGAAAGGATGATTTGCCAGGGTCCTCAGTGTCATTGGATCAGACCATAATATACCAATTTCAATAATTCATGGTAAGCATGAAAAGACTCTATGTACCATAAAATTAAATGTAAAATAAAAAGTAAATAAATAAAAAACCCCAAACCAATCAACCAACCAGCCGAAAAAAGGAACCCTGAAAGAAAATAAGCCCAAAAAACCCCTGAAGTTCAGCACAACTTTAAACATACTGATTTTGCCTTGATAGGTTCTAATTTTTTTTTCCTGTGTCATTACACTTGCATAAACTATGTTATTAGATAGTACTCAGCTTTCTCTGCAGGAGAATAGACAAAGGAACATTTTCATTTATTGTAATCAGAAGGCTCTGTCTCATGACAACAGTTTTATTAATTATTTTGCTACTGGATGTCCTAGATAGGTAGCTCATTCACTTCATGTTTCCATTTAACCATGTGCAGAAGTAATGTCATGGAGTTACACTTCGCAGAGTCTGATTTTTGTTGAAGGGATATCCTTTTGGGATCTTTCAGTAAATGACCGTGCCACAGGACTATTCAGACACTAGTACTCCACAGCTTATGTTTCAGGCCCTACATTTTCACTTTTAGTGCTGTTTTATAAATGCATGTTACTTTGTACTCTAGTTAATGATATACATTCACTTTTCAGTATCAGTGTAAAACTCTGTTGGGACCAGGAGTTTCAGGATACAGGCGTCTCTGGAAAATATGCATTACTCAGATGGCATTAATTGGTGCAGATGTATTAACATGCAGATTTTATAGGTTGCCCAGACACAGCTCTAATTACCTTCTTTATTATGGTATGAACACTTTGAAGCTGCAGAAGCTAGGACCCATAACCATTACCCACAGTCATGTCACTTTCTCAATGAAATGTGGAGGGGTGAAGTGGAAAGGGAATCATATATTTTATGAAAAAAAATATATTGTGTGTCAGGAAGGTATTATAAGCAAGTGATGAATAATTGGCATAATTTGTAACTCTATAACAAGGGAACTTCTGGATACTGTTTTAAATGAGATAATTTTTCACTGCAGTAAGTCTGTCCCATATAAACACTATTGTTAATAATACCAGCACTGGTTGGTTGAAGGGAATAAGCTTTTCAATAAGACCAAACATAAATTTTATTGATGGAAACTTCAATACACAAATAATGATTTTTATTCTTTTAATGATATATTTCTTTTTATGAAGTTTCTAGATTTTTAAAACTGTGCTGGGTCTAGTCTTATATATACTTAATCATGCAAAAAATCTCCCCTGCTGTCCAGAGAGGTGAAGAACTCAGATGAGTGGTAGTAGGATTTTAATATTTGCAGCAAATGAGAATACAACTCAAAATTAAAAGGTGAATTCAACATTCATATTTGACAGATCTAATGTGTACTTCCTTTTCCTTGCATTATGATTACCCAAAAAAAAAAAAAAAAAAAAAAAAAAAACACCCAAAAAAACCGGAACAAAGACTGACAAAAACTTTTCCATCTCTACAGGGTCACCTGCAGGTGATTTCATTGTCAGTCGTTTAATACTTAATTACATCTTCCACCTCGGAAAACCAGTCTTATCACAGTAAATTGAGAAGGTAAACCTGTATGTGAATGAATTTAAATGTTTCAAATGAACCTTTCCTTTCAGTGGTCTTATCCATATAAAATTTTTTTAACCATGTTTTTCACTACTAGAAATAAACTAAAACAGAGGATAAGCAGAGCAAAATTTTGGTTTTAGAGACAACAGTGTAAATTCAGAGAAAAATGTATTGATAGTGACATTGCTGTTGATTTATTTCTACTCACTACAAGTGGAATACAGCTATCTGTTATGGTCAAATCCTGTTTTAGCTTTGATAGTGAGAAAGCTCCTTTGACGTCAACTGAAATAGGTAGTGCTTTTAAATGCATGGGAAGCAGTATAGAGCTGCTTCTGTTTAGTCCCCTGTGCTAATACAGCATCAGAACCATTTATATGGTGAAAAGACAAGTTTACTGGAGAACTGGTGCCAAACAAAGATAAATGACACCCTGACATAATCTGAAAATGCATGAACTGCTCAACAGCTTTTAAATTGCTAGGGAGAGTATGAAATTTCTGATATCTCACTTCCATGTATTTTATTTCCTGGACATTTTGAGTCACAGAGTGAAAGGCATAAATAAGAGGTATTTTATTATTCTGTGGAGCACTTCTTAAACTAGCTTTTTTTTTCAGGTACCATAAAATTAGACTCATTAGTAACTGTGTAGTCTGTAATGCCTGTGGAGATTCTCATACCACAGTCTTAGTGCTATCATGCACAGAATTAAACAGGAATAACAACTGTCTTGTGCTTGCTGTCTTGTCTTCTTGTGGAAAAATGAGCAGATTGCTGTGTTTGAGTTTGAAAGATATCCAGAGAAGTAATGGGTTTGGCTGGCAGAGTTGAGAGAGCACAGCACAGAGTGCATCACTAGGTGGTGCTTGGTTTCCCTGGGAGACTATTTTGCAATGTAAGACCAAGATCATGTATGTCTGCAACAATAGCTTTTTAATAAAGAGGTTTTGTTCTGGCTTTTTTTGTGTCCTTAAATTAGTGTTTTGGTCCCCTACATACGGGGATCAACTGAGATATTGAAGATAAGGTCATGCAACTTCTAGAATTTTTTTCTTCAAGTGTACTGTGTCAGAAACTCGGATTTGTCCATAGGACCATGGCCAGTGAAGATGACATGTTACCAGTTTGGCACTGGCTAGAGTTTGGTATGTGCCAAGCAATACATGCCCAGGTGAGCAGCTTTACTCTACTTGAACAGTGATAGAAATGAAGTGATGAACACTAGATCACTTCTTCCTGGTGGAAACTACAACAGGACTTGGGAGCGTTGAAAAAATTTCTCAGAGGTAGTCCCGCAGAGTTTACCATCAATGAAAAACTGAGGAACAATTGTGGAGGATACAGTGACCTGAAAATTTGAAGATGTATACTTCCTGCTACAAATGATGACAAGCATGGCTTCTGAATCCCAAGCTATTTTCTCTGTCATCAACATAATTCAAGACTTTTTCTCTTATTCTTGGTCAGATGATCCTCTCCAAGATTTGCTGATAGCAACAGTCTTCTGTGGTAAAATATAATAATAATAATAATAATAATGGCCAGACTTCGCGAACGAAGATCTGGGGAAGGTCTTTGTACGCCTTCCAGCCTGCGCATTGGATTTATTTTAGGTGGGACACAGTGCGCGCAGAACTGAGCCCACCCTTTAATCCTAAGGTTCATCTGCCGGGGCCAAGCGAGCTTGGACAGTGGCAGCGAGGTCCTCAGGACGTAGGTGGATCGCCTTACAGGGCTGACGGGCTCCACCTACCCGGGGAGTTTCCCTGACCGGGAATCAAACCCGGGCCTCGGCAGTTACAGTGCCGTGTCCTTAACCACTAGACCACCAGGGGCTCCCGGTAAAATATAAGTTATGATAATAAACACGTGTAACATCAATAAAAGCTGTTACATGACCTAAGGTTTGAACAACGAAAAATTAACTGATATTCACTGTTTTATGGCAAAATCTATGGAGATGTTCTGTTACCTGGAGAATAAACTCTTTTGCTCCTATATTCAACTGGATTATCTATAGTGATTTAATTTTTCATTTCAGTTTATTTTTCTCAAGGTACTTGGTTATCTGAAGAGTCATATCTAAACAGTCATCAGATTATGTAAAGTGAATTTAAATACATGAAAATTTTCATTTAAATTTATTTACCTGAAGGTATGTACTTGGTTAAACACCTTGCTGAAGCACGTGTCTTTCAAGCACCAAGTATTGATATGGAATATCAAATACTTGTGGAGGACATAGGGACTGCTCTACAGAGTTAAGGTATTCCCCAAAATAATTATATCAAATTATATATTTTCTGAATAATGATTGCTCTCATATTCCCTGAGCATGAAGGCCTTAATCTGTTAGTTTTCATAATTAGTTGTGAATATATTAATCTTCTTTTTCTTTTATGGAACCTTGTCAGTTTGTAAGGAATAACAAACCACAAGACTCATGTGCATTAGGTAGCTCAGGGACTTGAGGGTGCTTCTCTCTATACAAATAACACCTGGAAGAAAGTGTCAGGAATGAGATAATGATGCATTTGTTGGTGGCACTGATGCCTTGGGGTCCAGCTTAGACAATGGAGAGTAGTCTTACACATGTGCAGCAGTACAAGAAACTGAGCAAACATTGTGTTTTGTAAGGTCAGATGAAGGCCAGAAGAGAGCATATCCTGAGGTGAAGGGACCAGAGAGAGGACAAAAAAAAATTACTTTTTGAACAAGCTAGAATATCTAGTTCTTGGCAGTGGCACCCCGAAGCACTACTGCACCCACAGCAGTGATTTGAAGCAGACATTTCTTAGATTTCTCTTTTGTTCTGATAAAACCAAATCTTTTAATATTTTTTTCTCCTAACATCACAACAGAAAGCATGGACTAAGTGAATGTTCAACTCCCTGGCACATACAGACACACAGAAGTGTGTGCATGTTAGTTGAGTCACCACTGGTAAGAAATCTCAAACCATTTCACTTCTTAAAGGTCATACATATGATGTCTTTTAGATGACTTGAGGTATCCAACTAGAATTCAAATTGGTCATTTGGGGTCAGACTTATATATTTCTATTTAATAGGGTCCTCTGAATAGTTCTGAGAGATGGAATAAAATTATAGAAACGTTAATTGAGAGGTATTCACTCCTTTTTAATGTATAAGAAATGTGAAAAGTAATATTCAGTGGGTTTACTTGTGCAAAATCAACTTTTCTGGTAAGACTTAGTTGATAAAGTACTGGTAACACATTGCAGGATTTTTGCTTCTTAGTATTAAATACTTTTTAAATTTAATTAATTTGTATTGTATAAAGGGCAAGACAAGTTGTAAATAATTTCTACTTTGTAATGAAAGTCATCTCTTTAAAATATTAAAGTAGCCTCTTCCAGGTAATGCAACATATTCTTTTAAATGAAGTAGAGGTTGAATTATGTTTCTTTCAATACAAAGGTAAATAAAGCTAACTGAAATAGTTTTCCAAATTTTTTAAAGGAACATAGTTTTTCCAATTTATATGATCAGGACAGAATCAGCTTCTTAGCTGCCAACTGAAAGTAAAAGAAATGTATATAATTCAAACTACTTTATCTGTGTTTAATAACTAGATATTGATTTATTAGTAGACCGACACAGAGATTTATTGCTAATAGTAAGAGATTATTATTGAGGGAGGCAAAGCCTTTGTAAATATTAGACTGTTACAATCAATAAATCTCAGTAAGAGTGGCCAATACTTCATATTATACATTAGTTCAACAAATTACTTCTGGGATATGATTAATATTAAAACTTTAAACCAAACTATTTGAGAGACTGTTGAATGTTTACGCTTCTAGTCCTGTCCTATGAATCATATGAGGAGATCCTTTTCTGCCCATGGCTATGTTTCTTCTCATATCATAGTGACTCAACACACTAATTTCAGGGAAAGCAGAATCTTATTCTTGAAAAGAGTGTAAGTGAACTTCTAGAATTATAAAGAACTCCAGTATCAGTTAGCCAGGAGTATGAAGTTGTCTGCTCAAAATTTCACCAAACCATTTTTCTTCTCAATCTATACTGGAATGAATGCAGTGGATTAATGACAATACTTACATCCCACCCAAGATCACTTTAAATTAAACCTGACTTCCTTATCATCTTTTGTCAATTCCATGCAAATTTCTGGAGTTTTTAGCTGGAGATGCTATTAGCATTTTCCTTAAACTCTCTTAGGGTTCTGGTTTCAGGTGGGGTTGAGTTAGTTTTCTTCACAGTGGCTAGTACGGGCTGTGTTTTGGATTTGTGCTGAACACAGGGTTGATAATATAGAGATGATTTTGTTATTGCTAGCAGGACTTGCACAGAGCCAAGGCCTTTTCTGCTTTTCACACTGTCATGATGGCAAGGAAGTTGGGGTTGTATGGGAGGCTGGGAGGAGACACAAGCAGGACAGCCAGGACAAACTGACCAAAGGGATATTCCATACTATATGACATCATGCCCAGACTTACCCCAGAAGAGGTCTCAATATGTGTTTAGGAAGAGAGGTCTGACATCAGTCACTGTTTGGTGAGTAGTTGCATTGCGCATCACTTGTTTTCCCCTTTTTATTATCATATTGTATTTTACTTTATTCTCAATTATTGAACTATTCTTATCTTAACATATAAATTTTGCTTTGATTCTCCTCCCATTCCACCAGGGTTGGTGGGGAAGAGAGGGAGGGTTGAGTGAGTGGCTGCATTGTGCTTGGTGGCTGGCTGGGGTTAAATCATGTCACTTACATAGAATTTAGTCCACCTATCTAAAATTTCTGAGCCACAATTTCTATATGTGGCTAAAGTAGAATTCTCAAATATTTTCTCTTGGGATATTGTTCATAGTAATTTTTCTTCTAAAACTTTTATGGTTTTTGTTTTCAACTATTCTGTACATCCCAGGTAAATTTTTCTTTTTTGTTGCCCCTTCTTCTCCCTATCTTCTTCTTCCCCCCTGCCACAGGGCCAAACCTCCTATATTTTTATCATAGATCTCAGTGGCTTAATTGCCCTTGCTAAAAAGAAATATAATCTAGCCACATGCCTGCACCCACACCAGCACAAGGAGATGGAAATGCATTTAACTGACATACTTTCAAATTAAAGCATTAGAAACTTAACTGTTTCATTTCAGGGCCAGATTATAAAAATGAGGCTTCTTGTTTTGGGCATATTACATGTTTCATATTTGAAATTTCAAAACAATACTGTTTAGTTTATTTGCTTAAAACTTTTATTTTTTCAGATTTTTTTAAACTGCAAAATGAAAGGAAAGAATGTGGCAGATGAAGGAAGCATAATAAAGGATCAATAGCTGTTGTTGGCCATTTCTCAGTCTGTTATGTTTATTTGAAATATTTGCTTTCTTTGACTATGTTTATACCCACCTACTTAATTATTGCAATCTCAGACAACTTTCACGTAACAAAATTAGTGTACATTAGATTTTCCATTCCTAGAATGAAACATTAAAATTTCAGGGCATTTGGAACAAAGTATGTTAAAATCTGGGCTTTCTTTTTTTAAACCAGAAAATTCAATAATTAATAACAACTGAAGGGTAGAGAATCTTGCATACATTACATATTATTTTCCAAGTCTTTAATACTCACATTAGAGGAATTTTTTTTTTTAGTTTTTTCAATATGGGAAATTTCAGTGAAATTTTATGTTGTTTGCACTGTTTATTATAATTTGAATCTCATTGGTTTGAAATGGGAAAGTGTTTGGAATCTTGCTGTGAATTACCTAAAGTTTAATGAGCTTCAATTTTTCTTATTCCTTCTGCAAGGTTGTTGCAGACATTGAGAACACTGATTTTTTAAATGTTGAAAAGTTGAACTGGCAGAACTCTTTAAAAACTTCTATGTATATGAATAAACTTTACTTTAAAAGTAACTGTAGACTATTTATTTATATGGATAATCTTATACGGTGTCATGGTATTTATAGGGCAAGCATCACATCATTATAGAGGGAACACTGCAAATTATTGGTTTAGCTTTCTAACCCAGAGTTCAGGATAAATAATAATTTATTTTCTTCCCTGCAGTTTATACTTTTTTTCTAAAGAAAAACTCATTTTAGGTACAGGATCTGGTTTTCAGCAATGTGATGTTTTCATGCAATTTTCTATCTGGCTTGACTGATTCAGAGGAAGGTCAAGTGATTAGCCCAAGGTCACAGACTGAGTCATTGACTCAGTCAGATTAGAACTGGGGATTCTGCCTACTGGAGAACTTTATTCAGGGAGATAAAGACTGTAATAAGACAGAGACATATTTCAGTACCAAATAAGATTTTTTTTTATCCTGGTTAATTAAAGTTTCACTATCTACTGGAAAACATTTTTATTTATCCAGGCTCTACTAGATTCTAGGTATCCTACTTTTCCAGTGGCTACTGACACCTTCCAGAAGTTTGGTTGGCTTCTGCTGAGAGATAAATACATTTTGACTGCAGTGAGCTTAGATTCAGATAAAATTGGTTTCATTTCCTGGGCCCTGTTTGCTCCATCAAAACAATTTTCAATACCTTATCTTCATTAGGGCCAGTTGTGGAGCTAAATTAGTGATGCTGTTTGATGAGAGCAGTGACATGAATTATGTACCTCTTTTACTGCCCAATGTCCTACCCCCCTCCTGTGTGGAAGCCACATAGCAGGGTATATCTTTGTAACACAGAAGGCTCAGCACAGTAGCTTGGCTTCAGGTGAGGGAATGTGCAAAAGTGCATCTTGTTTCACCCTGCCTTTGCTTGCTTATTTTCTTTTCTTTAGTCTGCTAATTTATTACTTCTACTACTTAAATACAGCCATCTCTTATATCTTCAAGTATGTGATGTAATTTGATTGATTGCTCAGCTTGTAAACTCCAGTGCAATAGAATCACACTGGATGTCTCTAAAAATAATTGAAATATTTCATCATAGCCTGCAGACTGCTTCCCTGTTTGTGAACAACACACTCCTTTGATTTGCTATGTGCATCTTAGTCTCTTATCTGGAGGTGCAGGGATTGGTGGCTAGACAAGGTGCCCTTGGCCAAAGACAGGGGGTGACACCCAGAAGGAAACCCGCAGCTGCAAAGTTTGCACCTTTTAAACTTCTGCTTTTTTCAAAAAAAAAAAAAAAAAAAGGCACAACAACAAACTAAGGAATAGAAATGTCCCACTAGGCAATACCTCACTAAAATGAGTCACAAAGGGGATCAAGTGTCTTTAGGTTTTAATTGGCAAGAGCAGAGCACAGCTTGTTTCTGACAAGCGTGTCAGCTGCAGCCTTTTGGTGTAAAAGTTTAGGGAAAACAAGACCATTATAATTTTGACAAGCCCGTTTTTGCAGTGCATCATAGTACAATCTAACATTTATTTAAATTTTCAAATATACTTTTAAACACATACTGCATTCTTCTGAGAGAGGTTTTTTTGTTGCATTCATCCAAGGATAAATTCCCTGATGTACGTATATATTTTATATATATATGTGGACATTTGATTTCAGCATACTGATGAAGTGTATATATGCATAATACAACATTAAAATCTTGTGCTGTTTGTGCATGTGTTCAGCTGATAAGAAATGTGCTTCTGAACAGTTTAAATACAAGATGAGAAAAAATAATGCTTGTTATATAGGAGATTTAGCTTTTAAAATCTGAAGAACCTCGTTATCATGAGGTTCTGAAAGATTAGAAGAGGGAATAAATAATCCTTTCAGAAGATCTTTCTTTTTTTTATGTAAATTCCTATAAGTAATAACTTATATCTAGAAAATCTTGCTGGTATTAAAGTAATATTGAATATACATGTTTTGCATACACAGTGCAGATGAGGTTAATATTTTCCAGTGTTATACAAGTGTTATAGTACACAGCGAGGAGTAATATCTGCTGTGATTTTGAGAGAACCAATATCAAACAGATTTTTGCAAGGGCAGTTAAAAGGCCTGAAAATACCTAACAAATTTTGTTTGCCCTGATTGTTTTACAAACAATAATTATCTGAGCTATACATTAATGTATAGTGTGGCATCAGAGATGAAATTTTTTGTGATTCATATTTTTTCTTTTGGACCTTAAAAGCTATTTTCGTAATTGTTCACAGAGAGTACTGCTTGTAATATGAAAAAGACATTAATGTTTAACTTTCTGATTTTCAAATATTGAAAACAATTGTAGGATCACTATGTTGAATTCTTTTACTGTTTTTACAAGAGAACCAATAATGTTTTCTATATTTGATAATTTTTTATAGTGTCTGTGTGATTGAGCTCTATTTCACTAAATTTTCTGGTGCTTCACATTGTGCAACATTATCTGTGCGATAGGTTTATTTTGAGGTACTTGGGAGACAGAAATGATCTTCTGATTATTTCAGTGGACTAGGAAATATTATGTAGCTTCATTACCACAGACTCCCTTTTAACCACGAAATGATGATTTAAATGCTGTGCTTCAGCTGCTCTTTTCTCTAAATTGAGAGACATCCCTCTTTACCTACCTTCACTATGTTTTCTCCACTGTGCTGGTTTAAAGGTAAACCGGTAGGAGAAAAAAAACCCAACTCAAAGGAGATTAAAAGTCAGAATGACGATTTTAACAACAATAATATAATAAATACAATTTTATAGGTGAACAATTGATTTTAACCCACAAACCCTGGCACCCTGGGGCACGAACAGAATGGTGTTCGTCAGCCCCCGCACTGAACACCCCATGGGCCCCTCTGAGTCCAAAAAGTGAAAAGAGAGGAGCAAAACCTGCCAATGTCAGTGATGGTTGCAGTCTGGCTGGAAGTGGTGGTCACAGTCCAGCCGAGAGCAGTGGTTGCAATCCAGCTGAGAGCGGTGGTCCCAGTCCGATCGAGGCTCTGGTCCTCCTCTGGATCCCATGAGTGGTACCCGAAATCCCAAGACCCCGAGATTATACATCTTCAGGTTCAGGCTGGAATGCCCACCCCCTTTCCCGCGGCAGGGAGTTCCACAATGGGTGAATGGGTGTGCTGGGTGTGAGGACAGGAACAGCTTCTTATCTCACAGGCCTCTTAATAACCAGTTCGTAGCCTGAGGGACCAGGTGTGCTCTGGGCAGCTGCTGCAGATGGTCTATAGCTTCTGGGAAATGGTATAGAGGGTGTAGAATATACAGTTTGGGTTACACCCACACAGTGATGAACTGGTCCCAGCTGTTCTAACTAGGACATCCACTTAGATTGCAAACTTTTTGCACAAAGAGAGCAATTATGTAATTTATCATGCTGCACTTGTTTGGGGTTTTTTATACCCTAACAAAAATAAACTCAAGGATATGTTAAAACATATATGTTTTGCTGCCATTTAGAGTGACCTTAACAGGCATGAGAAATGGGCTAAAATAAAGTTCAACAAAAAGAAATGCACCCGGGTATGAATAACTCCATGCATTGGTAGAACAGGGGGGCAATAGGATGGAGAGCAGCTTTGCAGAAAGGGTCCTTGATGGTGGACATCAAGATGAGCATAAACCACCAACGTGTGCTGGCAGCAAGAAAGCCCAGTATCATTGGAGAGAAGTGATCCTACCTCTCTCCTCAGCACTGGTGAGACATACTTGGAGTGCTGTATCCAGTTCTGGGCTCCCTAGTGCAGCAGAGACATGAACATACTGGAGTGAATTCAGCAAATAGCTAGAAAGATGGTTAAGGGACTGGAGTATCTGAGGTACAAAGTGGTACTGAGGGAGCTTGAACTGTTCAGTTTGGAGAAAAGATGACTCAGGGGAATATATGCCTAATGAATCATAAAATATCATAAGGAGCCAGGCTCACCTCAGTGATGCCCAGTGAAAGGACAAGATGCAATGAGCAAAAACTGAAAGCAAGAAATTCCATTTAAATATAAGAAAACACTTTTTAACCCAGCAGGTGGTCAAACAGTGCCACAGGTTGAACAAAGAGGTGTGGAGTCTCTAGCATTGAAGATGTTTGATGTTTGACTGGATGTGATCCTGAGTAGGCTGCTATCATTGATGCTGCTCTGATGAGGGGTGTTTGGCCTAGACTTCCTCCACAGACACCTTCTTACCTCTAATCTTCTGTGATTTTGTGACATATGTCCTGTCAACAGTAAGGTTGTTGTGCAAAACTACAATATCATTCACATAGAGAAGAATCAATATAAAGAGTGATGCAATAAGATAGCAACACTATATTGTACTCTTATATTCATGTGTCATCGTAAAAATTTCAAATACTACAGATATGCAGTAATTTCTTTGTTGGCTTTATTTATTTATTTATTAAGCTTCAGGGTTAAAAGTTCTAGTGGGATCACATAAAATTGGTCATGTGGGTTTGTAGTTTTTGTGACTTTTAGTCAAAGTTTCCTTATATTTCATATTCTCACTTCATGTTTCACCTGAAATATTTCAGTGCATTTCAGGCTTAAAACAGAAATCTCAACACAAAATATAATGCACTTTTTAATACATGTATATCTGTTTTCAGATCTTAATACAATTGTAATGAATACAGACTTCAAAGAGTGATTATTTCCAACTATTTTTTGGGGAAAAAAACAAACAAACTGTACCCTTGGGATCAAACTGTATGTGCTGACTTCAGTGGAAGTACCATTTCACCCACTGTTTTAATTACTTCTTGGATGAGGTCAGTATATCAATTCATTTTATTCAAAATGCCAATAAAAATCATGCAACAATGGTTGCAGTTACTATTTCAGCAAATTCCATGGCTCTATCTTCCTTATTTGGGTAATTTGTCAGATTAAACTCCATCTAATTAGCTTTACTTCAACCAAGTCAGTAATTGGTGATTTTGAGGTCTGAAGTGGTTTCCTGGTGGGGAAAAGCAAAGTCACAGGTAACAGTGTTAAAGAATCATAGAATATGCCGAGTTGGAAAGGATCCACAAGGATCTTTGAGTTCAATTCCTGGCCCTGCACAGGACCATCTTTAAGAGTCACACCATGTGCCCTGAAAGGATTTTCCAAACACTTCTTGAACTCCGTCAGGCTTGGTGCTGTGACCACTGCCTTGAGGAGCCTGTTCCAGTGCCCAACCACACTCTGGGTGAAGAACATCTTTCAAATATTCAGTCTAAACCTTCCCTGACACAACTTTGGGCCATTTCCTTGGGTTCTGTCACTGATCACCACAGAGAAAGGATCAGTGCCTGTCCCTCCTCTTCCCCTTATGACAAAGTTGTCACTGACATGAGGTCTCCCCTCAGTCTCTCCTCCTTGCTGAACAGACCAAGTGTCCTCAGCCTCTCTTCATATGGCCTCCCCTCAAGGCCCTTCACTGTTTTCACTGCCCCCCTTTGGACACTGTCTATGGGCTTAATGTCTTTCTTATATTGAGGTGCCCAAAACTGCACACAATATTCAAGGTGAGGCTGCCCCAGTGCAGAGCAGAGTGGGACAATCCCCTCCCTGGACCGGCTCGTGATGCCACCTTTATTAAAGACTAGAAATTCTCATCACAGGAAGAGTTCTCTACTCATTGATAGGTATGGGGGTGGCACATTACAGCTTTGCACTGGAAGCATTTATTATAATCAAAATGAAAATGACAGAAAAAAAAAATTAAAAATTGAGTTTATGGTGTTGGGTCCCTGGTCACTGTGTAGCCTTAAAAAAACAAAGATCAGTGCAGCAGGTCAGTTTCCTGCACTCAACTTACCCAGACGACAGAAAGGCTACACAAAGATTTGCTTGTCACCTTGGTGCAAAAACCCCCCAAAACCTTATCTTGTTTTTGCACCATGTTAAACCCACTGTGGTGGAAAAGTCTAATTGTGTGGAAACATCTTCACTGACAGATGCCAATATTTGTCAACTTAGGTAATGCCGTTCAGATTCAAGATAAAATCATGGCAGCAGGAGAAACTTCTCCCGTATCCTGATCTTTGAGCTGCATAATCCTATTTCTGGTATTCTATTCTGCGAGTAAAATGAAAGGAGAAGTGGTAAAATAAAAATAAATATTACTTAAGGTTTTTAAAATCTGTAAGCTTTCAAAAAGTCCAAAATATTGAACCAAACTTTTTGCCAACTTGCTGGTTTTCATTACAGTGTTGTGCTTTTTAAAGTTTGTGTATAAAAATTAATAATTTTACTTCTCCATCTCCTCTAGAAAACATCTGTGATCTATTTCTAAGTGACAATGCTTAAAAAAATCTGTAATGAACATCTGGGTTTAATACAGACGTCAACAAGCCAACATAAGGAGTCACTTTTCTTCTTTCACAGCTGAACACCATGGAAGACTATACCACAACTACTTATCTCTGAACCGTAACTCCAGATACTACGAAAAAAAAAAAAATAATGTTTTGATCAGGTTGTTGCTCTTTGCAATAAATGCTTCTTCAATTTCTTCATAGGTGTTGCCATCTCTAAATAACTAAATGGTAACTGCACACAAGGTGTGACAAAGAGCAGTTTTGGTTTCTAGATTGGTTTTTTTGTCAGTCTTGTGTTGGCTGCTCAATTTTGAACGGGATGCATGCTTGTAAACACAGGAAGGTACAAAACTGCATCCTTCTTACATATGTAGCACCATCCAGTGTTGCATTAATTAAAAATTATTCAGCCTAATTTAGGTTTGCTGAGGTTTATCTGGGTATCCGTAAAGGATTTCAAAATTTGTCAAGCAACTGAAATTTTTTTTTACATAGTTAATAATTTTCCATTCTGACTCCTTTTTTTTCCCAGTTGTAATAAAAATTTTATCCTTCAGCTAATACCATTTCAGTTAGCTTTACTTTTCACAGAGTTTTCAAATGTTAAGGAAGATGGGAAAATCTTGATTGACTGATATATTGATTTAAACAGTGAGAAATTTTTCATATATGTTACGTATTCCTTTACTAAAATTGTTTGCCAGGTCACGACTAAAAGATTCTGTTTTGCTGAAAAACATAGTCTTTTATGAAACTCATATTTATTGACGACAAAAATGGAAAAATGTAAATGTGATGGTATTTTTGAGCATCATTTCAGTAACATGAAATTATAGATTACACAGGAAGAATATGTTTATAATATATTTGTCTAACACTGTCTGTCATTTGAAACAGGAATTTGCACTTCATGCAAAATATTCTATTTTCAACTTTCTCAGCTCTGGAAAAGGTGTGTCCCACAGCAGAGTGGGGGATCATGGTGTGCAAGTGAAGAGGGTTCCTGAGGTGGAGGAATCCCAAGAGAGCACCAAGACCTGCCCAGAGCTGGCAGCTTGCCTGGGAGTGGAGGAGGAGGCATGTGCGGAGATGGCAGGAGTAACAGCAGCCACCCCCACCCCCACATCAGGTAGCCCAAGGGAGTTCAAGGGACCTGGAACACAAATGGACAAAGAGTAGCCCTGCTGAGAAGGACTTCGTGGTGTTGGCAATGTCTTCTTGCAGTCGAGGAAGCCAGTTATATCCTAGGCTGCATTAAAGCAGCTTGGGTAGCAGGTTGAGAGAGGTGATTCTGCCCTTTACTCAGCCCTCATGAAACACCACCTGGAGTGCTGTGTCCAGCTCTGGGATCCTCAGTGCAAGAAGAATATGGACCTGTTGGAGCAAACTCAGAGGAGGGCCACAAAGATGATCATAGGGCTGGAGCACCAATCCTACAAAAACAGGCTGAGAGAGTTGGGGTTATTTAGCATGGAGGAGACAAGACTCTGGGGAAGCTTTACTGAGTCCTTTTAATATAAAAAGGGGGCTTCTCAGAAGGAGGGATACTTTTTATTATTCTTAAACTGAAGGAGGGTAGGGATGTATGGATGAAATTTTTCATAAGGAGAGTGGTGAGACACTGGAACAGGATGCCCACAGAAGTTGTGGATGCCTCATCATTGGAAGTGTTCAAAATTATATTCGATAGGTCTTTGAGCAATCTGATGTAGTGGAAGATGTCTCTGCCCATGGCAGGAAGGTTGGACTAGATGATATTTGAAGATCCATTCTAATCCTATAATTCTATGAAATACAGAAATATGAATCAAAAAAAGAGATCTCCTTAATTTGAGAAGAAATAATGTAAAGGAAGATAATGTAAATATCACATTCTGTCTGGAGGAAAGAGAGACCTTGCAAATAATAATGTGGGGTCAACGGGAACACAAAGCATGGCCTTTGGTGGCTGAAATCAGCAACTGCAACTATCAGCAGTACAAATGCACTAAAGAATACAAGAGCAGCTCTGGTTGCTTGGGCAGAACAGTTTCACTTATCAAGATTAAAAGCTCTATGTTTGACCCTCTAAGATATAAATGTAGCTAAGACTGATGAATTAAAAGAAGAGAACACTGGATTATCACTGCAGTTTTCTGAATACATTTTCCAAGTGCCTGTGATTTTTGGGGACATGCTGTCTGCCCTGAGAAGGCTTTTGAAGTTATCACATCTCAGGTTTCTATATTTGTTATCCTTTTTTCTGAATAGCAGATTTTCCAGGGTTGTGTGAGATGTTTGTGAAACCTATAGTAAGCTAAAGGAGTACTATCCACTGAGTCTGGAGTAGGAATGTAAGTATTTTTCACCTAGCACAGCAGATTACCATATAAGATATCATCAGTGCTAGAAAATGTTCAGAGAGCCACAAAAATTTTTGAAAGATATCCTCATCCTTTAGGAAGGAATGACAACGTTCTCAGCACAAGCACAAATTATACTGAATATCTGTCAACGCTAAGGAAGATATTTAAAAAAATGGGAACAAAATAGCTTCAGGTAATTTGTTTTCTTTTTTTTTTTTTTTTTTTAAATGACATAAGGAATTATGTATATTTATCCTATGGGTGAATATTCACCCTCTACCCCATATACCCAATATACCCCATAGGGTGTATATTCACCCTATGGCAAAACTTGTCAGTTCTCCGGGTTGAAGACTCCAAGTCATATAATTCTCTCTATGTCAAATTATAACACATTCCTTGCAAATTTGTTGGTCTCTTCAGTGCTTTAACATCATCAACAGAGAACCTGGAGCCTTTGTTATATTAAAAACATGAGAAAGAGATTTCTAGATTTCTGAAGAGCTTCTCAAATTCTTTGACTTTTTGTTGACTTGACAATTTCATCTATCATGTTCCTTCATTTACTATAGAGGACCTATTGTCTGATAATATGCAACATGCTTCCTAAGGAAAGCTAAATGTGTTTTATTCTCAAGTAACAGTAAAATGTTTCCATTGAAACATTCTTTGCTGAACAGTGTTGGAAAATTGGAGCACAATAGGGTTTTCAGCTGCTGCTGCTGTAATCTGGCTTTCCAGCACGTACTTGAGGACTTAAATATCACTGTAAACATAATATCTGATCCACTGCAAAAGAAATTGAAGCTCTTCCTTGACATGTGAATCGCCTGGTTCTTTGTTGCACAGCTTCCAGAAAAGTCTGGAGATTGGTGCTTCACATCAAAGTAGTAAGAATGGCGGCAGATGGAAGATCCTAGAAAAATTACTCTTAGGAAATGCAAGTTATTTCTCAGGCTGGGGGTATGTCATATTATGCAGAAAAGTTTAGGGATAAAATATTGTTGCCCTGGATTGTTTTCAAGTACTTTTTCAAGTACAAGTTTTCAAGTACTTCAAGGCTGAAATCTTGCTTGCTTCCATGGGCAAAGAGGGTCACCAAGAACAGTATAAACGGACACTCAGCAAGAGAGCAATACACTTTTTAGAGAACTCATAGGCAGAAAAGCTTTGCAGGGCCTAAACCACATACTCTGAAGTACTTTTGATTGACCAGATGAAATGCAAATTCAAGATACCATTATTTTGCCCTAATGCTCCATGATATACTTCGTGGTAACTGTGCTTTATGTGCTGTTCTTGAAGAGGATGTTGGGGTTTTTTTGGTGACTTTCATTGCCCAGAGAAGCTGTGGATGCACCATCCTTTGAACATGAAGTGTTCAAGGCCAGGCTCGATGTAGCTCTGAGCAACCTATTCTGGTGAAAGATGTCCCTGCACACAGCAGCGGGATTGGAACTAAATGATCTTTAAGGTTCCTTCCAATCCAAACCATTCAATGATTTTATGATTCATCCCCTCTGAAAGCCATAGCTTAAATTCTAAATGACTAGCTCTGTTAGAGTGAGGTTGACAAAGTATTGTCATGTTTCTCCATTTCAAATAACATCTCAGCCACTTTATCTGTCTTGAAATTCTACATGCTTCAGATTGCATTTTTGGCTTTCAAAAGGCTGACTGAATCATATTAAGGTACTATCTAAGTTAGAAAACAACTAACTCTTTTCTTTCTTATTTGATTTCAGATTTTTCAGTACTTACCTGCATTTTTGTAATGGATTATGAATTTCTTATTTGATTTTGGTAGATCATTGGAGCCTGTTGCAGGGGAAAAGTTCTGAGGTATAAATCAAAAGTTTATTTGCTACCAAGCTGGTACACATGCTGTGGTAGTTTATCCTTCAAAACCAAAAGTTGGATGTTCAGTACAGATTGACTTACCTTGTAAGCTGACACAAAGTTTTATGACTTTATTTCTTGTCCCAGAAATTGTATGCCTCCTTTCCAGATAGTTGTTTTTAACAGCACAAGCGAAGAGAACTTAATGAGGTGCCATATGTCAGATCTGGAGTCAGATTAAAAACAAATAATTAAACTATATCCCTTCCCTATCAAAACAGATTGTGATATGTTTGTGAAAGGAAGCTGAATCTGACATACTATATTTTGACAGACTTTTAGACAATGTTGTAATTTAACCCCAGCTGGCAACTCAGCCCCACACAGCCTCCAGCTCACTTTCCCCAGTGGGATGGGGGAGACAATGGAAGAGTAAAAGTGAGAAAACTTGTGAGTTGAAATAAAGACAGTTAATAGGTAAAGCAAAAGACACATGGGCAAGCAAACTAAAATGCAAAATTAATTCATCATTTCCCATGGGCAGGCAGGTGTTCAGCCATCCCCAGGAAGGAAGGGCTTCATCACAGGTAACGGTGATTTGAGAAGACAAATACCATCACTCCAAATGTATTCCCCTTCCTTATTCTTGACCCAGCTTTATATTCTGAGCATGATGCCATATGGTCTGGAATATCTCTTGGGTCATTGGGGTTAGCTGTGTTCCCTCCCAGCTTCTTGTGCATCTGCATGTTCCTTGTTAATGAGGTGGGTGAGGAGCAGAAAAGGCCTCAATTCTGTTTAAGCACTGCTCAGCAATAACAAAAACGTTCTTGAATTATCAACACTGTTTTCCTAAAGCATAGGTCCATAATAACTACTATGAAAAAAATTAACTTTCACCTAGCCAAAACCAGCACAATCAGTCATGAGTCATCAGTATCACATTTAAAAGTCACAGTTCTATCCTGCACTTGGGTCACAAAAACCCCATGAGATACTACAGGCTGGGAGAAGAGTGGTTGGAAAGAGGACCAGCAGAAAGGATCTGAGGGTGTTGATCGACAGCAACTGAACATGAGCCAGCAGTGTGCCCAGGTGGCCAAGAAGATCAGTGGCATCCTGGCCTGTATCAAATATATTGTGGCCAGCAGGACTAGGACTGTGATTGTCCCTCTGTATTTGACACTGGTGAGGCCTTGCCTTGAATCCTGTGTCCAGTTCTGGGTCCCTCACTATAAGAAGGACATTGAGGTGCTGGAGTGAGTCCAGAGAAGGGCAATGAAGATGGTGAAGGGTCCAGACAGAAAGTCATATGAGGAGAGGCTGAGGGAGCTGGGGTTGTTTGGCCTGGAGAAAAGGAGGCTCGGGGAAGACCTTATTGCTCTCTACAACTACCTGAAAGGAGGATATAGCCAGGTGGGGATCAGCCTCTCGTCCCAAATAACTAGAAACAGATTAAGAGGATATGGCCTCAAGCTGTGCCAGGAGAGGTTCAGGCTGAACATCAGGAAGAATTTCTTCACCAAAAGGGTGGTTAAGCATTGCAACGGGCTGCCCAGGGAAGTGATGGGGTCACCATCCCTGGAAGGGTTTAAAAAACAACTGGACATGGCACACCTAGCGCTGCGACTTAGTTGACATGGTGATTTTGTGTCAAAGGTTCAATGATCTTGGAGATCTTTTCCAGCCTTAATGATTCTATAATTCACTGATTCTATTCATATTAAATAAAAGATACAAGCTATAATGAATTCATGTTTCCATAACTATTTTAAGCTGGTAATAAAATCAGAGTCACATATTTCTGAAAGCCCGACAGAATTGGTTATATAGTGGTTTCAGGTATGAAATAGGATAACTCCACTTTGTAGATAGAATCATAGAATCACAGAATAAGATGGGTTGGAAGGAACCTCTGAGATCATCAAGTCCAACCCTTGATCCACTACCGCTACAGTTACTAGACCATGGCACTAAGTGCCACATCCAGTCTTTTCTTGAACACCTCCAGGGATGGAGAATCCACCACCTCCCTGGGCACCCCATTCCAGTGCCTGATCACCCTCTCTGTAAAGAACAAAATTGAATAATTTACAATCCACTGAATCCAGGTAAGAGTGATCTACAAAATATTTCCTTGCAAAAAAAATCCCTTTCCTTTGTCATATATCAGAGAATGACATGCAAAACCAATGGAGAACTACATTTTTTGAACAATTTTTTTGACAATATGTGGGCAAATTGCAGCTATGCTTTTAACACAAATATCAGGGAATATACACTCAGCTCATAAATAGTAAGTTTCTGTCTATTGCCAATGGTGTTGAAAATTTACCTTCATGTATCATCTTTTTTTACCATTTCTGATGCTGAAATGCTTGTCATTTGAGGGCAGGATCCTATTAGTTTATCACAACAGAATACATACATGTGTGTCTCTACAGATAGTTTGGTAAGCATAGTATATGATCAGGAAATACAGGGAAGACTTTGACTAACAGAATCTGTGAGCACAACTCTGCAACAAAAAACTCCAACCAAACAGCAACCAAGACAACAAAAAAGTACAGACATTTTTGTGCAAGTGTGTAAATATGCTCTGTGTCTGCATGCATGACAGATTGAATAGCAGAACTTTTATAAGATTATTATTTCAACAGGGACAACACCATATTCAAATTATTCCAGTTTTTCTGAAATGCTACTATTTTTCAATGGTTTTTGATCACTGGGTTTTGTTTGTGTGCAATTTAATTTCAATCATCTAAGTTTTCCAAAGTAAACTAGACAGTTTATCTAAAGAGTTTTCGAAGACAACTGCAGTTGTCTAAGTGAACCTATCAAATATTTTTCTCTATCCAGTAATATTTTAACACTTAAAAAAACAAAGGACTGGTAGTTCTAATCTTCATAATCTTAGACAGGTTTTTTTTGTTTTGTTTTGGTTTTAGTAAATTATTCTTGCTTATTTATTATAAATTCTTCTTGGTAGTTTCATGTTTTTCTTCTAGTTACTTGCTCTTTTGCTCTATAAGGAACTGAGGTCAGGTTTTTTCCTGTATTATCTTCAATCAGGGGTTCAAATAAAATCTTAGATTCTAGAATATGTATGTGATAAAAGATTTTTTTAAACAGAGCATATGAATAATTTAGGCAGCCAGTACCATAATTACCCAAATGCTTGCCTTACCATACAACGGCTCCCTAGGTCAAATGGCTGATCCATTCTTAGGTTAGAGGACCTTTTAATTTGCAACTGTTGCAAATACAGTTTCTGAGACTGTGATCTTTATATCCATTGTGCAGTATCAATTATATGGTGTATGTGTTGGACCTCGCTATTTACTTAATGGTTTATTGTTCAGGTACAAGCCTAATTGTAAGTTTTAACAACTTATATAATCCAAACAATCCCAAGAAACATTCACATTCAATACCCAATTTCACACTATACATATGTGTGTTTAATTTTTTAATTTTTTTTTTTCTACATTGCCTATATATGTCCATAGGATTACGTTTTGGGTCTAAATCACAGTGTTAGTTAATTCTCTAAAACAATTATCTGCAATGAAATGAAGTCACTAACTTACTCAGGAGTCAAGAGTTATACCTTCATAAGCAGGGCTATTTGGAGGGAACCACAAGCTGGGGATGCAAATGTGGATAGATACAGAAAAGTGAAATGGTACAGATGCAACGTGGAGTGTCTGTACACATGAATAGAATTTTGATTCTTCAGTAATGCTGAAGATGTGCTCAGAACAGTTGTACTGCGTGCATTTAGTTAGTCTGACATATCTAACACTTTCACAGTCCTCTATGTATTGAAGGCCCATTTAACGTTTCCATTTCCTCTTAGAAAACATACTTTCCATTAGAAGTATATGGTTTACCAAGTTTTTATTAATTGCTAATTTTGCTGACTTTTTTTATTAAGCACCAAGGCTTCAGGCATGACACTGCACCCATATGCAGGCATTCTATTTCTGAAGACTTTCATGGAAATTAATAGAGTGTGATACCTGAGTCATTTTAGTCTAAAGACACCACTGTATTATCCTCTGATTTCTGTTAAGTGTAAATAGTCCTCTCTGTATTGTTTTTAATCCATTCTTGTAAGCTTAATGGCTTGACTCATTTGAGCAATTTTTCACAGGTACTAGTGTACATGTGCTAAATTATTTTCAAGATTAAGGTCTAGACAAGATTTGCATAAATGCCTTTCTAAACACTTTGCTGTAAAATTCTTTCTATACTTTAATTCCTGTCCTGTATTGTTTTTTTGTTATTTCTACTGTAAGAAATACACTTACATGTAGAAAAGTTTATTTGGGTTTTTTTTCTTCCCTCCCCGCCCTTACAATGAAAACATCTGCTTCCAGGCTAAGAGATAGCCTATTTCAGTCTGATGGGTTCTTGCGACGGTGAATTGAGAGTTTAGGGACTCCAGGATAGGGTATTTTTACCCATAACCTGGGGGGAATATGCCCTCTGCCCTTCCCCCCTGCCTTGGGGTCCCCGGAGCCCAGCAAGGACACACACAGAGACCACAGGAGAGGAGACGAGTGAGAGGGAGTTTGTTGTCTGGCTAGGAACTTATATAACTTTCAGGGGAATCTAAAAACTGACCAATAGATAATCTCTGAAGGTTCACAAAACTCACCAATAGAAGGGAAGGGTTAACAACCAATAGAAAAGGGTTAATGAGACCAATAAGAAAATTTCTCTTTATCTTCCCAAGGACATTCTTTCATACAGATAACTGTTGTCCAGGGGGATTTTGGGAAGAAGAAACAGTAAGTTGGCAAGAAACAACAAAAAACCATTTTGAAACATGTTAAACAACATTAAAAACTTCAGTTTTCACAACATTTGTGCTGTTTTCTTCACCTCCTTCACCAGTCCATTTCTGAAAAGACCTTTTCCATCCTAAGTAGGGTGAGTTCAATGCCACAGGTTCTGATTTTCTAAGTGCCACTAAATTCCTTTTTATATATCCACAGTCATTAGTGGCTAAAATTGCTGGCATAATAATTTTACAGATTATGAGCAGAGTTGGTAAAGGATTGCATATTTTTATTTATTAACAGTATCACAATCTTAACAAGACCTTCACATGTCACAAAGCCTGCATATATGGTAAAATTGTCCTGAATAGAAGCAGAATATTTCCTGTTACAAAATCACAGCTGAACAAGCCAAGGTACCTCAGCCTCTCTTCACAGTGCAAGTGCTCTCATCCCTGGCCATCCTGATAGTCCTCCACTGAACTCTCTCCTGTTTATTGCTTTTGTTCTCACACTGGGTCCCAAAGCCAGACGCAGTATGCTGGCTGCGGTCTATGGAGTGCTGACTGCAGGACTAGTGTGGAACTGGGTCAGAGCGGAAGTGGGTGTGAAGATCAGCTAATACTGAATCCACATCACTGCAGCAATTTTCTTATGGATTCTCATATCCATGCATAGACTTGTACTGAAATTACTACCTACATATCCTCCTAAGGTCATGACCAACAGATAAAGTCATATGTCTCCTTTCTGAACAGTTTTTATCTTCAGGTCAGCTATAAAGTAGCCTAAGAACATTATAATAAAGAGTAGCTGAATTTGGAATTGTAAAACTTCAGTAGCAATCTTGTTTCCATTTTTTTCCCCCACTTTTTCAGTATGTTTGTTTTATCAAAACTGTAAAATAAGGCTAATGAAACAGGATGTCCTCTTTAAAATGCTTGGATCACTTTAATTGAAAAGTGCTTTTCAAAAGATTGCTACTGATGGTGTTATACATTGAACAGTCTGAGGATGCTCATTCTCCTTTTACAAATACTGTGGGTTTACCACCTTAGTCTGAAGATAGAAGCAATCTTGAAACTTCTAACATTCCTAAAATCACTAGGATTTTTTCAAGCACAATATGTTAATCATATTGCTCATTTAATCTCTTATATTTGTGATTTTTCTCCTTACTGATGGAGCAGCTGATACCTAGAATTTCAATTAATTTGTTTCATCATCTGTTACAGCTTAATCAACCTTACAGGGAGCATTTGAGCACAGAGATGAAGATGAGTAAATTCTATTTGCAACGTATTTTGAATAGAGAGTCATAGTCCATCAGAAAGCCCAGATACGTCTCATAGTTTTACCCAGACAGATCATTCTACTACAGTTTTGTTTATAGTTTAAATCCCTTTCTAATACAATAATTAATTATGTACCATAATCATGTCTAGTTTTCTGGTTTCGGTTTTAATTTTCTAAAGGGTTTTTTATCCGTTAACACTCTTCTTCAAGTTAATGTTAAACTAAGCAGAAGACCAAAAGATTACAGCTTTCTTGTCATAGGAACAGTATATATGGACTTTCTTTTGCAGTGTATTTGAGAGGTTAAATTATTTAGTACTTATTCTTTTTTCATTATTATCTCCATTTTTAGTCCAGAAACCTTGTCTGTATGAGCAAAGTCAGTGAAAAAAACTATATAAGGATGAAATTCTTCCTGTGCAAAAGGTCCATAGATCTCTGTTCATAACTTAAATCCCATTTATTATATCCTAGGACAATCTAATTGGGGCTTAACATAAGCTTATATTTAAGCTTCCTTCAAATAAAGAACAGTTATAAACTTCATTAATTTTGGGTTCAATTTTGGAAAAATGTATTGCTTAACAAATTGTTACTGAAATAAGCAGATTGGTGCTAAATAGTGAAATGAGCACTATACCAGTGCCACAAAGTCTTGGGAATTTTAATGTTATTTCAGGAAAGTCAAGCTTTTGCTTTTCCTCTATCAGTTCAAATGATTTGTCAAATATATATACTGACAATAACAACTGTCAATTATATATATGTGTGTGTGTATATATGCATATATTTAAAATCAAGATTGTCATTCTCTCATTTACCTGCCAAGACAGACAAGAGGAAGTATGGTGTTAGCACTGTGGAAACTCAAAAAGGTAATGAGGTTAAAAATTCATAAGATAATTCAATATCGAAGGTCTCTAACCTTCTGCTGAAGTCAGAGTGAACTCTGGTATCAGACCAAGTTGCTGAGGGCTTTATCCGTTTGGGACTGGAAAAGCTCCAAGAATGGAGACTGTCCAGCTTTTTTGGACAACTTGGTACACTGTTTGGATGTTCTCTTATGAAAAGATTTACCCTTATAACCAAGATTTACCCTTATAACCAAGCTGCACCTCTTTTATTCCAGTTTTTGTCCAGTTCTTCTCAAATCCTGCTATTCACCACTGGGAAGAGACAGTTTCTGTGTTCTCCATACCCTCCTTCAAGTACTGATGTTAAATCCTCTCAAAGTTGCCTCTTCTCCAGGCCCCCTTAACTTTTCCTAACAGGGAAAGTGCTTCAATGCCCAACCATTTTAGTGGCTCTCTTCGATTTGCTCTATTTTATCAATAATGCTTTTATTTCAGGGTTCCTAAAAGTGGATGCAATATTCTTTAAATGGATGGCATCTGCTGAGTAGCAACCAACCAGCAATCCAACCTTCCAGCAATCAATTACGTAAAAAATAGCCACAAATCAATCTCTATTCCACAACTATTATGGTTTTTGAAGGACTAAATTCTTCACTTTTAGTTTTCCCAGTATTTCACCTTCAAAGTTATAATGAGAAAAAAACCTCTGAATACTTTTTTCTTCTTTGCATCTTTTACCTCACACTTTTATTGATGTTTCCTACCTGAAAAAGTAAATATTCACTCTCTGCTCACCTTTTCCATTCATGATTTTATAAAACCGTATAACATGCTCCTCCTCAGTCATTTGTCTTCAAAGTGCAAATATCTTGTATTTCTGGTCAGCCATTCAGGCTTTACTTATCTTAAGTGATCAGAACTACAAACACCATTCAATCACAGAATCATAGAATACACTCAGTTGGAAGAGACCCACAAGGATCATTGAATCCAATTCTTAGCCCTGCACAGGACCATCCACAGAAGTCACACCGTGTGCCTAAGAGCATTGTCCAAACACTTCTTGAACTCTGCCAGGCTGGGGGTTGTGACCACTGCCCTGGAGAGCCTCAGGGTACCTACCCACTATCTGGGTGAAGAACATCTTTCGAATATCCAACTTAAACCTCCCCTGACACAATTTCAGGCCATTTCCTCATGTTCTGTCACTGGTCACCATGGAGAAGAGATCAGTGTTTGCCCCTCCACTTCCCCTCATGAGGAAATTGTCACTGCAGTGTGGTCTCCCTTCAGTCTCCTCTTCTCCAGACCGAACAGACCAAGTGCCCTCAGCCGCTCCTCATATGGCTTCCCCTCAAGGCTGTTCACCATTTTCATTGCCCTTTTTTGGACACTCTCTAATAACTTAATATCTTTCTTATATTGAGGTGCTCAAAACTGCACACAATGTTCAAGGTGAGGCTGCCCCAATGCAGAGCAGAGTGGGACAATCCCCTCCCTCGACTGACTCGTGATGCTTTGTCTGATTCCCCCCAGGACACAGTTGGCCCTCCTGGCTGCCAGGGCACTGCTGACTCATATTTAACTTGCCATTGACCAGGACCACCAGGTCCCTTTCAATGGCACTGCTTTCCAGCTTCTCATTCCCCAGTCTGTACGAACACCAGGTTGCCCCATCCCAGGTGCCAAATCCTGCACTTTCCCTTGTTAAACTTCCTATGTTTGGTGATTGCCCAGTCCTTGAATTTGTTGAAGTCTCTCTGCAGGGCCTCCCTGCCTTCAAGGGAGTCAACAGCTCTTCTGAGTTTTGTCTTGTCTGCAAACTTTCTTAGTACCCCTTCAAGTCCTCTGTCCTATTCAATTTTAGCAGTAGCATTATTTTGATTTTTGGTTTGAATTCCCTTTTGCATAATTCTTTCCTGTCGATTGCCATTAAGTATTGTTTCTATGTTTTCAGAAAGTTTTTCACGGTGACTCCAAAATCCTACTCCAGACTAGTAAGAACTAATTTAGAGCCCATTGTTGTAAGGTTTTTAATTGGCAGGTCATTTCCTATTTGCATTTATCAATGATGAATTAATCTTTCTGCTTTGTTGCTGTTTTCAGACATTGAGTCTTCATGGGAGTTGACAGATTCCCCTTAAGCCTCATCAGGTTATGGTTTCTGAGACAGATGTGTGTGGTGGCATGGCCTCCTAAGGGGACAGAGCAAAAGTGAATTGTAAGCTCTTGTAAAAGGTTAAGCAGGAACTAAAGAAGATGTGAACTTTGGGATGCTAGTCACTGAAACCTAAACTAATTATAAGAAATACTTTGTTAGCAGAAGACTTTGATATCTCAATGTTTGCCCTTTTTTTGCCATACATTTTATTAATATGTTGAAAAGCATTAGTTACAATACTCAAGGTAGTCTTATAATCAGTAAACTTATCTATTTCTCTCTCATTGTTATTTAGTTTCGTTTTTCTCAACAGAAAAGAGAGGTTTTGTTTCAATTTTTTTTTTTCTTTTAACTCTTTCTAAGGCACAGTCTTGAATTTCATTGCATTATTAGTACTATTAAAGGAAGTGTCTTGTAGGAAATCTCTTTTTATTTATACTGTTAAGGACCCAGCTGGGCATGAACAAAATTCAGTGTTAGATCAAGCCTTGACTATTTTATTTTAGACAGGGGAATTTAAAATATACAGAAGCACAGTTTCTCTTCATGGTGCTTATGCACTTATGGAGTGTGAAGAGTAATCAAATTATTTCTTTTTTAAATGATATATGGTATTTATCATTCATTTCAGTATTTTATGACACTATCACCATTCAAATTGGAAGATTGGATGCATCAGTCTTTTCCTATATTCCTTTTTATTGTTCATTTAATTAAATCTATAGGGTTCTTGTGGAACATATTAATGGTTAATATATTTATCTATTTGGGTGCTGTGGTTTTTGTCCAGATTCTGAGCTTTCCAGATGTAAGTAAGTAGTAGCTAGGACATAAGTGAGGAATTCTCATCCAAAACTCTAATTTTTTAAATCAGATTTTAAGGCAGAACAGCCAATGTGGATCAGTCAGAGCTGAAACAAACAAAAGTATCTGCATCCATCAATATGAGTTGTTACTTTCTGTGTGGCACAGTTGGAAACATTGTCATCTCTGTTCCCACTATTCAAATTGGCATTCGTTTATTCCGAGGAGATGAGTGAGTAATTTTTAAAAAATAGTTCAAAATTCAGTGTTTTCACTAGAAATTAATGTCTGAAGTATGATATAGTCATACCTAAGACAGAATTACAAGGGAAATTAGTTTAATGTAGAACTTAACAGGCCTTCTTTTAATTTAGAAGGCAAATATATAGTAAGACCTACCCATTGGAAGAAATTAAATAAATTCACAGTAGAAAAGAATTGTTGTTAATTTCTGATAGTCAGAGAACAATTGCCTTCTAGACCAATTTACCATGACTGTTGCATTTGGATTCCTCATCTTATTCATATCATAAACTCTTATGATATAACTGGGTGGTTTTTTAAAAGGTAAAAGAGCTCTAAAAGGTAAAAGCTCTCTAAGAGAGCTAATTCCAAGAAAACACTATTCCAGGTAAGCTTTAGTCAAACAGGACTGAATTTTAGAAAATCCTGTAACTATCAGATCAGACTATCACCACAGAGTGAACTGTAATTCTTTATGATTAAGGAAAAATTTGTGATGACTGAAATTGTGATCTTAATATGTTTGCTTTTCTTTACATTAATAGGACATATATCTTTCCTTTTGTAAAAATTTCTGCTACACAGAAAAGCGTGGTGATTCTACAAGTAAAGTACAACTTAAAAAATTATATCTGCAGCATGTGCAGATCCTATCTTTACAAATGTGTAGTTCCTAGGTCCGACAATGACATCTGCCATTGACATCAGCAAAAGATGTGAATGTTACAATATAAAAAACTTGAATTCCAAAACAGGATGCACACAGGATGAGTTTCTTATCAAAATATACAGAGCAGCAGGAGGACAGTCTGGTTTAAATATGTCTTTGCACTTTCTGCTTTTAAAAACTTTCAGAAGGTAATTTCAATGCACAGTAACTGTTACACTTTAAGAAAATCTTGATGCTTTAAGAAAGCATTGATGAAGGAAAGATGCGAGGTGATCAGTGTATTTTCTTACTTAAATAGAAGCATACAAATATATAAAATTAGAAATATAAAATATGAAGGGCTTAATTTAAAGATGTTATGCACTGTAGAGCTAATTATATGTGAAACTACTGAACTCTCTGTTGCACATAAATGTGTACTTGGCATTTTTATCCTTGTCTGAGGTATCTTGTCTAAGTACTAGCTAGAATATTACTTTGACCAACATTAATAAGTAACAATTAAATATTTTTTCTTTTTATTTTCCTTAGTAGTTCCTTTTACTTCTTTACTTCTATGCCAGTGTAATTTCTCTCCTGTATTACTTTCTCCTTGATATCTCACTAGAGCCCTGATGTGTATAACTCTGAATTTCCCGAATTCATTGAGGTTGTTCTTCAGTTTGAAGTAGAATTGTTCATACAAGCAGAATTGTGAGCAGGACTATGAAGTTGATGTGGAGAATAGAACCAGCAGGTTTTCATGGTGGTAGTAGCCCAGCTAGGTGACAGCAATGCTCTGGAATGCATGCACATGTTACTGGCTGTTAGGTTACGAGAAGTCCTTTAAAAAAACAAAACAAAACAAACACTTTTTCTTGCATCTCAACTTTAATTTAAGACAAGAATCTTGCACCTGACATACTTTTGGAGAAAAAATGCTCTACAGTGTTATCTTTAATAGCTACATGATCTGTCACAAATGTGGGCAGTAATAACAGCTGCCAGTAGGTTTCTTGGACAGAAGACTGTACAGTTTTTTACATTAGCAGACAATGAGCATTAACACAACATTTGTATATAGTATCAGCCACAATTTTAATGAATGAAGCAAGAGACTGCTGGGAGNTCACAATTTTAAATAACTTTTTCAAATCAACAAATGAAGCAAGAGACTGCTGGGAGTTCTTTACACTTAGTTCTTCCTCATTTCTGCTGTTTTCTGTGTGGCAACATGGTTATACTACATCACTCAGTTTTTCACTATCAAACTGTCATTATCATGATCTACAAGTCTTTCTTCCTTATACCTATTTTTACCCCATCCTACATGAGAAGGGCATGAGCTGCATAGACGTTTGGAAGTTCACCAAGATCAGTCCCCTCCAAGGTACATGCTCAGCTTTGATAATACAGCTCTGAAGTCTCTGTGTGCACGTTTGACCCTCAGGAGAAACATAACCTCTTACATCTGCTCTGCTCTGTCTTTAGTGACCCTTGACAGAGGTGTAGTCCACTGAGCTAATAGCTTCATGAATTTATGAGCTGAAAGTTTGGTGATGTAGTTTCTATAAAAATGTGGAGCAATGTAACCTTTACTAAAAGAGATGACAGGTACTGGTATTTAGTTCACCCTAGATCTCTCTTGGGTGACTAGGCATCATCTGCAAGACTATCACCAAATCCGATTTTGTAATCTCAGGGGGTGCATGGGTGTGGGTGGTGCTGATCTTTAGTTATCTTTGGCTGTCAAGGTAAGAGAAGAAAACCAATCTAGTTGATTTTTTCTTTTTTCGGTGGTTGGTTGTTTTCTTTTTCTTCCTTACTACACATGTAGTGATTATGGGGCTCTTCTGTTAAAATCCACTTGCCTTGTTTCCTATGTGTTTGCATAAACACAGAAGATCACACACAAATTCATATTTGATATCCTACCCGTATTATCTCACCCTTCCTTTGCAAACAAATTGCTACAAAATAGGAACAAAACACAAGTGACAGTGTAAGATCTCAAGTTACACACACAGGTGCCAAGCTTCTAACACCAAAATCTTAAGGCATGCAATAGATGCAAAATAGACATTTCTGCTGTATGTTCAATTGCTTATTACTTCTGAAAAACTAGGCCACCAATTTATAACTTTTTAGGGCACCAAATGCATTGCCACTTGGTTCTATGAAATGACAGATAGGTCTGTGGAGAGCAATGAAATGTTATAAGATTAGAATCCTATGCTAACATAATTAGTATTGCTACTGCTGTTACTATTTAGACTTATTCTGGGTAGTCTAAGACAGCTAATTCCAAGAAAACACTATTCCATGTCCACATTACAGATATTTTGTATTTGTAAAACATTCAAATCAGTTTTCAAAACTCTGCAGAAACAAGGGAAGGAGACCAATATTTGCACAGACGAATTAGAAGAGAAAAATATGTTATCCTTTAATTTTTAAGAAATGTGTGGCCATTTGAACTTCTTGTCTCTCTCTCGAGTTTCTGCTTCAGTACCTACAATACTGCATTTGAAACTAGACCTTAGAAAAATTGTTTGTCTTTTGCTGCATTTCTTCCTGATTTACTCATAAATGATGACATTCATCTTTGTTTCGTCAGTGAAGGTCCATACCTCACTTAAGTCTTGCAAACAAGATTTAGGTGGGAACTAAAAGTGCCCACAGTTTGGTCTGCCAGTAGCATATTTGATTCTGTTCAAGTAAATTAATGAGAAATACAAATCAGAGGCACTGTTGTCTCCTTGTTCCTTATCTCTTAATCTTTGATTAGATTCTGCTTTTTGAGAAATACAACTCCTGAGTTATTTAGAAGTGAAGAGTCCTTAAGCAAATTCAGAAAGAACTGACCTGTACTCTGCTCAAATGCAAGTATAAATAGAAAAATGCAGTACAATATTAAGACTAGCAATTAATCACCATGTTACTGCTAACATCAGTAACACCCTTTTTTCCCTCTGAAATATCAAAACTTGCAAAGTTGGAAGCTTGCAAACTATTATTAATAAAAAGAGAACTGTACATGTACATTGGGAAAACAAAGTATTCTCTGAAATGAGCTGTCACTCTACTCAACCCTAGTGAGGTCACATCTCGAGTGCTGTGTCCAGTTCTGGGCTCCTCACTACAAGAGAGACATGAATTTCTGGAGTGGGCCCAGCAGAGGACTGGGAAGGTGATTAAGGGACTGGAACATCTCTCTGTTCAGCCTTGAGAAGAGACAACTGAGAGGGGACCTCATCAATGTCTATAAGTATCTGAAGGGAAGGTGCCAAGAGGACAGAACCAGGCTCTTCTCAGTGGCATCAAGGAATAGGACAAGAGATAACAGGCAGAAACTGATGCACAGAAAGTTCCACCTGATTATGAGGAAGAACTTTGCTGCATGGGTGACTGAGCACTGGAACAGATTAGCCAGAGAAGTTGTGGAGTCTCCCTCACTTGAGATATTCAGGAACAGTCTGGATACCTTCCTATGCAATGTACTCTAGGATGACCCTGCCTGAGCACGGAGGTTGGTCCAGAGGACCCATTGTGGTCACTCCCCATATGACGCATTCTGTGATACTGTTGTTCTATAAAAATCTGTATAATCACTTGCCCATGTGCAAGCATCAATTTTAAAAAGAATAAGAGATATGTTCATTATGCATGTTATGTGCAATCATATTGTGTAGCAGATGTTTTGCATTTTAATACTCATTAAATCATAACATTATATTATAAGACTGTATACTGGAATATCAGAATCATCCTTACGTGATGATTTTAACTTCTGTCATCACTAGTTAACAATAATTGGTTCAATCTCCTTCATCTTTATACACCTGTTTCTTTTGTATCACAATAATTATTCATCTTTTTGCTGTATAACCCAGTAAAAAATTACCTTTATTTTGGTGCAAGCTATCATACTGACCTTCTTATTGCTCTGTTGTGGGAATTTTGTATAATGAATAATACATTAAAAAGGACAAGTTAAATTAAAGAGATCTTGCTGAGTAATCTAATACCCAGTCCCTGAAGAATAATGCTATTTTTTCCCTCCAAGAGATTAGCTTTGGAGTATGTGCTGATTTCCTGCAAAGGCCCTCTACCTCCTGGCTGGCTACCAGTTTAGCTCCTTTCCTCAACTTTGAGAAGAAAGGCAATGATGAAAAACAATGAAAGTTGCAGTGGTAGAACTGGGTCATAGTCTGCCCTGCCTCAACAAGTTTCAACTTTGAGCTGATTCTTAGAGTTTCAAATTATCCTAAGTCCTACAATTTCAATTTTTATATCTCAATGAGCAAAAAAAACTTGAAGTCTGCCTAGACTCAGATGAATTATTTTTAATAATCCATAAAGAATCCTGTTTAGCTAAGCAGCTCACTTATAGAGTTCAATGAAGGAAAACATAAAAAGAGAATAATGTTCTGCATTTTTATGAGCAACTTTAACTGTCCTCATTTTCAACAAGCTCTTAGTAGTGCCACAGAATGTTGATTACCAAAAACTAAGACTTTCAATAAAAACTAACAGCAAGATAGATGAAGAATTCCTCAGAATAAAATTATATATCTGTATAAATCAGTTATTTCTATTATTTAAACTTCTTAGTAGTCTTCTCTTGTTGGACTGAATGCTCTAATCCAATTTTATTTCACACCTGGAAAGATAATTCACTCTGTCTAAAAACCACCAGTTGTAACAGATCTTTGCCTTCATGAATACAGGTATAGAGGGTTTTGTTTGTTTGTTTGATGCCTTTTTTACAGTGCACAAATATGATTAAAATTAGAATGAGGAAATTTGTATTCAGAAAACCTGAACTCTGTACATATACTATATATAGTATATACTATACTATCCCAATTATAATACACCGAAAACCCCACTCCAAATGGTTTTCATTTTCATAATGTTAGTACTAATGAGACAGCATCGTATGTTTTGGATTATAGGTCTTCATCTGCCATGAAATATATTTAGTAATAATAATAATATAATAATAATGGCCAGACTTCGCGAACGAAGAACTGTGGAAGGTCTTTGTACGCCTTCCAGCCTGCGCATTGGATTTATTTTAGGTGGGACACAGTGCGCGCAGAACTGAGCCCACCCTTTAATCCTAAGGTTCATCTGCCGGGGCCAAGCGNAATTGTCAATGGTTCTATGCATTTATAGGTATTTTGTTAGTTTTCTGATGTAAGATGACTCTCCTCAAATTAGTCCAAAATGTACATACAAAAGTAAAAAGATACTTTTATAAAAATATAACAGATTACATAATATTTCCCTTCTGTTCTCACTGAAAATAAGACCTACTCTATGGAGAACTACGACACAAGGGAAAAAATACACTGGTACTGCGTAACTCCATTAAAGTTGATGTAGTTACAGTCCATGAAGATCATGCTTATGCTTTCTAAATGTTATATTTATGAAGGAGATTTTTTCCTGATTTTTCTTTTCTCTTTTTTTTGTTTTGTTTTAAACTTTATGCTTTGTTAAAATGACCTTGTTGGAAAAAAAATTCTATATGTGTTATGGTTGAAATGACACAAAAAATGTCTTTAAATTCCAGTTTCCACTTCAACATGTACTGGTGAACTTTGGTCATATAGACTGGAACAAGAAACGAAAGCCGGACTCCCAAATCTTTTTCGCAATTATTTTAGCCACAACAGCATCTTAAACTGGCTAATTTTTTTTACAATATTGCCTTTAAAGTGATTTTCAATTTTCCTGTGTATCTGAGTACACCTGCACGTGCAGACATAAAATTCTTATATTTATCTTTTCTGAAAACTGAAGGAACAGTTGGAGCTGTTTTTCACAAACAGATTAAAACTGGTAGGTGTTATGATGGTCAGAGGCCACAGTGATCTCAAAATGATCAAGTTTTCAATTCTTGGATAAGAAGGAGATCTTAGAGGTCTTTTCCAGAATAAATGATTCTATGATGCTCTGATAGGTCTTGTTATATTACAAAGAAGGAATGATTCATCCCATCTGGATCTCGTTGCTCTCTTGAGCCAGAGTTATAAGATAATGTAAGGACACTTAATTAGACAGCAGAAGAACTATCTGTTCTGCACAGGCACATTCTGTACTATAATAATTTAGAAGTTGACTAAACCCCGAAACACATATTTTAGTACCCGTTCTTAAATGTTCCTTGCAATTAAAATAACAATTCCTTGGATTTCTGATCATTATATACATGTCCTATTATGTACTGAACATCGTTAAATTACACTCCTTAAAGTCTTTCTGTGATAACGAATTCACATCATAGTTGCTATTATAAGAAAAAGTGTTTTTCATTTACGTTATTATTTTGTTTTCTTCCATCTGCACTGAACCTGCCCTATTTAATGTATTCTGAGACAAGGAGAATATAACCTTCCATTCTCCTTCTGCTCATTATTTTACATATCTTTATCATGTCCCTAGTTTTAGAGTTTATTTCCAGCATAGGCTATACCAGTGAGAGTTATGTAAAATTATTGACCAACTTGGAACATGCTGGGTCAAGTTTACTGCAGGCATGACATTAAAATAACATTTATGTGCTAGGAATATTAAACACACAGATAGATACTTCAGCATAATATGTGTTGAAATAATGTCATCTTTTTACAGTATCACATGAGACATGTAGCTATTGTAGTGCGTTTTATTTCTTGAACCACTAGATAATAAAGGAAAGTTAAGGACAAGTCCATGGTAATGAAGGTCTTGACTTTACAACTACATCTGAAGTGCAAACTTCTTTGCTCCACTGTGGAATAAAAATTGGGATGAGGTCTGTGAAACCTCACAGTGCAGCTCATCCATCTTGTTGCTCAGGTCAGAACAGGTCAAAGGCCATATACTGTTTACTTTAAAGGTTTTGTTGGTGCCTTGGGAATAAATCACATCACCAGTGGGAAAGAAGGGAACCTGAGATAGTATTGACTACCAGAGTTCTGTGAGTACGATCTGAGGGGACAGTTTTCATGCATGTTGCCTCCTGGTTTTTGGGTAACTTTGCTGATATAAGATAGGCCAACACACAGTTAATTCTGCAGAGAAATCATAAACAAGTTTGAAGTAGTATTTTAAAAAGGAAAGTGACATCAAAAAACTTTTCATACTTGTACAGTATAAAGGGCTTTTTATTAAAAAAAGTATTTTTACAAAATTCTGATATATGAAAGCCAGAAAGTATTTTTATTGCATCTGTTTTCAGAAATGCTGGTAGGGACAGTTTAGCTTTCTAGACAGAATTGCAAAAATATCAAAGATGAAGTGAAATAACAGTCTGAAATTTTAAATGTTCTTCATATTTACTATAAATTCTTCCAGAAAATTACACTTTTGGAAAAAAAATAGTTTGTGGGGGAAACAACTGATTTTTTTTTAAAAATCTGATCAATATTGAAGTCCAATATGTGGCATTCTCACATATTGTTAATCCATATTTGAAGTACTTGTGTTCTTTTTTGTCATGTTTTGTCTGTGGAATCTACTGACAAGATGATACAGGGAGCTTTACACTAACTTTCCTCACAGGACCGCATATTAACAAAAGTAAGCTGAAATCTAAACAACTCTAGTTGTCGAACAGGAACTTTTAACATGTCTGGGATTTCTCAGTTTTGCACTCTACCTTTTGAATGATATGTATAAATTGGAACCTTCATTAACTTAATGGCACTTTTTGAATTAGCAGGGCATGATTGTGTGTGTTGGATATAATGTATTTCACTATATTTCCCTCTCTACATGTCTACTCAGTTTCATCTTCTCTGAGTTACAGAACACAGGCTAGAAAGGATCAGAGTGGTGTGCTCACTATCAAGTTTGTGAAGTATCCTTCAAATCTTGCTTTCAACAAGTTTTTATGTCTCTGAAATTTTATACAGGCAATCCACTTGTTCCTGTAAGAGCTAATTGGCTTTTGGAGAAATTTATGTGGTTAGATTGATATTGGCACAGATACCATGGAAGTTTCAAGGATTTAGGTAGAGGCTGTGAACTGGGAGGGTTTTCAGGCAATATCTTTCTCTCTGCTGAGTCCAAGGTGAGCCATGGAAATTCCAAGGTTAAAATAAGCTATGTGTGTAGTGCCCATAGTGCACTGCTAAATCTGTGGGTTGCTGTTCTTGCATGAGCTAGAACCTCTTTATGTGTGTGGCTCCATTCTCACAAAAGAGCTCCTGTAGCTGAGTCTTTAAGTCATGAATTTGTGAGGGCAAAGTGGACAGTCAAAGCATGTTAGGATGAGAAATAGTCTTCTGACCAGGAGAAACTCTAAAAGCATCTCTTCACTACTTGCTGTTGGGCTTGATCCAGGTAATTTGTGTTAAGAAGGTAGCTTATTTCTTTGTCTAATAATAGTCAAACAGTTCTGGCCATTCAGCCTGAGATAAGTGATCAGTCTTTATGGTCAATGGCAGGTACCTCAGAAGTCAGAGGGTCCAGATAAATGAGAGCTTCCCCTTTTCCAGAGCTCCTAGGGAGCGGACACACAATATGCAGTGAGAACTCTTATGTGTGGAACTGCGATGTAATAAACTCTTAGTTTCCAGAGCACACATTCATTTTCCTAGAAACCACAAAAGAAATAGGAAAAAAGTTAGAACAATGCTCGAGAAAGAGAAAATTTGGTTTTAGAGTTTTCCTCATATTTTCACCCAAAGTGATTTGAACATGGAATAATTGAGGTTGGAAAAGACCTCCAAGATCATTAAGTCCAACCTTTAACCCAGCACCACTACCATATTGTCGAGTGTTACATGCCCACACATTTTGAACATTTCCAGGGATGATGACTCCACCACTTTCCTAGGTAGCTTGTTCTAATGTTTAACCACCTTTCTTTCAGTGAAGAAATTCTTCTTGATGTTCAACCTGAACCTCTCCTAGCGCAGCTTGAGGCCATTTCCTTTTGTCCTATCATGAGTTGCCCGTGAGAAGAGGCTGGTCCTCATCTGCTTACAACCTGCTTTCAGGTAGTTGTAGAGAGCAATAAGGTCCACCCTGAGCCTCTTTTTCTCCAGGCTAAACAACCCCAGCTGCCTCAGCCACTCCTCATATGGTTTACTCTCCAGACCCTTCACCATCTTCATTACCCTTCTCTGGACTCACTCCAGCAGTGCCCAAGTTCTCACATAGTGA
Source organism: Pachyramphus minor (assembly GCA_013397135.1). NCBI lineage: Eukaryota > Metazoa > Chordata > Aves > Passeriformes > Tyrannidae > Pachyramphus > Pachyramphus minor. The sequence goes on from VYXB01010444.1 coordinate 40,697, forward strand.
TGATGTCCAGTCTTCCAAAGTCTTCTTTAAACAAAAGATTAAAGCATGCTCTGGAATGTTGCCATCATTCTTACCAAATCTGGCCACCATATAGAAGAGATTAGAAAATTGAGGTGACACCCCTCCCACACTTGTGTTTAAATATCACTCTGTAATGAAGTAGTGGAGGACTTCTGGTCTCTATCTTAGCTCCTAAAGCAGTTGATGTGACTTACCAGTGGCTGTTAAACAGAAAATGTACAAGAAGCCTCTGTGAGAAGAGGTCACAACCCAGTATCTCTCTTTCTCAGTCTTGCAAATAAACCTATTTCCTTCAATGACCTTCCAAGTAGTGTTCCAGCAGACGATATCACCATAGACTTTCATAGCATCAGGGTAGTACAGCTATCATTTCAATAAAAACATTACAGGAGCTGTTGACTTCAAAAAGAATGATACTTTATCCTCCTTCATATTCATAATCATGATGTTAGTCATGATGTTAAAAATTATGTTAATTCAGAAGTCTGACCTTCAATTCCTTTCTGTTTGTACATGAAAGCAGTTTGAAGTTCTTTTTTCATCAAAATTGAAGTACAGGACCTGAATTCCTTTCAAAACTCAATCTACATTATAATATTGCTTTAGGAGAAAATTTGGGCTCTTTAAATATTCACATAAAGTACTTTCTTTTTTTTCCTGAGTTTTACATGAAGTACCCATACTTTTGCACTGTTAGATTTCTAGAGAAGTGTGTTCCCATCTTATGACCCAGCTTTTCAGCCTCTCTGTATTTCTTCAGTTGAATAATAAATTAAGAACTCTACTGTTTTGACTGTATGGCTGAATATAAATTTACAGTCTGCCATAAATTAAGAGTAATAGGTAGGTTGTTACAAGTTTTCTGATTTAAGATGCTTTGTTTGAAGTTGATGACAGTAATACGTAAAATGCAATAATTTGTAGTAACAAATAAACGACTCTCACCATAACTGTATTTCTAACATTTCTATCTGCAGTAAAAGTAACTTCAAAGAAAAAATATTGCTAGAATTTTCTGAGCCCTCAATGACCGTATACTGTTTTAGCAGAGTTAAGAATTCTGTCCTGACTAATCAGAAGTACAACACCAAATGAACACATAGAACAGCTTGAGAAGAAATAAAGAAATGTATTGTAAAAGGTTTTGGAAATAGCTGCAGTCATACATAAAAAGAATCTTTATTTCCCCGATCAAATCTGCACTTTTCAAATTCATTGTAGTTTTTCTGGGCTTCGGTAATCCTATAAATATGTTAATTAGAAAACTATTGACTGTCTTAACACCCTTCAGTTCTCATCTGATCCAGATCCCAATTTAAGGACAAACAAATCTTCAGTTGAGCTGTGTGTGTGTGTGTGACAAAACAAGAAGTTGCCCAGCATGTTTTCTTTCCAAAGAAATATGCATATTAAAAATGCAGGAAGAGTCAACACAGATCTTTATTTTGTTCAACTCCGTGGACAAGAATCTGGTAAAAGGACTGGCACCCTTCCTTTATTTTCTGATTTCTCCATCTTTGACTGTGAGATTCAATGTTTTAATTATATTTTTCCAAGGAGAAATGTTTCAGTACATTTGAAATATCGAAATACTTGATATCTAACAAGGTACTCTGACAAGTCCTTTGCTGCCATTGCTCCTGTCTAGTTTTTTTCAGTGTGACACTTGAGATAGCAGTGATCTGTGGTGCTCTGCCTGTGTTTCCATATGCCTCCTCTGCTTTGTACAGATGTTAAAGGTCCAGATTCTGATGCAGTCTTACCTGGGACTCCCTATAGACCTAAAATGATACAGACATTTGCAGAAAATATCCCAACACAGATATAAAACCAAAACAATGATGTACTGCCACCCACAAATGTCCATTCCTGGCCCATGAGTACAGCACATAGAATGACTTATTTAGAAATAAAGATTTAACTTTTATAGCTCAGTTAGATGTAATAAATACCATTTATCTTGAAAAAATGTAAGGAAGTCATGTAAGCTATCCCTACAACTGAGCTTATAGCAGTTTGGAATGAAAGAATAAATGCTCTCTTTGCAAATTGTATTCTGCTGTGACTAGGTGTCTCCCAGTATGTGAGCTTTGAGCATAGAGAATAAGTGTTGACACCAAACTCTTCTCTGTATTTCTTCCACTTAAAATACATTTCTTTGTTATTCATGGCACTTATGCTCTTATATTACGAATATTTACAAAGCTGTTTTATTACATCAAAGCAAGCTCTCATCCCGTAGAGACAGTCATGGGAATATTTCAGATTTTTGTTGCTACTTCAAGAAACCAGAAAGACTTAGAACCTGAAGAAAACTCTGGACAGAAATGTTTGTCTGTGAAAGAAGATTCTAGCAATTCCCTGACAAAGATCCTGTGGTTTACATTGAACTACATGGCCTTGGTTGGGCAATAGGAAGTAAAAAGAACAAAGAAGCTTCCATCATTGGACAAAATATGAGAAATACCAATTTATGTCTGGGGAACTGATGGGAAATGAGAAAACCAACAGAATATATATAGGTGACACACAGGATGTAGGTCATCTTAGGTGTCATCTCTGACACCTAAGAGATCTGACTGGTACTCCTGCTCAGCCACAGTCTCTCCTATAGCTGGTGAAGCTGGGGAAAAATCACTAATGTCTGGATTCCTCCCATTAAATTTAGTCACTAAAGGAAGATTAGATTGTTAGTGGAGAAAAAAAGTAATTTCACGGGGCCAGGGAAATTTAGATGGTCCAAACCACTGACTATTTATTGAGTGTGATCACTATTTATTGGGTCTTAATGACACCAGACAAATGCCTCAAGGTAGGTGTGATGAGTTTGGGCTTTGGAGACTTTGGTTCCTATGCCTAATGAGAGTGCTGTTAGAATAAATACTTCTAAAAGTTTTTGGTTATGTCATTATGTATGTTAACTGTGCAATAACACAAGATATGATGATACTCTGCCTTACAGTGACAGTACAAAGAGTCTCTAATTTTATCTGGATCACCAAATACAAGTTTTCTGATATTTCTTTCCTTCACATTTACTAACCTTTCTCTGCCACACGCAGAGACACTTTTATTTGACCTTACACTGGAGGCCAACTTGTCTCTGAATATTTTGTCCTGTCGAACAGCCAGCATCTGTAGCCAGAGCCTTGCATAACCTCCAAGACTAGGGATGTTTTTAGCTGGATAGCAGTCAAAGTTTTCTGTTGCCAGTTTTTAAGGTTTTCTGCACAAACATCTACTTTTTTTTTATGCATCAGTACCATCAATAAGACTGTCATGGCCCTGGAAATACGGTAACAAATTAACAGAGGAGAGTTATAGAGGAGAGAAAATATACATTGTATGCTTCCGCAAAGCCCAGCTGTTAAGAGTCTGATTGTATTTCGGTTTGCACAATTGCAAGTTGGGAACTATTCCACTGAAGTTAACAGTTATATAGAATACAAGAGGTGTTAAGGGAGAGAAGAAACATGCTCCTCCTCCGGCCTTTCATAGTCTCATTATGGCTTTAACATACAGATTTATTGTTAAAGCCATGAGGGTTCTGTTGAACCTACACATCTGTCAAAATCACAAGCGGAAGGACAACCTTTTTTGAAAATCTGTGTAGAACAAGTCAGAAAGTGAGAGCTTATCCCATCGTTACATTTTTTACCTGTCTTTCTCCTTGTCCTTGATTAGGTTTTAGGGAAGATGACCTTGCAGCAAAACCAAGGAAATGAGAAGCTGAAACTATGTCTGAAGTTTTTGTTTAAATATTTAAGAAAAGTCACCAAGCAATCTATATCAACCAAAAAACCAGCTATCTTTTCATATACTGTGGCATAAACTGAGGTTTTCAACTAAAGGAGTATCTAATCCAATAAGTAAATGAACATTACTCAATAAAATTCATTATGTTAACCAGGTTGTTGATACCTCATATGAATTAGCATTCTTATTAAATCTGAATTTAAGCAAATAGCTAACATTTCAAAATCCTCTATTGGAAATAAATGTAAGGTGTTCAGTGGTAGTCTACCATCCTCAAAACAATAGTTAGAACATAAGCTAACCTTTTAAATATCCAGAATAGCAGGACTGCAAGCAAAAGTGCTATTCTAATTCTCAGTGCTGTATTTTCTAATGGGATCTGGGCAAGTCATATAAAAGCTGATGGATATTTCCAGTCTGTTGCATATGGAAAATAATTCTGTTTAAAAAAACCCAAAACAACAAAACCAAACTTGAGACTCTATATGACAGAATATTCTGTGTGTCACTTGTTATATGGGGATGTAGGTGGTTTGGGATCTTCCAAAAGTGTAAGTAAATTGTTCCTGTCATTCCATAGTAGATTAATTTAAATATTTGACTTGTATTCAGAGAAGGTGACTGGTTTTTTGGAAGAAGAGGATACCAATTTTCTAGTCTTGTATATCTTCAAATACTTTTATAAATGCCCAAATACGTTCATGAATGCCTTTCAAATCAATTTCAAACATTGGAAAAATTATCCTCTACTTTACTTTAAATATCATTGGGGTTTACCACTGCTAGTTGGACCCTCAGCATCCATTGTTTATATCCACTTCCTTGTTTTTCTTTAGTGAGAATAAACTAGAGAAAAACAACCAGGGCAGTAGTTAGCTGTAGGCTGTCCTCTTTCTGAGCCTTATCACGGACAGTAAGTTGTTTTGAGAGGTTATTTTGCTCATGGATATCAGGAGCCCTCTATGCAAAACACTGGGTTCACTATATGTGCCCTCTGCTGGTGTCTCCTCCATGTATGTGACACATTTGGAGATACTGTGCTCCACCGCTTCAGCTGTGTATCTCCTCTCAGTCACCATGAGGGTACCACAAGGAGCAGCAGCCTCAAAAACAGGTACACAGGATACTGAGTGGTCAACTCTTTCCAATTCTACAAGTAAATTAAGACCATATTCAAAAAGATGATTTACTCTTGAACATAAGAACATGAATGTAAATTCTCACTGATTTGAAAAAAAAAAGTGAAGACTAAGAAAATGCACCCAATGCAAAAAAATAAATCGAAGTTATTTTTGTCTTTTATTTTTATTTTATGAATACCTGAAGTAGTAAAATTGAACAATGCACGAGTATTCAGTGAGCTCATGAAGATTTTGGTAATACATTAAGATTAATTTTTTAATACATTTACAAATAGTCCAAAAGTGAATTTCATTTTTATGAACATGACTGAAATCTTAACCCTTTCAAAATTAATTTAAAATTCCATTCTCCTTTGATAAAGCTTAAGTTCTGCTTTTTTTGTGTGTTAAATTCCTTGTATTTAAATGATTATATATTATTTAAAATTTAGGAATTTTGTGCTGGGTAACTTTTTTCTTAGCAGAGATGTGTTTCTTAATGCTACAAAAACTATTTTGTTCTATAAATCCTACCATACATCACACTCTAATTTAACTGAGAATACAAACAAATTATTAAATTTAGGATGCTAGAATACAAAAATGCCTCTATCACATTTCCTCAACTGTTGTAGAGGTTTAATTAAATAGTTTAGACTGAGCAGAAAATTATTTACCTCTCTAACTAGAGGTAACAAACTTTTTAAAGTTAGACACTTTAAAAAGTTTGTTGTTTTATGATGTCACTGATCAAGGTCTTTCGAGATTGGGTTAGGAGAAAAAGCACTGGGCACTGAATGAACTACAGTGCAGTACTCTTCCACTCTGAAACAGATTTTTTTTTCCAGAAAATACAGGATATATATTTTTCAGGAGGAGATTAACATCTATTACATTAAATTTATAATATTTGTATGGGAAATTGAGAGGATTGGGTGATTTCACAGTGCTTACTCCAACTGTTAGTTACTTCATGCAAAACCTTGTTTATCATCTTCCTGAATGCATGATGAAGTTGTTTCTGTAGCCCCCTGTAACAGTAATAACAACATTAAAGAATAATTCCTGACAAAACTTTTAATAAAATGAGAAAGGATTGACACACCTTTTACATGTCTGTACTTGATGTTATAGTTTTACGGTGGAAGAACATAAAACTTGAAAAATCTTGCTCTGAAATGTACTTTGTTGGCCTAACTACTTAGAAGTAGAATTTTCCAAATACACTTTCTTTCCAAGCAGGGAATTTTTTTCCCCTCCTTCAATAGTAAATTTGATTTTCTGTTATTTTGCTTGGACCTTTCATTAACACTGAACTATGCCTAAGTTCCTGTTACACCGGGGAGAGCAAACACAACCTTCTGAAGGACTGTGTTGCTACTTGTTTATAGAAATATCTTTTCAATAATATTAGTAGAACTTATTTACTACCTCCCTCAAAGAAAGTAGCATGCCAAAGCAACATTTCCATGTGAATCAGTTACTTTGATTATGTCCTGGTGTTTTCCCTTCATAAATGCAATTTGCAGTAGGACCTTACCTACATCAAAGACAGTAGCCCATTGACAAGAAATCAGGTTACTGCGTCTGGCTGACTTCTGATAGGACCTGATCAAAGGGCCAAAAGCTATCAGCTCAGACAGGCACCTCTTTTCTTTTTGTTTGAGTCCGGAAATGAAAGAGCTGATAGCTGCCTTTTGGTCCTAATCCTCACCACTGTGCTTGACAGGAGATGAAAGGTGCACCAATTACGGCTGGTAATAGCTGGCTATATATGCATTCATTACTGTGGTTATCATTACAAATTACATGATACTCTTTACCTGAAATGTAGGGAAACATTTCATTACAGCAGAACTTCTGCTAACATTACCATTTAGAATTTTTGTACACCAAGAAGGGCCTAAAGTAGAAATGCTTCCAAAAAGAACTTGAGCATGATACAATCATATGAGAGAGTCCAAGAACTCACCTAATGCTAACAGTTGGAAAATTGTTTTAGTACATAATATAAAGAATATTCTACACCCACCCCACCTACCTCCCCTCTGCCTATCAAAACTGTGAATATATGCCTCCCAAATACCAATGTGCATGCATGAAGTCAATATGAAAATGGAAAGATAATATATCAGAAACTGTGAATTATAAGCTTATAATTATATCAAGCTGTTCTGGAGGCAGGAAATCACAAGCTTTTTTGTTTCTACCACATTAACATGAGATAAAAACCTTTTGATAGTAACGTGAGTCCATTAATGTATAATTAGAAATGGGAAAAAATCTGAAAAGAAAGACTGAGGTTCTTTGTAGTCTACCAAGGCGGTCTGTCAGTCATCACATCCACAACCAGATTGCATGGCAAATAAATTAAAGAATTTTTACTACTAATGTGTCAAGAAGGTGTAGTACTAAGAAGAGAGATACATAGGGAGGAGGAAAACAGGCCAGTGTTTCTGTAATTGTATAAGTAATAACAAAAGGTGCATGAGACAGTTTTGAAATGTTTCACTTACCAGTTGCACACAACACATTCAATGGTTAAACACTCTTCTTTTGCAAACAAGGTTCAAAGACAAGGAAATTTTGATGTTGTAACTCAGTTATACCTATATATACACATATACACATATATATATATATTGTCAAGCTTATATGTCTATATGATGTGCTTTTCCTTCAACCATACCCTCAACACATTCTGAAACTGAATTTTTGCATATTATCAGAGAAGAACTTATGTGTCACTAGTGAATTCAAACCCTAAATTTTTTCTTATTCCTATAAGAACCCAAGCTATTGCCTTCCGTAGAAAAACTTTTTCTTAAGTTCTTTACCTTAAGATGGTAAAAAGTCTACAGTAGTTTTCTCCCTAAAGAGTTGACATTGTATTTATTTCCAGAACTAGAATATCTTGACATTTTTGAAAGGAATAAATCAAAATTTGGAAGAAATTTCTTCTTGTGAGGTTTGTTTATGAGAAACAGACAGCCTGCTTTAATGAGGAACTGACTATGAAAACAATTTTACCTGGAATAATCCTAGGACTATTATGGGAAATAATCTAAATTAATCTGGAACTGTTTGGTGTGTACACAGATGGCTTGCATGAAAGAATGAAAGTTGCCCACATAAGAAGCTCCTTTTACTCCTGCACACAGACACAGAGTTTCATTCATTTCATTAGGGTTCCTGAGCAGGAATCCTGAATAAAGAATAACTACAGAGCTTATTAGGACTCCTGAATTCATTAAGAGTCCTGAATATAGAGTTCCTGTTTGTGAAGTGTCTGATCCTAGGCTTGGTTCATGAGTGAGAAAGTTTTTCTCCAACACTCACTGTACACTGTACACTGTTCAACCAATAAAGCACAAAATTTTTGTTCTCAACTAGTAGTACCATTATACATGAAAAAGTTCAGCTTGGTTATGTCTTCTTCAACTCAACCATGGTGAAATATGTTTAAAAAACAGACCTAGTGATATTATATACAAGAATTTTTATAGCATATGAAACCTTTAGTGCAGAGGATTTTCAAGAAAGGCCCTTATGGTAAGACATACCCCCAGGAAAAGCATTTTTCTCAGATTTAGGAGTTAGAAGTTTGTTTAAACTTGGTTATGACTACATGAGAGTCTTCATAAAGTCTGGTATTGAGTGTTGGTTTATTTTCATTGTACTTTTTTTCTGTTTTGGATCCAGAGGTCAATAGATCCTTATTTCCATCAATTGCCAACGTGACTTCTTAGAGAGGAAAAACTTTGTGCTCCTGCACTGACTTAAAGGTCTGTGTGTATTTTGTGGGCATTGTGAGATGTACTAGGGGATAAATGAAGTTCAGAAACCTTTAACACTCTCTCATTTTAGTGCTAATGTCTCTTTGCTTCTCTACCAGACTATCGCATCGCACATTTTTTTTTCAAAATGTGATTTATAAAGGGAGAAAATAAGGGATTTTTCTTGATCTTACCTTTTTTGTTTTCCTTGATATTACACCCTTTCTACGTGTGCTTGTCTGTATTTAAAAAAAAAAAATCTGCTTTAAAAGGAAAGTAAAATGGAAAGAGAAAAAAAATAATTCCTGGGCACTACTAGGTAACCCTTCTACCTCTTTAAATTAATAGTTAGTATGTAAGACTGATTTTATAACTTTTTATAGCTGCCATATGTTTTTATATCAAGAATTTTTCTGTATTTTTAGACATTTCAGAGACCTACTGCAAAAAGAAATATCTTTTTGATTTACTCATTGAAATCAATAAGAGCCATGTTACATTCCTTGATGGTGTAAAATCAATACTCTAATTACAGCAGCATCAAGGATATGCACCATACTAAAAAAGAAACCTTGTGTTCATGTCTGTAGCAATTGCAAAACTAGTTATGAAGCATGCGTGACAGATAAATGGCTTTTGACAGAAATCCTATTTAATTTTGCTGTTGTACTCAGTAGCAGCAATTTGCTTAATGGAGCAGTGTCAGAGACTCTGAAGTGCTAGTAAAATACACATAACAAAAACTCACTAATAATTATCCAGGTCCAGGTTAGTAAATATTACTGAAGCTGACCTATTTTGGTGAAATGCAAAACTACAAGATTATTGCAGTAAATCACCACTGGAAAACAAAGACTCTTTTTTTTTTCCTGGTCTTTCTTTTCATCAGATCCTTGAAATATTACCGAATCACAGAATATGCTGAGATGGAAGGGACCCACAAGGATTATCGAGTCCAATTACTCTTGTCAGGTTTCATGCTGTGACCACTACCCTAGGGGAGTCTCTTCTAGCGCCTAACCACCCTCTGGGTAAAGAACATCTTTCTAATACCCAACCTAAACCTCCCCTGACACAACTTCACGCCATACCCTCAGGCTCTGTCACTGGTCCCCACAGAGAAGAGATCAATGTCTGCCCCTCCTCTTCCCTCCATGAGGAAGTTGTAGACTGCAATGAGATCTCCCCTCAGTCTCTTCTTCTCCAGGCTGAACAAAGTGCCCTCAGCCACTCCTCACACAGTTTCCCCTCCAGGCCCTTCACCATCTTTGTTGCCCTCCTTTAGACACTCTCTAATAGCTCACTATCTTTCTGATATTGTGGTGCCCAGAAGTACACATAATGTTCAAGGTGAGGCTGCCCCAGTCCAGAGCAGAGCAGGACACCTCCTCCCTTGACCAGCTGGCGATGCTTTGCCCCCCAGGACACAGTTGGCTCTCTTGGCTGCCAGGGCACTGCTGACTCTCATTCAACTTGCCATCAACCAGGACCCCCAGGTCCCTTTCCATGGCACTGCTTTCCAGCATCTGATTCCCCAATCTATATGATTGATGCAGAATGCAGTACTTCCCCTTGTTGAACTTCCTATATTTGGTGATTGCCCAGTCCTCTAAATTGTTGAGGTCTCTCTGCAGGGCGTTTTGCCTAGAAGGATCCTGTGAGAGACAGTTTTGAAAGTTTTACTGAAATCCAAAAAGATGATGTCAACTGGCTTCCCTTGATCAACTAAGTGGGTTACCTTGACATAAAAGGAAATCAGGTTTCATAAGCAGGACTTTCCTCTCATGAAGCCATGCTGGTTGTGACCAGTGACTGTGTCATCTTTCAGGTGTTTTTCAATACCTCCCAGAACAATTTTCTCCAAAACTTTACTGGGCGCTGAAGTAAGACTGACAGACCTGCAGTTTCTAGGGTTCTAATTCTCCCCCTTCTTCAAAATTGGTATGGGGGTACAGCTGTGAATCCCCT
>VYXB01010445.1:0-17348 GCA_013397135.1 Pachyramphus minor
TTATTTTTTTTTTTTAGAAAGTTGTTTTGGCAATTTGTGACTCTTCCTGTGGCCTTCAGGACTCCAGTGAAAGGATTTACTCCAAAAGGCCCTTTTGGTCACAGAGCTGTTTTGGATGATCCAAATGTCAAACGAAATTTTGAAGATAACACAGGATTTCTGAAAAGCAGCACTTTGTATGGGCAGACAACCTGTCTGTTGATGCTGATGTGAGGACTAAGCATGATGGAGATGTTCCTATACAAGTGAATTATATGGTTGACAGGTCATTCCTAATACTGTCTCAAAATATGCAATTCCCTCTGGCTATCAAAGGAACATGAGGACAAGGGGAGACTGGCCTGTATTTATGACCAGTCTTCCAGAATAGAAATTTACTGACTATTCTGAGTGGGAAGGGACCCACAAAGATCATCAAGTCCAACTCTTAAGTGAATGGCCCATACAGGGATTGACCAGGACTCCATTTTTAAAGGGTACTATCAGATGACTTACTTTGCATTTCTTTCCTAAATTGTGACATCAGCCAGAGCAACGTTAAAAGTTAAGCAGGGAAAGAGGAATAAAAGTCTTAACTGATGCACCAGAGGAGCGCCTGCCTGAATAAGATTTAAAAGTAGTTTTCTTTACATTGGCTGCTAAGAAGTCTGCAACTTCTGAAAACTGTTGCAAAGTACAGGGGAATGGCTGTCATCAAGCAACAACAACCAGTAGAGTATGAAATGAAGGTTAAGGGACAAAGCTGCAGCTCCACGTGCTTCTGGCTCACCTTTGGCTGGGCTGTGGTGACAGCTGTGGAAAGGAGACTTAAAAGTCTGGTTCTTCAAAAGTCCTTGTGCTAAAGTCCATAATTGGCCACCTCCACCCCCACTCCCTCTTGTTTCTTGTCCTGCCAGTCTTCTCTTTCCTTCTCCCACCAACAAGTGTTACTCAGCCTTCCTCATCCTCTTAGCTCCCCAGTGCCACCCCACTATTCCAGCCTGTCTCCCCATCCTCCACGTGGTGACAAAGGGAAGAAGAGACAGCCAGAGGCTGCTCCCAGCCACCTTCAGAGGCGGTATCAATCCTGGATCCAAAATGTCACCAGCAGGTCTACAAGCAGGGTTGAGGGGAAAGACCAATTATTTTTAAACACTTTATTTTCCAGAGCAGTTCTTTGGTGTGTTTATGAGATAAAATTAGTCACTGCAATTCCTACCAAGAACTACTATATGCGGTGTTTCTGTGTAAAACCCAAGAATGTTGTGTACTTCCGAGGTGATCCATAACATTTTACCTGTATCATTGCTGTGCCTATAAACAGTGACAGACTACAGTACTTCAAAGGCAGGCTTAAAAGAATATAGAGCTTGTCAATGCTATGGCAAGCATGACCCTGCATCAGGATGCCCCTCACTTCTGATATGACAGGGACAGGAGCAATGGTCGATCTCTGAGGAATATGGACCATGACACAGATTGCAACTCCCAGACATCAGAGGTAAAGAAAATCTGGTGGGAAGCCACAGGCAATGTCTCCCATCTCCCTGTGCCAGCAAATCCATCCTGTTGATCCCCTGTGGGGTTTGCTGGAAGATGAATAGGGGGATGGGTTGGCGAGGGACAGGTGGAGGTGAGGTGAGCACAGTGAGATGGCAGGGTGAACAGTGCCTTGTGGTTCACCTTCTGCAGGACTGGTGCTGTGCATCCAGAGATCAATAGCAAAGAAGGCACTCAACAGCACTAAGCACTGATAGAAAACTTTACTCTCAGCATGCTCTGACCACTTCTGTTAAACACTCCCTGTATTACTTCCATAACTGCTCACTTTGAACAGTAATACCCCACCCAACTATGTAATGTTTAGAGGAATGAAGTCCCATGTTAACACAACAGTTGCAGAAGAGTTTGTGTTAAAAGTGCAAGATCTGGCCTTCCCACTTTTGTATGAATAGCTTTGAGTTGAAATCTGTGCACCAGCAAATCATTTGGATGAATGGCAGTTCATGCATGCCCTCAGTTCATGCATGACCAATATGGATTCTCACCTGCAAAGAACTGCCTCATTTAATCTCCTCAAGCAACCTTTCTACACAGGAATGCCTTGCACTGCCACATCCTGAGCAGAAGCCTGAATTTTAAGAACAGTAAAGTTTTAAATACTAAAGCAATACAAAAAATGTATAAGTTATAACACATTTTAAAATACATTTGGTTATAAGTTGCTTCATTCACTATCACTTTTTTCCATCTCCAAGCTTCCTTTATTTATTTGTGACCACTTACTTAAAAAACTATAAATGAGGAAATAAATTTGAGCTAATGTCTTAGAAACCAAAAGGAAAATATATTGGAAAATTTGTTATTTAGCTGACCACTGTTTGTATTTGAATCACTGTCACACAGAATGAGGATGAAAACAATTTTTTTTCCATTTTTGTGTGCAGGTAAATATTGCAATGATTGGTTTAGGTTTTCGTTTAACAGCACATGGAGTCTGTATCTTTCAGCTGGATACATTTATTTCAAGGTACTTAGAAGCTGACTTTTATGAGATTATTTAGTCAGTGATTATTTTTGTTGAGAAATGTGTCCTTTATCCTTCTCATTCATCCACTGCTAAGATATTTCTGTTTGTCAGAATGCATCCATTTCTGATAAATGACTGAAGACTGACTGCTACACTTTATTAAAAAGTAATAACAATTTTTGTACGCACCCTTCACATTGTAAGGGGGGGACCATGAATCAAAGGACACTGCCTGTCTGGTCCTGATAAATGCATCGTTTACCAGCTGAGGAGTTATTTAGGACTGGCTATTAATTTAAATCACATTTATCTTCCCTGAATGGGGGGAGGTTGCTGTGATAGGACTGCGAATGACCAATAGTGCAGCTAAGTGCACATTATTTATTACTACCGCCTGCAAAGCACCGCACAATATGTTAAAAAAAACCCAGTGCCAATTACCATGGTTAATCTAGTCAGGGCAGTAACAGATTTCTTCCTAACACAAGCCAATTTTTACACTTTTGAAACTCTAGAAAGTAAATTTTTCTCAAAATTCTTGACAATTAAAACCTGTTTATTTGTCCTTCCCTAAACCACGATAGGTAATACTAGTACCCTTGATATTTTTCTTCATTTTGAAAAAAAAAAAAAGCTTCCTTTAAACATTTTAGAATAGAAATTTCTGAGTGCAATTAAGTCATGGTAACTGTGTCTCTAGAAGATTTTTGAGTTTTGTTCCAAGGCATCTGAACACAGAGAATTTTGCTGAGGCTTAGGAAACAGTTATGCAGAGCCGTTTTGGACCACTGCCATGTAACCTGCTCAGAAAATTTCGCACATAGAATTAAAGTAATGCTGACAAAAACCATCATACATGAGACTTTGCAAAACCCAGAGTAAGAATTCAGCATACCACATACGTCTATAAGATAAAATCATCTGTCTCTTGCTGAGAGTTAAGGTAGTCGTCAAGGCAGATGCCTCTGAAACTTAAAAGTGTAGCTAAAATAAATAGCTATTGAAGAACAGCTATTAAGATGCCCTAAGTGCAACTGCAGTGGTGGATGGTCACCTCCTGAGAACTTACTGAGGACAAGAAGCTCCTAAGATTGACAAAATGGTCTCCATTGTGAACTCCGACCCCAAGTAACCAAAAGAGAACAGAGGCACGGTAAAGCAGACACAAACACATGGGGAAAAGAAGGAACTGCAGACACTGAAACCATAGTTCTCCTTATCTGTAAGAAAATATCAATGACAAAAATAAGAACAAAGCATTACTTTATTTATCTGTAACCATTTACATTCACTCTCAGTTTTCTTCCACATCTATGATAACGCTAAAGTTCCTTCTGGCATTTAGCAGGAATGTTGTTTTTTCTTAACTCTGGCGGGCTGTTCATCTCCAAACAAAACCTATTTTTTCCATTTAGGAAAATCTTAGTAATAAGCAGGTTTCTGCAGAATTGCACTCAAAAAACAGCACTGGGGTAGCAGTGGTAGTTGCTTGCATCTACAGAGTTTTAGCCTTACCTCACGCTCTGGTAAGTTTATCGCCACTGTTGCCTTGCATGTCAACAATCCTATAACTGGAAGAACAGCTAAGTAATGATTACCAATGTCTAATACTATCCAACATTATGTATGAGTAATGCTGTTCTTGCATGCTTGTTGCATCAGCTCCCAGCAGTAATTAAACCTTTATCATTAAAAGCAAAGGACAAATGCTGAACACCAAGTTTGGAAAGTGTTGGGTTTTCCATCCCATTAGCCTGAGAAATAAGTGAGATATTTCTATGCAATTAATCCTAAAATAAATAAACATAGATGTGAATAAAACCATTAGCATATTATGAGAGAGGATGCATTCTAAGTGTTGTTAATGCAGGTCCCTGGAAGTCTGAAGCATTTGAATTAGACAGAAGACTTTTACAATTATTTTAAATAGTGACAGTAATTAACTGAATAAGTAACCAGAGGTCATACCAATTTTTCTATAAAGAGAATTTTTTAAGGTAAAGTGATGTTTGGATTTGTTCCATTGAGGTATATCTGATGCTGTTATTCAGCCACGTAACAGGAACTAATCCAGCGCATTTAATCAGAGAAGATTTTTGTATTTGTCTCCTCGCTCTTAAGTCTATACAATTCCGGAAATCTGCTTTTCTTACTGGTATAAACCTCCCGTTTTAGCTTTTTTTAGGGAAAATGGGGACTAAATTCAATTCAATCCTCTTGCAAGCAACCATATCATATAAGTCCTTTACACTTATCAAACTCCACCTTAAAAGTAATTAGTTTTTTGTTCCTCAGTCCTTGCACCCTTACCATGCTTGGGAAGCTTTTTCATGGAATGACTCCTTTGCTAGATAAGATCCTTTTTTCTAATTTCCATCAGAAACATACTCGCCTATTTCCTTTTATGCTAAAATTGGCATTCAGCTTAAATATTCCCCCCCCCCTTGAATTTATCTCCGTGTGTATTTATAGACAACAATCAAATCTCCTTTAGGCTCTGGTTTGTTAGGCTAAGCTTGCTAAATTACTTTTGTGTCTTTTTGGTATTCATTGTACCAAATCATCTTAGCAGTGATTCTCTGTCTGATTTCCAGTAATACTTTCTGTTAATAGGTACATGGTCATCAAAATTAGGTTTTTTTAGAATGTTGGATGGTGATATTAATGCTTTCTTATTCTTTCTGGAAGTATCTCCGTAATGTACCTCAGAAACACCTTTGCCTTTTTTTACAGCTGTAGCATATTCCCAAACAACCTATGTACTGTGATCAGCTAGAGAGTTTAGGTCACTCTCTTGGTGATTTCTTACAGATGAACTCTCAGCTTATAACGAGTATTTGTGTTATTAGTCCCTCAGTGACTGACCTTGTACTTTGTGCCATTGAATTTCATCTTATTTCTATTCCTGTCAATCTCTAGGAGGATTCTTTCATTGTGATACCCCGATTCTCCTCTGTACTGATGATGTGTCCTGGCACTGGTGTTATTGATACTGCTGTGCACTAGTGAGATCCCTAATAAAAGTACAATCACTACCTTACCAAAATATCTCAAAACTGGACTATACTCTAGACTAATAGCTTTCTTTATATACAGTCTAGTCACCACTCTCTTCACTCAGCCATTTACCTACATTATATATATCTCCTCTGAAAATCTTCAGCTTCTCCAGCTTTACCAGTTTTACCAGTCTGCTTATTTGCACCATGGTTTTGGTGTTTGATATCTCAACATCTTCCACTTGTATGATGCCAGGGATGCAAGGGTGTATTCTTGTATTCTTTTGTAGCTGTTCTTTGAAACCCAATTTTCAATCACTGTCTTACAACAATGTCTCAGTTAGCTCTTTCTAGGAATATAGATCTGGACCTTTATGGAACTGTGCTTGGAGGACAGAGTAGGAATGGAACAGACTGCCTGGTGGGACTGCAGCTTTGTATCATCTGAGAAACAGCAGTGAAAAAGCACATAAGCATTGAATTGAAGTTGAACAGAAGTCCATCACTCAAATATGTGGCAAAAAAAGAGTACACTGCTTTCAAATTTTAAGCTATCAGGCACACCAATATGCCAACCGCCTGTCAAAAGCATATAATAGAATGAATATTTTTAGATCAAAAGCTGCTATCATTTCATATAGTTTTTCATAACCTGGAGTTGTACAGATTGAATATTCAGGGCAGGAAGGTTTGCCCTGAAGACTTTGCACGTCAATCATTTGTAGTGCAAAGAATGGGTCATATCCACATTGGGTCACATTTTACTTCACTTGCTACAAATTCCCCAACCTAATATTTAAGCTGTGTTATAGTAAAAAATATTTTTGATCATGTTTCTGCCATGTTATGACTCTAAGCATTTTGTTTTCTACATAGACTATAGAAAAGTCCTCGACCTGGTTAATCCTCAGGCTCTGGTCTTTCTTTGAGTAAAAGATACACAGACACCTCTGGAGCTAAACACAGAAGATCACACTATTTGTTTTATTGCTTCAATTCCTTCCTTTTTACCAAGAAACATTTGTAGGAGTTCAGTCTGTGCTACTTCCTCTGCTTACACTGCAGGTATTCAAAAGACAGTCATCTTAATTATCCCATCCCTCGTCACACATCCCCACACTCAATTAATAATGTTCAGTCATGTATGAAGCTGAGTTTACATTAATGTAATATTTTAATACATTAAAGTGGAGTATATCTCAGGCATTTTATAAATAAATGTCACTAATTTATAAATACTTGTGCCACCCTGGGGACCACAGACTGTGAAGGGGAAAGGGCAACAGGGGTGCAATCCTCTCTCTTTCCCCTCCTATTTGTAGCTCCTGGGGATGCTCAAAGAGATTAAAACTTGCACTTACCAAATCCCAGGACATGCAGCTATTACTTACTGTGCAGAGTGCAATATAGTTTAGGTTCGGAAAAGAGCAGCTCTGGAACTTACTTATTGCTGCCACTCTTATAAAAATTGAAGTTTTCTCTAAATAAGGAAAGGAAAAATGTTCAGGTACATTGAAATCAAAGTTTCTCTGTCAAATCATACTCCTGATGCCTTTTCAAAGCCTGCAGCTCTGTAATACATACAATAAGTATGTGTTTCTGCGTGTGAGTATCTGCAAGATGGAAAGGTTTTAAATTCAAAGTCACACTTACCAGATCAATGAAATGGAGATTATCTGTCACTTAATTCACAGTTAATTGGAGTTAATGCATGAATTTAATTCTACATTGCAAATTGGGGTGAGAGAGTAGAATGGCACAGAAATGCCTAAAAAGCAAAAGTATCACCCGATGAAATTTCAAAAGTAACCACTTACGTTGTCGGGCTTGGTCTTGAGACTGACTTGTGCATGTACGGGGAAAGTCAACAAGATGCAGCACTATAAAAAACATTCTTCAGAATTTCATCTCTTTTTTTGTCATTGCTACTAAATCTCTAAGAATTCTGATTAAATTTTTTTTCTTTTATTATTGTTAAGACTGTATATTTCTGCATCAGGAAACTATCACGCTTTTAAAGACGGTCTAGCACATGTGTATAACAATAGCCATAAATGCTTCTCCAAACCAGAAACTAGGTATATGATGTAAGGGGCAAAATGAAATATTTTTTAAATGTAATACACTAAAATACAAAGAGAAGAAAAAACCCAAACAACCTATGGTTCAGTTCCCAGGTATATGCATGAATAATGAATACTCATCTCTGGTAGAGACAGCAGATTTTTAGCCTTTTTACAAAATGTGCCAAAAGATTAAATTTATAATTCTTTTCCCTTGTCTATAGCT
The DNA here is from genome assembly GCA_013397135.1 of Pachyramphus minor. NCBI lineage: Eukaryota > Metazoa > Chordata > Aves > Passeriformes > Tyrannidae > Pachyramphus > Pachyramphus minor. The sequence continues at coordinate 7,798 of VYXB01010445.1, forward strand.
GACCTCTCCCATCTTCGTTTTTTAAAAGGCAAAAGAGAGCCTTTTGTTTTTAATTCAAGCTCAAGGTGAAGATTCTATACAGGTAATTGTATGAAAATTTGAGGAGTTCTGGTTTTAGTCAGTGTCTGCAGTCCTTTCATCCTGCTGCCTTTCCTGTGAGATGGTCTGAGAATATGCAGCTGCATTGTTCTTTTTGGGCTATGTTTGCAGACTATTTCTAGCCCACATCAATGCAATCCAAATAATCCTCAGAAGTTGCTTCATTATTTATTAGAAAAAGCAATCTGCCATGCGGTGTGTTATCGACAGCTGAAATCCAATACTCAAAGGTCACCAAAACAAATACCAGAAAGAAAAGGTGTTAAGGCAAATAAAAATACACCTTTTTAATTTTGACTGAATTGATTAAATAACAATTGAGTGGTGTCACAGGTCATAAGGCTTTGAGACATAAGGTCAGCTTAATAGAAAAGAGCCTGGGGCCATGTCACAGGGTATGCTCTGAGGCCTAGCACTGAGGCCACATCATTGTGCTTGCTCCTGGCCTTACCCCATGTAGTCTGAAATGAAGAAATGCCTAAACAGAATAGAGAACAGTCTAAATAGACTAGTGCTTATCACTGAGGGCTACCCCCTGAGTCAATGCTGTTTAGAACTGATTGCTTTATTTGAAGTGAGAGTACTGGGCATCTCTCAGTAAACATTTTATAAAATCCAATAGGCCGAGGGGAAAAAAACCCAAACAACCATAAAAAACCAAACCAAGAAAAACCCTTTTACACAAGCAGTACTCTATAATACATGTACATCTCATTACAGTCCCACAGTTCAGCCCAGATATTTCAGGACTGACACGAAATGAGTGAAGTAGAAAATGAAACACTTTAATACACTGAAATCAAAAGAACTTTTTATATGATTTTGAGAATGATGAATGGTACAGTGGTTTATACACACTAATACATTCACACTAACGTTAATTAAACCACACCATTTTGTAGTGTTGACTTTTTGTATGCTAAATTATTTAGTTTCTAAATATAACTAGTCCAGGGAACCTACTGCCATAGAAATTCATACCTTCAGATGCTCTGACTGATCTTTTTAAGAGGGCTTGATAATTTTACATTTAATAATACCAGTGAAAGATCTTGGTCTGTCTCTGGTTCAACCAGCTACTTAAACTTGTGTCTCATCAAAGCATGAGTACATATCTACATTGACTTCAGCAGGTTAACTGGAACACAACATGTAGGAAATTCAGTATAGGAAAGTAAAAATTATCTAGATTATTTAACACTTTCATAACCATCTGCTGGCTCCAGCAGAGACTAAGGCATATCTTCCTATTCTGTAACTGCACCTTCCAGCACTCTTCTCTCCAGATTTCCCTGTATTACCCCCACTTTGGACTGTTAAGGTAAACAGCTGCCACTGAAATGTATAACAATATTTCTCCATGGAAGAGAGTTGATCTGGAAAGATTGTCTTTTTCTTGAATGAACATGCATAGTTTATTTTGGTTCACTGATGCTCCAGCATCGTTATAAAAATGAGTTCCTGAAATTCCCTGTCATTCCCAGACTTCCCATGGCAATGCTGTTGCTAAATTTTTTTCTAGCCTGATCATGCTCCTGCTTAATGAATAGCTAAACTTCTGTTGATCCTCAGGAAAATAATTCTGATTTTCATTTATTATTTAAATTCTAATTTTGCACGCTAATATAATAACTCATGGCATAACTTTTCATTTTTCAAAATTGGTCATAGTCTATAAAACATAAGATTATTCACAAAAAAGAAGAAATTTTAATCTAGTTATACAATTATTAATAAATTATAATTTTCAAATGCAAAAAGTATTGGAAGTGAATATTTGGAAGTGAAAGGGATCAATTAGATGACAAAAGCCAGTGCCTCATATGACTTCATGGTAGAAAGAATGCTTTTTACTACTGAGAATCTGACACTCCTTTTAATGCATTTTCTACTTAATGACAATTTTAACTGTATAAATTTGGAAAAAATAGCTTTTGTTTTAAGACTAGTAGTCCACTTCTATACTTTTTGTCCTGGAAGAGTTTATTTCCTTTTCAATCAGTTTATTTTAAGAAATAACCCATGGCTTCAAAAGATAGTGCTTTAAAATGTTATTATACAAACAGTTAAGTTCAGGACCTACTCTGTCTACAAATGTCAAAAGCAAGGACTTTAATTCCCAAACATCTTTATCAACAATGGTAAAGCCTATAAATCACTCAACAATACTGAAAATATTTAGTACTCTCAAGAAAGGAGTTTGAACAGTATCAACTATAGAGACTGCAAAATATGAAGAAGCATTTTACTAAAAGGGATTCTTTTTGTGCAGAAGGAATCATCTGTGCATGCAGTTTTCAAGTACCTGGATAATAATAATAAAATCTAAACAGAATAAAATCTAGGACCTATACTTGAAAGAAACAAAATACTATTTACCAAATTCATTCAGAGAATTTTTTCCTGTCTGTGGAAATTTCTTCTCAGTTCTGTATACTCTTGTCCTGCAGTTAGTGCTGTGGTTTCTATACATGTAGAAGAGAGCTGGACTGCAGCCCTTTGAAAAAGTCTTTCAGATGGGTGACATTTATCTACAGTGCTGGATGGAAAATGGCAATGGAAGAAAATGTATGTCAATGAGCAGATATAACGCTCAAGTGCTTGGTGTCTGGAATGTTCTTTCCTGTGCAGCTGTACAAGGTCCTTCTGAACATATACTGTGCTCTGAGGCAAGACAAGACTCCACCAACCCCCTTGGTCTAGGAGGAACTGTGAAGTTCTGGCTCAGGAACTGCCCAAAGGACTCTGATCATTCACACAATAGGGTTAATGTAAAAAATACTACTTCCCAATAATGCTCGTTTTTCTTTGCATTACAAGTTTGTATAAAAACCTTCATATGTTCATAACTCACAGTAGGACTTTTGTTGGCAATCTAGACAGAGAACCAGACAACCTAATGTCCAATTTAATATCTATACTTTCAAATCTTTCTCTTTTGAGGATGAATTAAAACATAGGGACACAAAGGCTATGTACCCCCTCCCCCTTCTTTACTTTCCAGGCTGGAAAGCACTGCCCTAGGCAGTTGCAGTTTTCTGGATTAAGGAAGGACCTTAATTTTCAGACCTAGTTTCTTCCCTAGCATGGTAATCACAGTCTGTTGTGAAGAATGGGGAGATGTAAGTACTCTAGATCATTCATGACAATCCTGCAACACTTTTTGTGTGCCAGCAGCCTTGTATTGGATTCTTGTATTAAATACCTGAGTTTAAAGGTTTTGGACACCTAATAGCTTGGGTTTTCTGTAAGGGTGGGAAACAGGTTCTTGTACTTCTGGTATTGACCTGGTTATAGTGTCTGATATTAGGAGTTTTAAGTGGTTTTGATAGATTGAAATGATCAGCTTCAAATAGGTGGTCATCACTACAACATGTCCCTGTTAAGCATCTTCAAAAGAATTGACTTAAATCAGGATTCATGAACTGAACTTCAGTCTCCTTGGTTTGCTTATTTACATTTATTAACTGTATTGTTTAACCTCTTGCCTCTTTCTTAGTAATGTATTTCACCTTTTATCTGATTTTACATTAGGCTAGAAGGTCTGCCTAATTGTAAGCATTTATGCTGAAATGCTGGCATAAATATTCTTAACGTTGGCCTTTCTGGGCCCTATTCCTATTTTAAAATCTGTATTAGTTCATGTTCTTATTTGTATCTTATCAGGCATTCAATTCTACTTCAGAGATTAAACAAAATTGAGTAAATTCTCTGAGGTTTCATTTAGTCTTTCTTCTTAAAAAATTAATCCAGGACACAACATCCTGTGAGCAGATAGAGGGTTAATCAGTGTTTGTGTAACCTTTTCCTGAACTTTCATAAGTTTTCCAATTAACTGGGGTAACTGAAAAAAACCATACATTTTGTGGTGTACAGCATTTCCTTTCCCTGTTAGCAAAGTTGCTTTAAGCAGCCATGCATATTTCTAAAGACTCTAACTAAAATGTGGAAGTTTAAATCATTGTTCAGGAAGCACCAGCTGAGATGGGTTTCAGTGGTAACTCTCACCTGGCTGCTTTCAGTTCACCTTCCTATTAGCTTGTGAGCAGTAAAAAGAAGCAAACTTTCTTCCTTGTTGAGGAAAAGGTCCTGTTATGAAAAGAACTTTATAAAAGCTCTCTTTATACACTCTGTGCATTGATGGATGGTGCCATACAGCCTGAGAAGTTGCCATTTAAAGGAGATGTAGGGGAGCATCATCTTGTGCCAGCGAACAGTCCACATACTCCAGGTATGTAGCTGGCACTGCATCTACAGGCTAGGCAGTGCAAAAATGGCGGAATGGTCCAGAAGTGCAGTCCACCTGAACAGGTAGACAGATATAAATACCTCGGATAGAAAATGGAATAGCTGCCCTGGGCTGAACTGATGGTTTAGCCCATCTCCTCAATACTTGAATAAGAAAGGTGAAAATTGACTGATATCTGCAAGGTAGAGATGAAGCTGATACTTAAGAACTAACAGATAACTGCCAAAATCTTTGAGCAAAACAAGTCTGTCATACTTAAAAGCAACTCAATTTATACAAAATCCTGTAATTCCAAACACTTGCCATTAAGAATTCCAAGTCTCACTACTGGGGAAATACAGCCTTCCAGTAATGATGGTTGAGTATCACCTTTATCACAGAGAAATGTGTGAAAGGTACAAAATGGACCCGACAAATTTCAATGCCTTGAATCCTTATTACTATATGAGTAAAATAATAGTACCATAAAAATTCAAGCAAGTGTCCAAAAATGCTAGCTATATTGTTTTGGCAGCGAAAGAGATTCTTTCATTTGTCTCCATTCCTTTTCTTATATAGCTACTATGATACGGTAGTGTCTGTATTCTTTGATCTAAAGCTTTGACTTTCTTGTATTTGAAAATAAACTAAAACCTAAAAGGAACTAAGAAATATCACATAGTTCAGGGCTTGGATAGTTTTAGCTGCACCTGATAATATGCTCAGCTAGTTGTCTTCTGCAGACATGATACTTACTGGTTTCTTCTTGCCTTCGAATTTGTTCCTTATTATGAGGAAACTTCTGACTCCGCAATCATGAATTCAATAGTTTTCATTGTGTTCCAAAACTGCCAAAGTGTGCTAAGTAACTGAGAAACTCATCAAAGTATGTTTATAATGTGAATAAATAGAGACATTCAAATTCACATATACATTCACAAAATTTAAAAAAAAAAATCCATTTCTAACAGGTCTAGTGGAAAGCTAGAACATGGTTAAATAAAATATTCACTATGACTCCTTTATTTGACAAAAATTCCCAGACCATGACTTCCTTTCTTAGTTCAAATGTCAAGAGTCCCTTCTACTGTCGTCAGGGTGGCATGCAGGAACAGAGGGAGACCCTGAACAGAAGTCTTTAATGATGACAAGCCTGGTTAACTCAATGACCCACAACATCTTTTGTCTCCCTTTCTCCCCATGTTGGCTCCTGGTGATTCAGATGAGGGAAGTCAACAAGCAGAGCAGTTGTTCATGCATAGTCTAGGGAAAATGCTTCCTTCACCCCCATGCATAGAGTGCAAAAGGCCCTTCAATTTCCTCTGTACCATTTTTTGTGGCTTTTTTGTCTTTTTCTCTGATTGACTAGCTTTATATTGATTGAAAAGTCATTTCCTTTGCCCAGTCTTCTGAGAAAAAAAATAAAGGTTTTCTGTGACCCTAACTCTTAGATTTTTCTTTCCACAGAGCTAAAGAAAAAATTTCCTGTCAATTATATCGAAGGAAAAATTATATTGTTATTTTGTATCACTTTTTTCTCCCTATGTGTCAAAAGGAAGCAAATGATGCATTAAAAGCCTAAAAGCTGAAATAAAGATTAGGTGTAAAGTGCTATTGATCCCTTTACGAAAAGAAGCTAAGACAGATTCTACTCTGCTGTCAGGTTACATTTTCAGTAAGTTATCCAGATGCAAGATTTGAAACTTTACAAAGGAGTTCTTAAAGCGTTGTTGAAAGTATCAAACAAGATTACACCAGACAGTTGGAACAACCATTAAAAAATATCAGTGGTGCAGCTGAGGTACTGTCAGGCTGCATTGCCCCAGTGTTTAACATAGCCCAGTGCCTGAATGTTTAAGACATCCATTTGAAGAGTCAGAACTTTAAAAACATAATTTAGTACATACTTTGTATCTACACTCCACAGATATACATACAAGTACATGTGCTTCAGGTCCGGAATCTACAAGATCTTAGACACATAATGTAGCTTTCATTGGATGGTGCAGAAGAAAGCTCCAGTTTTCCATTCCCTAACTTGCTTTTCATCCGAAGAATATTCAGAAAATTTCGGAGATTTATACAAACCATACCAGTTCTAATGAGGGAATAAACTATTGCTATAACTCAGTACAGGATATTTTGTTCCTATTGCTCTACCTCCTTGTTCCTGAGAAACCTTTCTGATATGTCCTTGCTCCAAACAGAAGGCTGGACAGGAGTTGAAAAAATATGTAATTTAGAAGAGAGCATGTGGTCACACATCATCCTTCTCTGTACTGTTTTGACATATCAAAGTTTACTGTAAACCAGCTACTCAAGGCATTTATGTTACTTTCTGCATGCATTGATTACCAAGTTTAGCACCCAAGTGTAAAAAATGCAGACATATTGACTATGAAACTTTTGATTGTTACTTACAGAAGCTGGAAACACCAGTGATTGATAAATCTTGAGAAAAATTAAAAAGCAGCTGACGAAATTCTATAAATTAAAAAGAGTTCTAAAAAACTAAGGCAATGAATTTCCTGATTGTCAGTAGGGCATCTTTAGAACATATCCAGGGATAATTTTTTTTGGGGGGGAGGGGGGAAGACAAATAAAAACAAATGACAAATAAATCCAAATGATGAACCTTCCTTGTAGTCTATCACATCTGGAAATATACCGATGATGGAGAAGGTAGACTCCACTACACAACAAACACTAACAGTAAGCAACTTTTGTAGAGCAAGAGGGTGAAATGCTCATGATAGATGCATTAGGGATCAAGTTGAAGGATGACAGATTATTTGGGATAAACTGATTTAGACTAATGCCAGAAGAGAAAAAAAAGCTTGGAGATGAGTTTTAAATTCAAAGTTATTGTGTCATGTGAAAAGGAGAGATTACCTTAATCCTTAGTGTGGGGAAATTTCTTGGAATCTTAGTGTTTGATTCGTCTGTCAGTGCACCAGGAAAGCTGAGACCCTTGTGCCCAATCAGGGTCAGGGTCCCATTATGGACTGAATCGTCCTGCTGGATTAGAGGGTGAGTCAACTGGTCTCTTCAGGACTGGCTAAGCCAACAGCATAAGGGAGACCCCTCAGCAGGTCTTCCCACTTTATTCAAGTGTGTTACCCTCTGCTGGCAACTGCGAATGCCTGTGAAGGACCCACACTAACAGTTTGCAGAATAACACTCCTTATGAAAACAAAATTGCAACAGGTTAAGGTTTGAAGATTGCTAGTAATAGTATTTGAGTGCAAAGACGTATTTAAAGCAATATACAAAGAAGCTCTAATCCCAATAAAAGTATTCAGCATGCGTAGAGTATAGTTCTTACCCAACAGGTACCTCTACAAGGGGAGAAAACAGATTCAGCTCATTGACTGCTCTCAGTAGTTACAACGGAGCCTTCCTTAACTTTTCCCAATATGCTCAACTTACTTGTCTAATATTTCTTTATATTTAGGTGGAGATTGAGCATCTTCAGACATAAATACTTTTGCTACTGATTGGCATAAAATTCTCTTCCTTCAGTTTTAGAGATACAGTTAAAAAAATATAGAGCACATACCCGGTGTGGAGTGGTCATACCTTGGAGGTGGGTAACTTTGGGATGAAGATGTGCATTAATATTACAATTAGGCTTTAATGAACCAAGTTCATCTGAAGAGAGAGATTTTGTCACAGTTGTTGGCTCAGCAGCAGGACATTTTCTCCTATCTCCCTTGGTTGACAGGTGCTATGCAGTTTATCAGCTGCAAAGTACCATCAAGTTCCCCTCTCTGCAAGGATTTCCACAGAAGCTGGCCACGGAGTCTCCACTCTGCTCCACCCTCCATTCCATCCTTCTTAGCAGGTGCTTACTGTTGTGCAGGGAATCATCGTGGAGCTTCCAACTGCACACCATCCAGGGACCAGCAGCTACATTCTACCCTATAATTTCTGTACTATTATAACTTATGTTAGGATGTGAATATAACTCCTCAGTTTTTACTCCAGCTATCTTCTCATGTTCCCTACATTTTGGAATGTAAAAGGAACTTCCAAATGGCCTGTATGCTTGTGTTAAAATCCGAGGAAGAGAAAATACTCATCTCTATTAAAAAAGCTATGGTGTGAAGCTGTGAACCTGGTGAACCCTGGCTTCACACAGATTTGTGACTTATGTTCCCATTCCTTTTCTATTTGGTACCATTGACCTTATGTGTCTTCTTCATAAGGCAATGTACCCAGGTGATTCCAAGCGACCTGTATTATACCTTAAGTAAACATATAATTACAGATGGTCCCATGTCTCCTAGCTACTTTTTGACTTCTGAATAACCAGAAGGCAGAGCTCTGTTTTTAGCTACCTCTTGACCTAGCTCTGTCTAGTTCTGCATTTTTAACATAACTGAATAACATGTACATGGACCAGACTAGGGATTTGGAGAAAGCTATAACAGAAAGAGTGGCAAGCAGTTAGAACAAAACTTTCATAGGGTTGACCAAAGAATATTCTTTTCATGTTTAGTGTAGCCTTAAATGATGAAGAGAATCAATGCTGTGTCAATGTTCTAAAGTGATAAAAATAGCCAAAATACTTACAGACTAGAGGCCCGGAGACAACAATTTGGAAGAAATATTAGAACAGCTTATGTGCACTGTTAGCCATAAAATTTTCAAGGGTAGAAAATCACAGAATAACAGAATCAACTAGGTTGGAAAAGGTCTCTGAGATCATTGACTCCAACCTGTGCCTGGACATCTTCATGTCAACTAGACCATGGCATTAAGTGCCACATCCAGTCTTTTCTTAAACACTTCCAAGGATGATGACTCCACCTCCTCCCTGGGCAATCCATTCCAATGCCTAATCACTCTTTCTATGAAGAACTCCTTCTTAATGTCTAACCTAACCCAGTGCAGTTTAAGACTTTGTGTTAGTTGCCTGCCAGGAGAGGTAAATAATCACCTGGGTACAGCTTGCTTTGAGGAGTTGTAGAGAGTGTTAAGGTCTCCCCTGACCCTCCACTTCTCCAAGCTAAACAATCCCAGCTCCCTCAGCCGCTCCTCATAGGACTTAAGCTCCAGACCCTTTACCAGCCTCATTGCTCTTCTTTGGACCTGTTCCAGAATCTCAACATCCTTCCTATGTAGAGGGGTCCAGAACTGGACACAGCACTTGAGGTGTGGCCTCACCAGTGCTGAGTACAGGGGAAGAATCACTTCGCTGCTCCTGCTGGCCACACTGTTC
>VYXB01010445.1:17550-76677 GCA_013397135.1 Pachyramphus minor
GGCCCTCCAGCCAGTTCCTAACCCAGCACAGAGTGCCCCTGTCCAAGCCATGGGCTGCCAGCTTTTTCGGGAGTATGCTGTGTGAGATGGTGTCAAAGGCTTCGCTGAAGTGCAGATAGACCACATCCACATCCTTCCCCTCATAAACCAGGTGGGACACCTGGTCATAGAATGAGATCAGGTTAGTGAGGCAGGACCTGCCCCTTCTATATCCGTGCTGATTTAGGTCTGATCCCCTGGCTGTCCTGTAGGTGCTGTGTGATCTCACCCAAGATAATCTGTTCCATAACCTTGCCGGGCACTGACCTGCCTTTAGTTTTAAGGATCCTCCTTCCAGCCCTTCTTATGGATGGGCATCACACTAGCCAACTTCAGCCAACTGGGACCTCCCCAATTAGCCAGGACTGTTGACAAATTATGGGGAGTGGCTTGGTGAGCTCTTTTGCCAGCTCCCTCATCACACTAAGATGGATCCCATCTGGTCCCATAGACTTGTGAGTATCCAAGTGTCTCAGCAGGTGACTAACTGCTTCGTCCTGGATTATAGGGGGGCTATTCTGCTCCCCATCCCTGTCTGCCAGCTCAGAATGTCAGTTGTCCAGAGGATGACCTGTCTTATTGTTGAAAACTGAGGCAAAGAAGTTGTTAAATACCTCAGCCTATTCCTCATCTTTGGTGATAGAATTCCCTCCCTCCACATCCAATAAAGAATGGAGGTTTTCTTTGCCCCTCCGTTTGCTAATAAGGTATTTATAAAAGCTGCTGCTTGTAGAATAATTCATCCACCTCTTCATCCTGGTTGGATGGTCTATAACAGGCTCCCACCAGGATGTTGGCCTTTTTACCTTCCCAATGTATTCTAATTAAAATGAACATGAAATGTCTGCAGTAGGCAGTGGTGCAAAAGGTGTAGATCTTTCAAGTAAACAGCTTGATCAGGATCAAAAATCCACACTATATGCATTTTAAGCTTTTAATTTGCACTTACTCAAAAGACAAATGCAGAGCACTTCCACAGTGACCACACTCACACGCTGAAGAGGAATGCGCAGAACTTTGTTTCTTAGTATTTAGGATATTCTGCTCAACAGACTTTACAGATTGTGTATCAAGGAGAACAGACAATGTCATGTGATTTAGGCAGCCCATCACACGCAGCAACTGAAGCACTTTATCCTGTAGGTTGCAATTTTTTGAAACAAAACAATAGAAAAAGCTTTCCTCGTGTCCGAGGTAGAATACAAACAGTGAAAAATTGCTTCATTTCTTTGATGTATTTAGTCTTCATTTCTATGACATACCTCCTTAAAAAAGGAAACAACTGTGAGTCCCTTCCAAGTCAGCATATTCTATGATTCTATGATTCTGTGTCAGATGGCATTTGATGCCAGGGGTATATCTTGCTTATGCTTTGAGCAGCTTACTCTCCAGTAAGAGAAGGCTGAGAGTCATGAAAAGATCAGATTGTGCAACACAAGGAAAGACAAAGATACCTCTAAGAGGAAAAGGGAGCAATCACATTCTGAAGAGTGACAGCAAAAGAGGCATCCTAGGGACAAAAGGGATAATGCAGAATTTGCCACAGCTCAGAAAACCACTGAGTTGAGTGAAAGGAGACCTGGAAGTAAAACCCTGTCCTGCGAGGACACAGTAGGCAGAGCAAGATTTCTTTGGAAACCTTTTGCTTTCTGATGAGTTTTCTCTATTTTTGAAATAGGTTTGTTGTCATTCTTTTTCATATAAAAGATTGCTTTTGGATTTTGAAAGATTTTTTTGTCTTTGTAAGAAAACATTTCTTTCATTTCACTGCAAACTCTGAGAGAGAGTAACTTGTTCTTACAATGTTGTCAGCAATCAGGGGTGTTGATAGACCAGTGCTACTGCTCTACAGTGAGCTGACTGAATACAAGGGGAGAGGTATTCTGCTGTTGGTTGAATGAATTGAAATAGAGGTAGAAAACAGTTCAAGAAAAAGAAAAAGGCAAGAGGGATAAGCGTTGTGAAAAATGTTGATTATATCAAGAAAAATAAAAATACTGAAAGCATTCTCTTTCAGACTTTTCACAATTGTGAAGGAAGGGAAGGGAAATGTAAGAAGAAACAGAGACTGCAGGAGAGTGTAAAAGGAAACCAACCGTCCACAGGAGACCCCTATTTTTAGATTTAAAAGCACACTGTCTTTATCAGAGTCTTCTTTGCAAAACAAAAAAAAAACAACAAACTATTAAACATCTTTTTAAAACTGGAAAAGAGTAAGTATATAAACCAAGAAGGATCTGAAGATATTTGCAGCTTTTCTCATATTATTTCCCACCTTCTTCTTCAGAGAAATGTGTCAGAGGGTTCATCCTCTGTAACACCCAGCATTTGTTTGTTCACACTGACCTAATTTTCAGGAGGCTTTAGGTTTTCATGTGTATAAGCAATTTATCATGAATGCATACACAGAAGTTTGTCATGCATGTACAGAACACAGCTGCCAAGGAAAAAAGTTGGTCATGGAGAAGATGTATCATGAAACCATTAAAGCTTTCTTTCACATGGTTCTGCAAATCAGACACAAACCATTTAAATACTAATCTGTGCTAATGCTTTTATGTGAAAAATAAGTAAGCATGTTTTTATTGCATTTTAGACAGCCAATCCTTCTTTCTTGTCTATATTTACATCTTTCTCTTGCATTAAGCGCATATAGTTTAACACATTTAGATGGTGATTCTTCAGCTGAGGAATCAAATGCTACATCAAAGCAGATACAATATTTTCATCATGCATTTAATGACAACATTTTGCAAGTGCATTAGAAGTAATAATTGCTCATCAAACTAAATAAAATGAAACTTGGAAAAAATGCAGAGCAGTTTTAATGAAGTATTTGAGCTGCAAGGAAAAATATTTAAATTTGCAATCAACACAAACAAACAAATCACTTGCCAAATTTCCTAATATTGTGGTGCTAAGTAAGCTAATTATCCATACTAAGTGTTATTAAAATAGCTTCTTTTCCTTTGAAGCTAACATATTAGCATTAATATAACTATCAGACATGAGAAATATAAAAACCAAAAAACAACAAATCATATTCAGAATACAAAGTACTTGTTCTTCAGATGTTTGGACTTTGTGCTGAAGACCATCAGGGCGTTTCAGGATGGTACTGCTTACAACAAAACTAAAATACAGAGGACAGGGGGAGAGATCTGACTTCCTACGAATTCAGCAACCCACTGAATGAAGTTCAAGGATTTAAATTCTGAAGTCAAAATATGAAGAACTTTTTTTTCTTCTTTAGAACCTAAATATCTGTATCCTTGGTTCACAGGGTATATATTGGTATAAAACTGAGGAAAGACACAGAGTGTCTTTTGTAAAGCAAACATATTAGTATAGTATACACACAAGTGAAAAGTGAAACTATCAAACTAAAACCACATCAAGAGTTGAAAGGACAGATTTTTACAAATATTCTTTTATAAAGTTACAGCTGGAATCCATTCCAGCAAACAAAATATATAGAAAAAATAATCAAATTAACTTAAATTCACTAATTCACCAGAAGCATACAAATATGACTCAATTGGATTTGTATTTGGAAAAAATATCTACTCAGAGAAACATAAGCATTATGATGACTAACAATAATTCTGTGAAGTATGTCACAAAAGTTGAGTTCAAATAATTACTTTAATTAATCTTGTTTTTTCAAATGCAAAACACAGCATCAATTTCATATATATTATTTATATTTCATGGGAGATGTGAAATGCTAGCATTCTCCTGTCTCCTTCTTTGGGACAAAGAGAAACAGGAGAAAAGTGTGTCATCTGAAGACGTTAACATGAAATATTTTCTTTTGAAAACAATCAAAGAATGTTTAATTTTTTTGCAGCATTACCTGATGATCCTTGCATATAATCAGTATACGTGCTCATCTGCCCAGCTGTAGCTTTATGAATGTTAGAAATAGCCTTCATTGTTTTTAATTCAACCGAAAAGAAACTAAAAGTACAAGTTTTAGACCTCTGGAGATATATGTCTCTTCCTCCCTTATAGAGACAGAGTCTAGAAAACTTGATTAGATCAAATATTTAATTTTTTTTCTAGTTAAAGAGCACAGACCAAAGCAAACACAGTGATCAAACTGAGGGCTGTCCTCAATACAGGACACAGAATAATTATCTGTGAAAAATGCACGAGATTGTAATCAATGGGAAGAGAGATCAAGACAGAAGAGATCTGATTAGGTATATTGTCCTCAACCCCTGATTTACATTGCATTTGGTAACTGCAATACACACTTCACTTCGAACTTAGGTAAACCTAGTATATTCTTTCTCTAAATTACACTTGACTGTCTTGAAGAAGGGATACAAAGGAAACAAGCTGATCCTGGCGGTCTTTTTTTCTTGTGAACCTTTCACATGAACCAGTCACTATCTAGTTTTTCTCATTATAATCACAATTCTTTACATCTTCACCTCTTCTTAAAAGAGTTGGAAAAAAAATAAATTAAATGCAATAGCTTTTTCCTAAGGCTCCCAGTAAGAAGGAGCAAAATGTAAAGGCTTCAGACATAAAATATGCATAACAGGGAATGACTGGACAAAAAAGTAATAAAATTTTTAAGACTGAAGGCCCAAGCTTAAGTTTGTAAACTGTTTCACTTAGGAAGAGTAAATAACCTGAGTTAAAAAACAAAAACAAAAAAACCCAAAAACAATGCTCCCCTCAAAAAAACAAACAAACAAACAAAACCCCAGAATATAAAAACCCCTCAAGAGTGCTAAAGTCTCTTTAGGGTCTTGTAAAAGAAATTACCCTTTGGACCTCCTCCAGTTTACCCATATTACCACCCAAAACTGAACAGCTGCCCTTGTCCACATATAATTGTTCCTGAGGATACCATGTCTGATTTTTAGATAGTGTTTTGGCTCAAGTGTGGAGAACAATGCTGTGTAAATAAAAACATTGCAAACAAATATCCTAATATTTCTGATTTGAATTTTCTCACAGCTTCTTAATCTGTCAAAAGACTTGATTTTCTTTTCCTCAACTTTCTATTTTATTTTGTGAGAAACATTACAAAAAATGCTCAGTTATTGGAATTTTCATTGGACAGTAAAGTTGTCTTTCAAGCTGTCTCTGAATAACAAGAAGGAATACATCCTGCTATATTTAAAATAGCTTTCTCTTAAAATATATCAAACTGTTTTTGTAACTGCCTTGTCTTTTGACATTAGTCCACAGCATCAGTTTTTAAAATCTGTATATGTCTGCTGAAGTCCGTTGATCAATAACAATTTTTACCAAATAAAGATAAACTCTGTTGTTTGAGAGAATACAAAAATCTTTGCCCAGTTCATTAATTTCAGGGTTTATATAATTATACTAAACTTCCAATACTTTATTTCCTTATAAGTCTATGATTAATTTATACAAATGTGATCAGTAAGTAGGAAGGTTTTCTCTGACTTCACAATACTTCCTATAAAAATTTTACTGAGTGAATGAGAAATAATCCTTTTTTTTTTTTTTTTTGTAACTGCTTTGCAAATTTTACTATTCAAGTGCTTTGTTGGCAAGGACTTAAACAAAACTGTGTTGAAAATTAAGCATATAAATTAAATAAAAATAAATTTGCATAGAAAGTTCATTTTGTTTGTTGGTTTTTTTTTCTTATTATCTAGCTGACACTGTTCAGAACAGCATGTATATCCCATAGATGAAGTATATAAAAAATGCTGTCTCATTATTATTCAAGGATATGCTGTATTATGAGTTGGAGCTTCAAAAATTAAGTCTTTAAATGGGCTGATGTGAGGACCTCAGACTCTCAGAGAAGTACAATATGTGTGTGGGTTTTGGGGAATATAACAAGCATACAAGAACTTTGGTATATTTAGTGAATGCATCACATATAGCTTCCAAAGTGCAAAGCATAGGTATTTGTAGAAAATGCATTGACTCCTAATAGCCAAAGAGGCAATAAAATCAAATTGCTATGAAAAAAACTTATTTATATGTTTCTATAACCTCTACTTCATAGTCAAGATACAGTTACTGCTGAGAGCTAACTCCACCACTGACCTTTTATGACATTCTGCAAAGCTTACTGTCAGCACTACAAGCTGCAAAGTAATGGAAACAAAACCCAAAACAATTCCCAAACCAAGATCAGTTTCTAACCACATGTAAGCTCAGCCATGTTACATAATAAAGTTTTCCAGCATATATTTTGCATCTGTAATTACTTCCCATTATTCCCTACAACCTTTTTAATGTGTAAAGTAGTCATACCCATATTTAAGAGTTGATAAATTTTAGAATTGATACCTTCTTGATAGAAAGAGGAAGAGGCAATTTAATAGTCCCTCAGAACTATTTTGTCACTCATTAAGACAGCATTCTCCCTTTTGGCATAAAATATCTATGCTATACCAGAGTAAGCCATAAATGCAGATTTGAAAGATCCATTTAAGTCACTCTTTTCCTAGTTGAATCAAATATAGTAAATTAATATTTTCACTTGGAGTAAGCATGGTTGAAATATTTTTTCAATGTGTCTACACTCAAGTTTTAACTTTCTAAACACTGTAAAGACAACTATGCTGAGTTTACATTCATTTAAATATACCTGTGTGAAAAATGTAGAGAAGTCTTTCAGATTTGATCTGAAAAACACATTTTGAGTCTTTGAAAGAGAATTAGGTTACAAAGAGCCAAATGGATACAGATACAATACAAAATATTTAAACTGAAATATTTCCATTTCAAAATGATCAGTTACACAAGGTTGACCCTTTCTCCACAGAAGACAATGTGGTATCTTGCAGGAGCTGTCACGTGAGCAATACTGAAGAGCAGCCAAGCTACTCTTGTAGTTAGCAAGAAAGGGGTTTGAACTTAGCTTTGATTTCTGCTGTGATTCAACAAGTTGTACCTGGTATGAATGGCACCTTTAAACGTGCTGATTGATTCAAGTGAGCTGGAGCTAAATTTCAGGTCAAGGAGAAAGTTCATGGAGAGCAAGGTTGGATTTATTAATATACTGATTTTCTCCCAACTACACTTTGATAATTGACTTAAACTGATGTTCTTGGAGTGAAGAAACATATGCTAAAGAAGAATTTGTCATGTAGGACATCTATAATTAAAGATCTTCAATGAAAGCATTTCACAACACCTCCATTAAGCTTTGTCATACTGAAAAAAGAACATGAGCCTCTGTGTAAAGAAAACTTAAACAATTGTCAGCTGAAAGGAGATGAGGATTTTATTGAGTACCTGTATTACTAATGCATGAAGAGGTACCCATGCAGAGCACAGCAGGTACAACCTTGCTTTTAATTGGTGTGTAATTTTTATTAACAATGAAACTACTATACAAAAAAAGGACAATAGCTTTCTATTACTGGTAGCCATAGTTTTGTTTCAGGAGAAATCAGTGGTGTAGGTCACCAGGTTGTCACTAATTCTAGTGCCAGGATCACTTCCACATGATGAGACTAGTCATACTACATTTTGAAGGCAGTATACAGATCAGGACACTCAAACTCTGCTAGCCAGGGTCACATAAAGCTTAAAGTATGGATCACCATTTCTAAATCTTCCTACTGGGAAGGAATAAAATTATTTGTCAAGGCAGTAAAAAGAAAAAAAAATATAACACACATTTTTTAAAGGAATGTGAAACAACTAAGAAAGAAATACACATTGATTGGTCGATGTTACCAATTATCAAAAAACATTATTGTCATTTCTATACTCTTATTGTTTAAATTTGCACAAAGGCTACAGTGACTGTACCTTAAGTGCAAATATCCATATGGAAAGTAGTTTATGAAGTTTGTGTTCATATAAGCTGGGGAAAAGACATTGCTGGTCAACTGTCCTGGCAGAACATATTACTACAAATTCTGCTTCAGCTGTAAAGTTCTACTTTTATTTTTTTAAATTATGGTATTAAAATACTGAAAGGTAGATGACAGGGAGAAGCTGGTATCAATATGAAATTTGTTTAATGCCTAGTGTAAAATTGTTTTAAAGTTTTATTTTCTTTATTGCCCAGAGCAAACAGTTTCCTTTTTTTTTTAGGTGAGGATCCACACTGTTGCAAGTACCATTAAAACCATTATCTGCAAGAGTAGCCACAGCCAAAGGAGGAGTCTACTGACTGGATACTAGGTGTTCCCACTTTGAGAACCTTGCTTTTCAGACCTTCATTTGTTTCTTTACTAATCTGATAAGTTTATAAAGAAAATAAAATTAAATATTAGACTTGAGAGCAATCCAGAACCTCATTCTGCACATGCTATCTGGTCAGAAGCTCTTTCAGGAAAAGATAAAGAGATCACAGGTCTTTGTTGAAGGTACTGTTAAAACAGCACTTTACACTCTTTGGTGTAAGCAGCGAGAACTGGGTGCTTCGTCTCCTATTATACTTGCACCTGGAAAAATGAGGTCACAATGCAGAAAACAGACTAATAAACGTTTGTTTATTCATTTTTCATTTCATGTTCATTAATTGTTCAATGTGGTCTCTCTGAGCCAACCGCACTGCAAAGGGCAGGAAACATACTTTTATTTTTTCCTGGTTTTAATATCTTCTACTGTTTTCTTATTCTTTCTTTTGCCTTGTCGGCTGCTGGTTCATTTACAGGTTTTCTCAAGTGCCCTTATTTTCAAAGGGAAACTCACCTGGTTTTTATTTGATATTCTTGAGTGCTGTGGTGTCCATAAATCTTTTCTACTCCCACCCATAATACCCTGGAGTTATATATTAAGCATGGCAAAATTCAGGCAAGTCTCCTTTTCCAGGACCTATATGGAAAAATCTTTTATTTTAAAAAGTGGTATCACATATTTGAGTTTAATATTGTGAAAAGTCAACATGAAGCAAAATTACATGGATGTTAAATAGCTTTCTCAGGGAACAGAAATATGACCATTACAAATGTATATTTCACTTTGGTTTTCAAGTATCATCAAAAAGCAGCCATTCAAATGGCCAATGAACAAGCATGAACAGAGGCAAAGAAACAAGTAAGACATTAAAATCACTGAAATCACAAAGGTAGTGAAAACATAAAGGCTTTTTCTTCACATATGGGGATTTGTAAAACCAGGAATGGGTGTAGCAAGACTTAGGAGTGTCCTGAATGAATTCAGAAGTTTGCTAGTTTGAGCTTAAGCCAAATGACTACCCAATGAAGAGTAACAGATGCACCTGATGACATAGCATTCCAGTTCAAGGACTTAGCAGAAATATCACTCTAGTTCTCCCCAGTGACAGAAAAAACTATTGATTGCACATTTACAGCTCAAATGCTTTTTTTTTTCCTCCTTTCTAGAGTAACAACAGAATTTGAAGTGTATGAAGAGCTTGTGGGTTTGGCTTCAATTCAAGGCCAAACAAAGGTCTCAGACTTTCACCACAGTCTGCAGAAGAATTTACAAGTTCTGTATTTGGATTTGTGAAAACTTGTTGATCTTTAAAGCTATCAAGTATTTTCAACATTCACACAATAGCACAATATACCTTTTGTTTTCTGATATAAAAATTTATAGGTATCAACATCCATCTGAGAAAAGATTCATTGATAACTTCAATTCAGCTATATCTTGTGCAGTATATACTGAGAACCTGAATCACTGATAATTGATCTACAAAACCCAGTCACTGAAGAGACCCAATTAATTTGGATAGCCTGAAAGCATGTATTGGTTTTCTAGGCAGGAAACAGAAAGAAAAAGGAGGAGAAAGAGCGCAAACAGGTCACATTTCTTTCAACTTAATTTAGTTCATTGAATAACTGATTTGTTGAACATGGAAAGAAATCACATTCATTTTGTTTCTATTTAGTGTAAAAAATAAATAAGCACACAAAAGCTAATTATTTTTAAATGGCTTTTTTTAAAAATTGTCGTTATTTTTAGTCTTTATCCAAACATTAATTTGTCTTTCCTACTTGTAGATAAACTTCAAAAGAAAAAAAGAACGTATTTTCCCTTTTTTAATGTGTATTTTCATGATAGAAAAGTGATCTACACATACATAAAGACACATATCTTTTTCTTTCTCTATCTTTTTCTTTCTCTATCTTTTTCTTCATTTTTCCCAAAAGAGGGGAAATATAAGGAGGAACTACTAAAACAAAAGTGAGCACACAACTTTTTCTTATTTTCAAAGTCTTGGTTATCCACTTGTGATTTATGTTTTTGGTTTGTTTGACTGATATTAATAAAAAGGTTATGCAGTATTTTTAAGTAAAAATCTCAAGAGAGGCAAACATCTGTCAACCAGTTTCACTGAGATGAGAAACTTCGCAGAGAGAACGACCCATGCAGAAACTGGCTTTTGACACCAGAACTGAAGAGAGGAAAATAGGCTGCCAGAGAAGTGGACAGACTTGGATGTGAGTGCCACTTTATTGCCCTGGACTGTAGAGAGGTAGACTCTAATTCTGGAAGTAGTACACCACAACAGGATCGGGTCTGTAAAGCTCATGAAGAGCCAGTGTCCAGACCAAGCACATTTTGGGGGAGTTCAGGGTGGCTATAATTTGTTTCCATGAACTGAACACCCATCTACGGTTGGAGTTGGGATGGAGTGGAGCATTTGGGGATGTTTGTTTCATCTGAATGCAAAACAGATTGTACAGTCTGCGATGGCCAGTTCTGAAGCAAAAAATGTTAATTGGGGAGAACTGGGAAACTTTCCTCAAAAGCACTTTGCTGATTCAACCCAATATTTAAAGAAGTCCCTACTTGAAGATGAGGACCTTGGGTAGACTGAGGGATTGTCTCCGATTCAGAGCATAGGGGTACTGTACTAAAATGATATTTCCAATTTAACATTACACATAATTACATTTTCTTTTCCCTTTTTCTTTTCAAAGAAGTTTGGCTGATACAGTTTGCTTTAGAGGTAAACAAACTTTCAGTTAGAGAGTTATGCAATTCAGAAAACTGTGTAAATGGTGGTACTTCAAAAGGCAGATGTAAAGAACTATTTAGCTTTTAGAATGGTTTTCTTTGTACTCTTCTGTGATCAGTATGTAGTATGACATTAACTTTGCTTTCTCTTACACCCTAAAATATTACCATTTGTGCAAATATTTTAATGTCTGTCATGATGCAACTGAAATTCTTATTCTTTTGTGTGCTGAAATTTTGATGAAAACCCACAATAAAAGTATTATATATAACAACACTATGTGAAGGAATGTATCCGATTAAGAGCACACTTAAGAAATCATCCTATATTCAAAAAGATCAAACAAGAATAAAACCTACAGTTATTGAGGTTGTTGAAGCTCCAAGTACATCTTCTGATGAGCAGAGACAATTTTATGGTGATTCTTCTAGAACGGAAATAAAGCATGACAAATTATGGATTAAATCTTCATTTATAATTGTTGCTTATAACTTTGATAGAGCAGTTACAGAAAACCTGGAAATATAGTAGCAAAAGACAAGACAGTTATGAAAGGTCCATTGGAGGTAGGTAAAATTTTTTTAAAACTCATGATTAAAATTATTAGTGAAAAATTGTGTTTGGCGTTTTCTTGGTTTTAGTTTGTTTCTTGTTATTATATTGTATATTGTTATTATACTGTCTCTTGTAATTATATTACATCATCAGTTCTCTCCTGGTTATTCTTAGCAGTGCTGCTCAAGTTCTGCAGGAGAACAGGTTCACCTGGGAGCCCAGACAGAATGAGACTATTTAATGTGCTAAAATAGTTGGCAAATTTTAGGATATAGTGGTCTATTTGTGTTCTTGGGCTTTCTGTGTAATCTTTTCTAGTAAAATATTGTGATGGAATTTAATATCTGAATTTAAAATTTGTAAAAAGATGCTTTTTAGTAAATGATCTTTCAGGAGTTTTTTTTAAAGTTATAACTTATGTGTATGCACTAAAAAGCCAATCCATTTTGCAATTAAATGAAAAATGTTTTTGAGTTTTACGCAGGAAAATATTTTTATTCACTCCACATTTTTTCCTTGTAAAACTAGATCTAAACTAGATCTATATTCAAATAACTGAATATAGAATTTCAGAAGGAACCTTAATTTTGTATATGTGGACATTCTGTTTTTTGTCTTAGTACCTTCAGTGTTTAAACATAGGTCATTGAACTATTTGGGAACTAGAATTGTTCATTTGTTCTCAAATGAAACACAGAAGTATTTTAAATCTCCTGTATTGTTTGTTTTTAGCTAAAAGAAGATTCAGTTCCTAAAGTAAGTCAACCTCATTTCTCTTTCCAGTACTTCTTGTGAAAAATCTATTAAATAATTTTTCCCTTTTTTGTTTATTAGACTGTAATGAACAGATGTTTTCCATTACTTCCTTCCTCTCTCTCCCTTCTTCTCTTTCCTCCACTGCCTTTTATTTAATATTCCAAGGGCAAAGACAGTGATTAATAACCAACATCTCATCTGAAGTCCCATTTTCAAACACAGCAGGTCAAAAAAGCTGTTTTATCTGGGCTGAGATATGAAATTCTGTTCCCAGGTGAGGCTCTCCAGGCCACAGAAAATGAAACCTGAGGGTGCACAGTATTTCTTAGCTGTACTTTGTGTGACACTGATTTCCATGACCCTTTCAAGCTTACTTATTTTGTACATTCAATAATATTTTCTCCTTATTCTAATTTCCCCCGTTTCCATTCCCACCTTAAAAACACATAGTTTAAAATTATGTAAAAAGAAGTTAGTCTACATCTAATACATACGTTCTATTTCTAATATTGTACAGCTTTCTTAGGAATCTTTTCATTTATGCATTGTTTATCTCACTATTTCACAATTTTTTTACAATTTTGAGAATAATTTTATAGGAAATTTAAAAGTAACAGTACATCAGAAAAAATGTAATAAAACAGAGTTTTAAAAAACAGAATTCATAAAGTTCTAAATACTAATTAGCTTCTACACAAAATCATTAAATCTTCTTTGATTATTTCACAAAAATAATAATACTAAAAATTATAGCAACAATTTTTATTTTATAACTTAAATCCTGTGTTCTTTAAAAAAAATCTCAAATAAACTTCTTATTGTTTCTCACATAATGATATTTCTCTTTTTACATCTGACTGGTTACCTCCAAAGCCTTAGTATTGTTCTCAGTGAGGAACTGCTGCCCTGCAAGTGTCTGTAGAAACACCTACTGCCACAAAAGTTTTGAAAACCTCAAATCCACTACAAAGAATACTCTAGCAGAGACAGACTTCAAGGTTTTGGTCATCTTCTTAATTTGAAAAATATTAATTCAGAGCTTAAAAAAAATTATTACAATACATGCCTCAAAAATGTATATCCTTGCCAACATATCTTAATATGAAATGAAATAATTAATAAACCAAGCAATTCTAAATATTCATATAAGAAGCTGAAAAAATGTAGACAGCTTTTATTTTCTTTCATTGAAACTTACTGATCATAAAATTCATAAGTGACTGGTCTTACCTATTTTGTGACACTCATTTCATTTCCTGGATGAATATATTTCTGAGCCCAAAATATGAAAATGGTTTATTTGTGTTCCTTTACAGAGGAACAAACAACTGGCTTCAAAGCATTCAAATTTTAAGCCACCAAGGATCATTATTGCATTCTGAAGCTGCACCTTAAAAAGTTCTTATTTTTCTCTTAGTACGTGCACACGTGTACATTGACATCTTTTATTCATTGTTTCAGAAATACACAAATTTTCTAGCATTGCAATTAAAATACAAAGGAGATGAACATTTACATGTCAGTATATGAACCTGATACCTCTGCAGTTAAAAACTTTCACTTGCATTGCAAGAAGCATCCTAAGCTGAAATATTAGGTCCTCAGATATCTCCAACATGGTCTTATAGATCTACATGGCCTGCCTTTGTCTTTTCCTGAAGTCATAAAAGGGTCAAAGATGATTTTGTGTGATTTTGGGACACAAAATTTCTATAAGTGTCTTGAGTTTCTGATATAATCAAGAATATCCTCTGAGGAATGAGAGTGTGTGTTCACAAGATCACATGAAGACTGCAACTGCAACTAGGAAGTCTTTTGCATTTTAATTTGAAGAGCCATATGTTGAGGCAATTTGATATGTTATTGGATCCAGCACTATAGTAAAGTCCAATATATCCTGGTACAAACCTAATTTTGGATTAAAAGTTTGTAGTACATTATGAAAGCAATTTGCCATAACAGTTTTCAATTCAATTACTTTCCCAAGTAATAATTGATTTTACCTGACAAAAAAACCCTATACATTCTCCCTTTCAGGCTCTTCACATGTTTTGTCTGTTTTCAAGTAAATAAACAGAAATTCCTACATTATTACGTATATTCATAAACATCATCAATGCCCCAACATTGTTTGCATCTGGGCTTACACTGAACTCCTTTTGTCAGTGTCTGGACCCATCACAAAGGGATGATGATTCAATTTGACAATAAAATTTATTGAACTCCTGTTGTCAATACCACTGTAGAGAATTTTTGTTTGAGTTCTATGTGTTACAGTGGAGCTTGCATCCACAGAAAAAAAATAAAGTTTAGGAAGCTTTTTAATTGCTTTTTAATGTCATACCTCTGTTGAGTTCCATGGTTTCTCCTTAGGGAAGACTGGCATTCTTCATGTTTGCACACACATGAGGTTCTGGTTTTAGAACTGTTGTTTCTGATACCCATCATGTATTCCTGTGCTGCTGACAGTCGATATTATTTTTGCAAAAAGTAAAAATGCTCTGCCAGTGCACAATAAGGACACCAATTACACAAGGAATGAACATAGCAACTGAGATGTGTCTTTAGAAATGGGCAGTTCATTCACCCAACAGCACTAGAAATCACAGCATTACCTGAAATTATTTTACATTGAAATGCCACTCTGTCTACAATTAGAACTAAATGGAAGGAGACGAGTAGTGTTACAGTCTCCAAAGTCTCACTAGTTTCTCTGTTTAGATATATCTCTTTTTGACTTCTTTCTAGGAACCAATGCAGATATAGCTGATGACTGAGAAGAGTCAGGAGTTCCAGTAAAGTTAGCTGTGATTGAGATTGATGGGCTTTAATAATATTCTTGTTCATGATAACTACTGATAACACACACAGTGACTACAGGTTCCAGATAGAGTTCTACATGGCCACAAACCAAAATATATCAAATGTTTACACCTTCATGAGAAACTACATCTGATGTGAGTTTAGTGATGAATATTTGTTGTTAACATAGAGATGGCCTTGATCTCCAGCCACTCCTATTCCCAGAAATGAACACCAATATCACCAGAATTTCCAAAATTGAAGAAACAGTGAATGGATACTGTAAGATAAGTAAATGCAATATACCTATAGCTGTAGCTGTGAAAATTATTGTTCATTCACCATAGTGTTGGGATTTTTTATTTCTTGAGGGTTGTAAGCAAGTATATTTGTTTATTTGTTGTTGGCTGTTGATTTTCAGGGTGAGAGAGGTTTGTTGTTTTTTGGGGTTTTTTAATTGTTTATTTATTTGTTGGCTGAATGCAGTAGTGTGGAATAAATCTGTGACCACAGTGGATAATTTTCTCATTTTAGAGGAAGATGTGGAATGAGAAATAAACAAAACATGTAGCTACTTGTTTTAGGTACTCATAACTGAATGTGAAATAACATGAGAGAAGATATCTTTTGGCATCTCAGTTAATAGCTCAGACTGTATTAATATGACAATATAATATATTGTCTTTGTACAATGTGTTTCTCAGTGTGCAACTTCTGGTAATTAGAATATCAACACGTAGAAACATGAATAGATTGCCTAGTAGACCTAAAAACAAAACAAATTTTAAAGAATTAATTGCAAAATTATGAACATAAACTTAAATTTTCATACTATTACGATGTTATTATGATGCATACAATGGCAGTGTGCCTATCAATGTGCAACATAAATTTATCTGCCTCTGAATTAGACCATGAATTTCATATGCGCTGATTTCTTGAGAAAAATTCATCTTACAGTTTGTAAGCTCTTTGTATATTATACTTTACATATAAGAAATAAATTTTATTATGTCATCCTGTTCACTTCACAAGGCAAAGATAAACCTATGCTTGGCTATGTAGCCATGTTTCCACACGGTATGCCCTACTCACATTAAAAAGGATTATTTACAAGTGGTCACAATGACACAGATATGGTGCAATCACTTAAATTTCTGCCACATACCTACCTAATTGTCCAAACACAGAAACTGAGTTGTCCTAACTGCAAGTTGAAATATTGTTGTTAAAATACCACTGAAACTTAGATATAGCTGCTAAGACGTGATTTGCTTCTCTTTCTTAATCTGATCATTGTTCATCACATGTGTATACAACAAATTGTGCAGTCTGCACCAATAGTAAGAAAATAAATTTCTTGCTTCTGTCTCCAGCAGTCTTTTTTGTTGAAATACCTAAGTACTATAAGCACATGCTGCAATTTTTTCTATGCCCTCTACAATATATGTTACTGCTTCTTAAAATCAGAGTTAATTTCCACTACATTTTTCCAGAATTCCAACTTTTTCTATGTAAAATATATCAAGAAAGAAGTTTTATGATGACACATAGACTGTGTCTCCTTTGCAATAGTCTGTTTCCAAAATTGTCATTGCCCTTGCCAGGAAAAGATCTTGTAGCACCTTGAGAAAAACAGAGATAAAACGTAGTCATACAAGTTTCATAGTTATGTATACCACCTATTTTCTCTAGATAACTAATACCAAATACGGGTAATTTAATGTCTTTCAAGGGTTCCAGGGGAGAAAGGTTACAACTCTTTTACTCTTTAGCAGGATCACTTAAGTAAGCTGTTGAAAACTCAGTACAGATAATGTCTAAAATCATGCAAGCTCAGAGGAAAGAAGTATGCAATTTACACATTTTGCACTGGTGATAACATTGATTCTGCCCTATATACCAACTTGTTTCCACGTAAAACAAACACAAAACTGTCTGAACTGAAATGTGCCAATTTGTCCAAAGCATCCGTTTCTGGAAGAAGAGCGAGAGAGGGAAAAAAGCAAGCTAGAAAAGCAAGAAATGACTTCTTTTTATTCTGTTAATTGTCTGATCTGTGAAAATAAAGGGTGTGAAAACCACCAGAAGCATCCAAGAACTTTTGCAAGGTGGACATAGAAATATGCTTTCATTCTGTTAACCTTGAACTTTCAGAAAGACATGAGAGACAAGACATTAGATGGTGGTAAATATGGAAATAACAAAGAGGGCATTGGATTGGTGTCGTGGTTTAGCCCAGTCTGACAAATAAGCCCCACACAGCCGCTTGCTCACTTTCCAACAGTGAGATGGAGGAGAAAATCAGAAGGATAAAAGTGAGAGAACTCATGGGCTGACACAAAAAGAGTTTAATAAGTAAAATAAAAGCTTCACAGGCAAGCAAAGCAGAATGAGGCATTCATTCACCACTTCTCAAGGGCACCTCCAGGAGAACAGGGTTTCATCATGTGTCACAGTGACTCATGAAGACAAATGCGATTCCTCTGAATGTTTCCCTCACCCACCTTCCTTCGTCCTCCCTCTTTTTGTGCTAAGCATGACACCATATGATCTGGGATATCCCTTTGGTCAGCTGCGGTCAACTGTCCTGGCTGTGTCCCCTCCCAACTCCTTGTGCCCCCCAACCCTAGCCTCCTCACCTGTGGAGAGGGGTGAGAAGCAGAAAAGGACTTGACGCTGTGCAAACACTGCCCATAATGAAGACCTCTCTGTATTTTCAACTGTTTTCAGCACAAATCCAAAACTCAGTCCTGTACTAGCTACTGTAAAGAACACGGACTGTATCCCACCCAAAACCAGTATAGATGAATTTACGAGTATAGAGGCATATCCACGAGAAATCTCTTCTGGATAAAGGTCTTATTTCTATTTGGAGTAGCACCACAAAAATTCAAGCCTTATTCTGAGGCATATTAAAATAAACATTACCAGCAAACATGCCAAAACTCAGTAAACAAAGGTAAAACCTCTAATTTCTGGAAAACAGCAAGAAAAAATAATAAGACAATTCGAAGTGCCTTAAATATAAAAACAAGGTGAAAAACAGCCTACACAGATTCATTAAGAACAAATCATGTCAAACCAATTCAGTTTCTTTGTATGAAAGTTAACAGCACATGTGGATGAGGGAAAGTATGTGACACATGCTGATTTTAGTAAAGCTTTCAACATTGTTGCACGTAACGTTTTCATAACTAAGCCATGGAAATATAAACTAGATGCTCACCATACTGCTGTTTGGTGAGCCTAACTGGTTGGAAAACCACACAGAGAATAATTATCAGTGTCTCACTGTCAAACTGGAGAGATTTATCAAATTGTGCTCTTCAGGAATCTGTCTTTAATTTAATATGATTCAATATTTTCATTACAGAGTTGGATGATAGCACAGAGAGTAAACCTATTAAATCTACAGATGACACAAACTGTGACAGATGTGAAGACTTTGGAGGACAGGATTAGAATTGGAAATGGTCTTGTCGAGTTGGAGAAAAAAAGTCACATGTAAACCAATAAGGTCAAACGCAAACCTCTATACTTAGAACAATGAACTCAACAAATCCATGGAAGGAAATATCTTTTTGAGCAACAGTACTGTCTCTGCTAGTCCTATTTCAGTTTAAATAGTAAAACTTCTTATGTCCCTGTACTGCTGTTGTTCCCCACTTTAGTACCTGTTCCATAAGACCAATCCAACTTGCCCCGGACATCTGTTGGTCATTTCCACTTCTTCGACACAAAGCACTTTGGAACAAATTCCATGACCTAGAGATTTTTTCATTTCTAATTCTGTCTCATGTGCTTACCACAAAAGACTGCCTCTAAATAGTCACAGAGTATTCCCTTGCTCCTACAGTCTTTGACTCTCCTATTCGTTCAGTACACTGGTATTCTCATCTTCCACCTCCTAGTTCTCACCAGCTTCTAACAGGCATAAACAATAGCCCTTCTTCAAAGTGTTTATTCTTCCTTTTCATCTTTTCCCAGTTTTCTCCTGTGTGTCTCTGGTTTCTCCATTAGTTATGCATCCTGTCATCTTTCTTGCTCCTGATCTAACAATCTAGTAGCATTTGTCAAAGACCAATGTATTGGATTAATTAAAAAAAAAAAAAAAAGAGGGAATCCCAAGAGCCCTACATAGAAATTTTCCATTGAAAACCTGCTATTTTTTTAAAATAACTGAAGAGATTCATGTGTGCTTAAATACCTCAGAGCAAGCTCTCAGTTCTTCAGATGTTTGTTGAAGACATATGATCAGAGCAGCTGTGTGTGTTGATAGCAAGATCCAGAGGAAGATGGAGAGTGGTTTTAAAGACACTATCTCCTAAGTTCCAGATAACACACAGGTGCAATCTGGATTTCCTATCAGCCACTCATCTTCAACCAATCTCTTCCACTATGTGGAACACTTATATTCCATTATGTTGACCAGATTAAGCAGCGTCTTAAGTCCCAGATTTGGCAAGAAAAAAGTTTATCGATTCACCATTTTTCCTTTAGCTAAAAATCATAGCTCTAAAGACCATTCTTCTCCCACTTAATCATGTCCCCAGAAACTTTCGGGTCAGTTGTGAGTTGTCATGCTGCTGAGTTCGGATGTAGGTTTGCCTCAACAAAAAAAATGAATTGAAGTAACACAGATGGCTTGCCTGCCAAAGTTACAGTTAAGCGCTAAGGATCTAAGATTAAAAAGCTGAAAATGGGGCATCAGTTTCATTTTGTAACAAAAAAAAAAGTTGAAATAGCTTTACTGAGATGCAAAAATAACAGACTTTCTCGATAAAATATGCAAAAACCATAAAGGAGTTGAGGATTAAGAGGAGGAAGTCCAAGGGAAAGCAAGAGGAATGATCAGAGTGTTAGAAAATGTGTAAGATAATACAACAGTGAAATTGTTCTTTCTAAAGAAGTCAAGGTTTAGGAATATTTTTTCTCTTATTTTTGTGACTTTCTGTCAATACCAGCATCTGCTCATAAATTAACTCCGGAATTTCCACAACTGGCACATACCAAGATGAATCCTCTCCAAAAGGCAAGGCTGTGCATTTGTAAGCCTTACTGTATTGCAATATTACTGTAGAATTACTAGGTCTTATAAACCAGTCTTCCTATTTTGTTCCACATGCAATTGTTATGTAGATTTCTGCGGGAAAATACCTCAGATTTGAGTGAGAAATTTATAAACAACATCTCTTCTTCCTCAACAAGACTCATCTGACACATTTTGAAGCACCATGCAGTAACTTAAAAATAAGTAGGAGATACACAGCCACATTTAAATCAATCTCCAGTGGATTATCTGCTTGTAAATAGCAAGTTTAAATGTGTTGGTGATTCCTTTTAGGGGAGTTTTTAGGAGCACCCAAAATATGATTAGAAAACAGTACTTTTAACTTTACAAAAAGTTTTTAACCTTATTTCTTCACAACCAAAAAATAGAGAAATTACGCCCTTTCTCTTTTCATTGTATAAATTTTCTCTTCTGTCAGGAAAAAAAAGAAAAGGGAATGCCCTCCCCCCAAACTATGTATCCTGCACTATTAATTATAAAGGTGAGAACATAAACCTCACTTCATTCTGTAGCAGGGTATGCAGAGTATGCAACCCCTTCGATTAAAAGGGAGAATTACATTAAGAAATCTACAGAAAAATTCTCATGTAGTTAAGACAGGGCATGACAGTTCCTGAGTTCGATCTTATTCCCTACCTTTTAATTTTATGCTGAAAGTAAAAGTCGTGCATACATCAAGTTATAAGGACTTAGGTCAGTTAAGCAATTAAAAAATCAAAAATACAATACAAAAGTATAAAGAATACAGATAATGCACAAACTTTTTTCAAGCAAAGACTGGAGGATTAACGATTATAATGATAAAATTTACAAATATTTGACCTTTACAGGTCATAAATACGAAGTAATTAAATTGTACATTTTTACATGAATATTTTTGTTCCACTGCAAACTAATGAAGAATATAGATATTTTGCCTGACCGTAGTTTCTACTGGATAGTATAGATTCGTACTCAACAATTATTGCCAGAGATTTTTAGTTCTTGAATAATTTATACAGTTATTTCTTAATATTTTAATTTATTTTTTTTTATCAGACACACATGCATCTAATTTGTGTGTAAAATTGCTAAAGGGAAAACCTCCCACATCAACGTCCTTAGGAAAAGTATTCTCATTCAGCTGGAAAGACTGAAATCTAACTGAATACCTCGACTAGCATCAACATGTTCATTTAAATCAGATATGAATTAGTATCTGTGTGTTCCTTCTATAAAATCAAAAGTGAAGCAGTATTATTACATTGCATAGGTGGAAACAAATTTGTTAAACATGAGGAGTTTTTAATGTTAATGATAAAAAAGTATGGGACTACAAAGCATGTTGGTGTTAATTCTCAGTTAAATAAGATTAATTTCAACTAGAATCTTCAACTCACTCTTTTGGATATATAGCCCTTCATATTCTGTGAAACTGCTGGACATCAACTACTAATTATGTGTTAAAACTGTACTTAGATATGGTTACTTGATGTGTTTTGAAATTCCGTTTTACTTCCTGATCATTTCAGAATTTGAATTAAAATTAACTGTACAAGCTGTCTCTGAAAAGTTGTAATACACATGTTAAAAATGAAAAGCATTGACAGAACAGGTGAAAACATGTTTTAAGAAATATGTTTTAAAAGGTGCTAAATGGTGGAATATCTTGCCAAATATTGAAGGTTTCCTGGGCAGCTTTTTAAAACATAAAAGCCAAATCAACCAACCATGCACTTTTCATATAGGCCTGGCTCCTGGCATAAAAAAGCTTTCAGGGTTTAGGATGTTTGCTGCAAACCTACCACTTTGATAATAGAAGATACATTTCTAAAGAAAATAATGATTTTGAATATTGCTGGCTTCTCAGGATCAAAATTAATCAAAATTAACCCAGGTGAGAGCTGCAATGTTATTAATCAGACAACAGAGAAACATCTATGCTGACATCTATGCTGACATTTATATAATGGCCAGACTTCGCTAACGAAGATCTGTGGAAGGTCTTTGTACGCCTTCCAGCCTGTGCATTGGATTTATTTTAGGTGGGACACAGTGCGCGCAGAACTGAGCCCACCCTTTAATCCTGAGGTTCATCTGCCGGGGCCAAGCGAGCTTGGACAGTGGCAGCGAGGTCCTCAGGACGTAGGTGGATCGCCTTACAGGGCTAACGGGCTCCACCTACCCGGGGAGTTTCCCCGACCGGGAATCGAACCCGGGCCTCAGCAGTTGCAGTGCCGTGTCCTTAACCACTAGACCACCAGGGGCTCCCAACTGACATCTACCTTGGATTCTCAAGATTATAATGAATAACATTAATTGATAAAGTTGTGCATGGTTTGATTTTTTTTTTAATGTTGCAGATGGCAGAGTGTAGCTACTCTGAAGCCATTCTAGAATTTTACTAGGAAAACAATTACAATAAAAAAGAGTACATTGAAATTAAACATGTTTTCTCTTTTTCTATCTAGGATCAAAAATATACTTTAGAGTCAATGTCCCTATCCCTTACTGCACAGGGTAGGCTCAGAGCACACAAACTAGACTTATTTCAAATGAAATTACTTTGGAATATTCACTCAAAGAATGCACCTAATATCCTTCAGCTGCCAAGAGGTGTCCAGTCCAGAAGACAGACTAGAGCCAGTCTGAATAATACCCCCCAAAACATCAATATAACCTGGACCGTGGGTTCTTTGCACTAGTTTTTACATATCACAGATCCATTCCTATTGTCACACACTGCTTGCTAAAATAGTCCTAGAGTCTATAATCATTGGCAAAACTGCTTCTGGCTATGAGATTTTGAAATTCAAGTACTAGGTGCAACACATCACTTATCAGTGTAGCTCCCCTGCGCAACTGAAGTCTTTGAGAATCATCTTGCTTGTGACTTTGTTTCTGAAGGGGAAAATCATAAACCCACCAAATCCTGATGCCATGTGTTTGTTTTTCTCATGGTAAAACAGCTTCAGCAGAAGAGAATTTCGTCTCCAATAGCTACTTACTTGCTGAGTAGTATACTCTATCTGTGTGAGAAAAACTTTGGACTGGGTTTTTGTTTCAAGTCGGAGAGACTTACAGTCAAAAAGTAGATCTTTCAGTAGCTAGATTTATCTTCTAGGCGACACCTCAAGCCATTTCTTCAGTATCAAGAGACATTTGCCCTAATCCAGTCAAAACTAGAGGCAAAACAGCATAAAACCGCTTAACTGTGAATAGAAACAGAGCTAAGTCAAAATGGTGTTGTCTGCTTTAAGAAGCCAGAATATGTTGACTGAGGTTATTTCAACAAAATAAAATGGCCTATTTAGAATTTGTAATAATTTGATCCATGTGATTGTTTCAATATTCAAATTTTTTGCAACATACTCTTTCTAACAGCATTTTTGTCATTATTTTTTATTAGCTCAAATTACGCAGACAGAAGAAGATATATTTTAAAAAGCAAAAACTCCCCAGTGAAAGACTGAGAAAAGCAACTGTGATCATGTCTGGCTTGCTCAATGGCACAGAAAATCCATTGTGCAAGTGAAAATAGAAAGCATATTTTCTGAGCCATAAGCTGCAAATTTAATCAAAAAGTTATTTTTATTCTCTATTTAAACATAATTATCATTGGCTATGGAAAAGCACCTTACCAAAGTAGTTTTTGGAGTAATCAGTAAGGAAGAAGAGAAACTTGTAGTTAGTTTCAGAATTAATAAAAGACAAAGTTTAATATATATGCTTGGAAAATATCTAGCACAGTTGAACAAGATTCATGTGAAATATGTCCAACCATCTAAAAATGAAGGCAATTAGCAGCAATTATAGAGTTTCTTTCCCAAAACTATGTATTGTAAATCCTTTTAATCAGTGAAAGCACCAATAACTTCAAGCCATTGTGTGTCTGAACAGGAAGCCTAATATGTAAGAACACTTTGCTCTTAATTAACTTTTGGATACCACTTTTGCAGATTACTATCAGCAGAGGTGCTGCATAGAGGAAACTATGTATTTTAGGTTCCTATTAAAGGATTAATTGTGTTTTTAAGTGCAATATGGTAATGAGAAGTAATGGCTGTTTGCTGGAGGTATACTGTGTTTAATAGGTTGGTGGATTAAACAGTCCCTGCATTAAAAGGAATTATTGTATTTGTCATAAATACCTTTGAGGATAAATTTGCTTTCAACTGCTGAAGGAATTCTTTGATACAAAACATGAAGGATTACATGAGGGTGACAGGAGAGGTAGTCTGCATCTGTCAGGTGTGCTCCTGATCACAGGCCAAGAAAACTTACAAAGTAACCTGGGGCACATTACATTTAGAAACTGAGCCCTGTTATCAAAAATCAAAGAATCCGATGTAGTTGAATGTTTTGTATTTGGAAAGGAGAAGGGAAGAAGTAATGTATTTGGAATTTACCGTGTTTCTGTACTAGCTGCACTTTTTTTACTGGGCTCATAACACCTCAGAGGGCAACTGTGTTTACAACAGTATTTGCTATTGTAATGTAAAAATTAAACTGCAAAAGTTAAGTTCTCAGTTTTTTAACCCAAGCCCTAAACCATGACCACAATGGGCAATTTAAGAACGGGAAAAAAAAGCAACCCAACCAACCAACAATCAAAAACAAACAAAAAAACGCTAAATCCAAGAAAAAAAACCCTGAAGGGCCTATCCAGAGCAAATGCTTTTCGTCTGCTGTTTCAAGACTGGATAGTTTCATATGAATTATTTTTCATGGGAATTTTGCAAGAATCTTTTGGAACCCCACCCACCCTTTCATGTTGGATATGTCTGGTAATTGTGCAAAGGCATGGGTGGGGGGAAAATTGCTACTGTGATTTTGAAGTTTCTAGAGACAAGGGTTTCTTTTTTAGCAAGTGCATAATCTAGAGTAAGCCTTTTCCTGTAAAAGGCGTAGATTTGGTGTTCTTCCTTTCACGTACGCTGCAGGTACAGGGAGCCGACACAGACCCAAGGAGTGAGACAGTAGGGCTAAAGGGGTGCTTAGATTTGATTTGGTTGAGTGGGGAGGAGTGCACAAGACGGCAACCATATCATGAGATAAGTGAATACACATAGGAGTATAATGCCAAGGAGAGGGAGAAGACAATAAACAAACTTTAAAAAGTCCCATAAAGAGGAAGGAAAAAGCAACGGCTTTGTGCTATAAACTGCAATGAAGGCAGGAATCTCAGAGAAGGAAATATAAAAGAGCCTAATACAGGAGAAAAGATGTTTAAATGCTAGTACAAGAATAAGAAGTGTTATACACAGTTATATAAAACTTATGCAAATGGTCTTGTGAAAAAAAATTATATAACTTAATTTAGATTTGAATACCAGTTTAATACTGGCAGTAGTTTTCAAAAGTGGTATTCTGGATGTTGAAAGTACCTGAGACGCTCATACCCTTCAAGTGTTACAGGCTGAAATTAAGAGGTGCTACAGGAAAGAGTACAGAAGAAAAGCACTGATCCCATAACCTTCTCACGGAAAGAAATCTCTCTATAAACCTGAGACACTTCCTTTCCTGTTTCAAGAGATCCTTCAGACCTCATGCTTCACGACAGATACTTTTTTCAGAATAAAAGCTTAAACTTCCCTTAAGTATGTTTAGACTTGAAAAACATCAAGAAAGCTACAGTTGCCTTTGTTTATTTATTTGATAAGGCCTTAAGGTCCTTTTCATGCTGAAATTGGCTTGTCAAAGAAAACAGTCTGTGAGGCCCAAACAAAGACTTTAATAGCTCTTGATGAATGATGTTATTCCATTTTTTCCCCCCAAAACTTCTAGATCTCTGTTAGATCATGCAAGTAGTTTTTCCTTGTCAGTTTCTCCTATGATTTTTCCTCGGAAGTCAGGGAAAAAAAATTAAAGTGCAAAACCCCTATTTTGTTACAATATTAAGTTAAAAGTTCTACAGCTGTTTCTCTTTAAAATATACACATAAAATGCTACCATGCTTCAAGATGTAATTTATGTGTTATTGTTTCTGTCATGGAAATTGCTAGAATTTTGGTTTCATAAGGTATGATGTTAATTAAAGCTTACTGTTAAGTATATGAAGGCCACAAGAACCAAATTCTTAAGAATTCTAATAGAAACGAAGCTAAAGAGACAACAAGTAATGTACGAAATATGAATAAGGTGCCCCTGTCCATGGCACAGGGGTTGGAAGTAGATGATAATTAAGGTCCCTTTCGATTCAAACCATTCTATAATTCTCTGATTATGACTTCATGCTGTAAAAAATGTTGGAATCAATAGAATGGTTTCCTCAAAGATCTAAGAAATAGAATTTTTTTTTCTGAATGGTTTAATAATAAGCAACGTGACAGGGTAGGCGTTAAGTTTGTTTCTCAGTCTGATTATTATTTGTCATCTGAAGGTGTTACCAAAGGAAAGA
Source organism: Pachyramphus minor (assembly GCA_013397135.1). NCBI lineage: Eukaryota > Metazoa > Chordata > Aves > Passeriformes > Tyrannidae > Pachyramphus > Pachyramphus minor. The sequence goes on from VYXB01010445.1 coordinate 44,053, forward strand.
AAGTCTAAGGTAGCCTGAAACAAGGCCAAAACAATTTATATTGGCAGTCAAGGTCATCCTGCCAGTGCAAGTCATTTTTTCCGACTCTTAAGTCAGTGAGTCAAATAAAGAGAAGTGAGTCTGCTAAGATGGTTATTCCTGAAACCAATTAAAGGCAATTCTGAGGTTCTTTCAACTTATCTTATTATAACCTTCAGTAAACCACCACCTAATTTTTTTATTATAATTATTTGTGTAAATGCTAGCTCATAGACAATTAGTGTTCTCTGTAGGAACTCACATAGTAGATTGACTTTGTGGAAAAGCATTGCATAAAAGTTAAATTACTTTAGGAATAAAGGGACTTTAAACAGTATGGTTTTCTGAATCAATTCAGCAAGACATAAAATCCCAACTAGTTACTTTTGAAAAAACTATGTCTGGCTTGTGAATTTAGTCTTGCGAGTAGAACTAGTGGTAAATCTGAAACACTGAAAACTTATTTGTAGTCTTTGAAATTAAATAATTGAATTGGCCTTCAAAGTTGGGGATGCTTTGTTACACTTCCATCATTATAATATTTTTATCTGTTTCAATTTCTTTGTGTTCTCCTTAGTAATCACAATTCCTTCCCTGCATCAGCTGGATAGATTCACAGTTCTAATTTTTAGAACATTTGTTTTCTCATTTATATTCACATGGTCTATGGGAGGTTTCTCAGGATTTTTCAAAGGTTTTGCTCTGTCAACAGAGAACAACTTCCTTTAGTCCACAGTCATGATTTAATTCCAACTGGCAACTAAGCCTCACAAATTCCACTCTCTTTGCTCCCCGGTGGCATCGGAAAGAGAAGGGTAAAAGTGAGAAAACTTGTGGGTTGAGATAAAGACAGTATAATAGTTAAACCAAAAGTTGCACATAGAGGCAAAACAAAACAAGGAATTTATTCAACACTTCTCATGGGCAAACAGGTGTTCAGACATCTCCTGGAAAGCGGGATTCCATCATACCATAGCTCCATGACTTGGGAAGACAAACACCATCATTCTGAACATTTCTCCTTTCTTCTTCTTCTCTCAGCTCTATATGCTGAGCATGATGCCACATGATATGGAATATCCCTTTGGTCAGTTGGGGCCACCTATCTCACCTGTTTTCCTTTTCAACCTCCTGTGTACCCTCAGCCTCCTCTCTGGTGGGGTGGAGTGAGAAGCAGAAAAGGCCTTTACTTTGCATAAGCATTTTTGTTACTAACAGTAACAAAACCATCTCTGGATTACCAACACAGTTTCCAGCACAAAACCAGCATGCTCATTTATATGTTCAAAACTCTTCATCATTAGACATCAAACACTGATAATCGTTCATCTTCTTAGGATGTCTGACTCATTCAGAGAGAATCCCCGGAACAAGTTATAGGTTAGTCTGTGAATATATTTACCTTTTAATTTTCTTATTCTAAATCTTCGTGGAAACAAACCAGTTCTACCAGAGATAGAGAGGAATGACCTTCCAATAGAGATACGAACCTTTACCTATTCTGCCCTATACCCTGTCTGTGAAAAAATAAGTGAAACAACAGAGATGTTTGACCTTGTTCACCCATCCAGCATCTCCTAATGTGTTGTTTAGGGACATTTTTCTGGTTGCCAACTTGTCCCTGTGAAAATCAGAAATCTATATCTTTCTTTCTGGAGATTGATCAGAAGATCCCTGAATTCTCTTTTGGAGTTATTTTCAAGGACCAGTCTCAACCTTGACACCTTCTTCTTTTGTGATATTCAGTTTCATCTAAGAAATAGATAGTTCATATCAGTAATTTTTATGCTTAAAGTCCAAATTCCTTTTGAACTCTTTCATTATTTCACTTATCCTAGTAATATTTTATTATTCGTATAACCAGTTTCCTCTAAAAATTCTTTCACTAGCTCTTCAACCTGTGATTGAAAAAAAGGGACAAAAAAAAGACATGGATATAGGAAATTCCCTGAACTCCATCCTATAATGTCCGTGCAGATGATGTCAATACACAATGTTTGTGCTGTAGTCTTATTATTCTAAATAAAGTCAGAGCTCAGTCCAGGTAGTTCTCTGCCTCTTCAGTTCAACAGACCTTAAAGAAAATAAATTCAAATCAGTACTGATATAAGTATAATCCCTAGAATTCTTCTCTGGATTCCAGATCTGTAGAAAAATTTTTTCCCAATAATTCTTCCATACCATTACACAGAGAATCATCTGTTCTCTTGCATATCCTGGAACTGTAAGAAATAGTGTGAATCTGATTTAGAGTATAACATGCAGACTACATTCAGTTTAAAATGTAAATATTTAAAATTGTGAAATTAATTTCACCACTAGTGATCTCCCTGTGGACAACAAGTTGCAGTGAAAATAACAGTTAGGACCTGCAGTTAAACTGTGGTTCTTCAGTTTGTGAGGACCACACAGATTACACAACACATTGGTACTAGCTAGGAGTCTGTCTCTGGCACTGGGGGAAGGAGGGGGATGATGAAGCTAGAGAGTTGAGATTGTGTAGCCCTGGCTATGGGAATAACTTGGTAGACTCAAAGATTAAACAGATCCTGCCAGTGGAACTGAATTTAGTTTCTTGTTTCAAGGATTCTTGTCTACCAAGAATGCCAGGAGTGAAAGTGCTTAACAGCCTTTTACATAGCTCTTCATCTCTAGTTGATGAGTTAAACCTAATCAACATCTATGAATGCCAGAGCTCTAACTGAGGGGGAGATCAATATGAAGAGATAGTTCTCAAGAAAAAATACATATGTTGAAGAAATTACTTAAATCTGCCATCACCTTTACAAGTAAGGCTGAAGGATAAAATCCAGACAAGCTACTAATTTGCCTGTTTCAAAATACTGTTATGAATGGTAAGAGCACTGACAAAAAGTGAACACACAAACACACTTATATGAAAAGCTTATATATATATATATTATCCATTATATGTGTAAACACGAGTAATAGTGCAATGAGGTTATTAGAGAAGCCCTTAAAACTTGTTCCCTTTCCCCCTCCTGTAAAAAAAGCAGAGAAACAAAATTTATGATGCTGGAACATCATGTAAAAAGGAGCCAGCAAAACTCCAAAAAGTTTTAATAACCAACCATAGAAAAAACCCCACAGTAGGACATAGAGTTGGGCTTTTTAAAAAAAAAAAAAAAAAGGTGTATTTCTCGAGTCCTTGCACTCTGTTGCCTGTGCTGCTTCATTTCATTGCCCTCGTATGTATTCTGGTAGTATATCTTACATAGTCATTAGCAAAATTTTTGTATAGTGCTTATTTAACAGCAGTTATGTAGTGTTTTGCTTTGCCTTCTCATTGTTTAAGGCATGTTTTTCATCATATTTACAGTATTTCAGTGAAACTAGAGTCTTTTACTGGTGAGAGACTGTAACATCAGCCTAAGGTCGAACTTTTCTGCACTGAAGATGCCCTGAGTTCTTTTGCTTGTCAATACTGCTAATTGGGTGGGATATAGAGGGTATACAGACATTACACGCATCAACTAGAAATGTGTGGCACACTGAATCATCTGACAGAGTTATTGGTTGGCAAGAAAACTCACAGGTTAGTATAGAAGACTGTTTACATGGTTTAAAAGTGAAATCGCTGTGTGCCACCAACTAAGAGCTTTGGTGTTATTTTATAATCTATATAGAGTCACTTCATTGTCATGGAGTTGGGAACTTATTGTAGCATTGGAACCTCTCTAACAGCCATTGAAGTATTTATACTGAAGTGACAGATGCACTGATCAGATGTGGTTCAGAAGGAGAACATACAACTACCTAAACACTTAGACCCCAAAATAGACTCTGAAAAGGTGAAGCATGAATATTCAAAATTGTGAAGACTAAAGCAGTGAAGTACAGTGGTGATGTGTGAAAAGGTGATTCTTCTGCTTAAGCCAATACAGCCATCTGCATACCTGATTCACCACATACCAAACCTGATTCACCACAGCTATGAACAGTACCCTGTTTTATCCATATTTTTTCACCCACAACTGCATTTCACCAACGAAGGAGGGATAGGGGCTTAAACAAACAAACAAACAAACCCAACACTTGCTAATCCAATAAACTGTCAATAATTAAGCTGGAAGGGATGAATTCCTTAACAATACTTACATGAAATTTGTTAAAAATATATAAATAGTTAAGATTACAATGAAATTTTTCACTTCCAGACAAGTTAGATGTTATGTTTGAGCCCAAACTTATATATTACTCCACGTTCCCATGAGAAAAATGAGAGAAAATCATTTCAGATTGGTCCAAAACTGATTTTTTCCACAATTTTTCGGATCAACCAATGAAGTGAAAAATCAATTCTTAGCACAGCTTTAACACAAGCCCTTCTTGAATATTACTTTCCTCATGAGCATTTTCCATGGTATTCCTCACCACATAAATTAATTTATCTTAATTTGGCATAGATTAATTAATTTATCTTCATAATACTTTTGTAAAGAACTGGGATTGCTCTTTTGATTTCAAAAGAGAACTTGAAGTATAGCTAGATTAGAGAGCAAAAATTGCTCTTCTGGGTGCTCCCCACAACTACAATCTACTTTAACAGAGCAGTTAGCTGTTGCATAAAATTCAGAGCTCAGAGCACAGACTGTCTAAATGGTCAAAGCACACTTCCCACAGACATCAGCTTCCTCTATGCTCCCATAGTGCTTTTGTGAACAGGATTACAGGGTTTCATACTGGACACCAGAGAAAGGAATCAAGTTAGCTGTAAAAAATTTACTTTAAAAGGGCGTCACACAGAAACCAGTTCAGAAGTGCAACAGAGTTAGAAATACTTAACAATGAAATAAAAGGCTATATACCCCTGTAACAGTAAGATACACATGCAGTGTTGGATTCTGCTGTATTCCAAAAGAAACGAGGATATAATACTCTACTACAACTCTCTGTTACAAGCCATCAAAATTTGCTGCCAGAAATAAGAACTGGGGAATATAGGATGAAGCCATACATCTTTAGATCATGAATACTACAATGATGATTCTGAATTACGTGAAGATGTATCAATTACACTGACAATTGTATCAATTACAATTACACTGAAGAGGTATCTGCACCCAGATACAACCAGGACATTCCACCAAGAATACTACAGTTTTAATACCTGTACATACCAAAAAGTATCTATATCCATTCATATTTTTTAAATAGTCCCTTTACTTATTACTTGATATAAAAGACAACAACTCACTTAAAATCATATGGGAAAAAAATCCTGTGTCTTTGTATCACGCCATTAAATTGAAACCAAACTTTGTGATTTGTCTGCCTCAACATCTTCTTTTGGTCTCATTAGAGAGCAAAGTAAAGTGATTTTCATTCTGAGATGTGATTAAACTCACATTCATGTGCTGATTCAGGTTTAGAATCTTTTATTGGGAAAAAAATACAGAGTTCAGAGCTAGCAGTTGAGTGCTACAGTACGACACTCTGTGAGACCATTAAATTTAATCCTTCCTTCAGACTCACTCCAGGGGTGATTTCAATTAAATTTGTTCAAAATTTATCAGTTTCCTGCATGTAGGCATAAATGATTCAAAAGCACTTACATATTCACTGAGCAGAATGTATTGAAGGGTACATAGTATTGTTATAACTTTTCACAGTTTTTTTCAATAAAATTTACCTAAAAGGAGCTTCTATTATTCAAAACTCTTGTCCTCTGTATTAAATGCTCATGCTGTCTGTTTGGAAATAAAATCCATTTTTCAATGCAAATTTTCAAAATATTCCTTAGCCATCAAAACTGCCCTTTTCTTTGGCATGCTGGTACGGTTATTTCCTAGAGGAAACATGATGACATTTAACTCACTAATGACTTGGAAAGCCGTTTTCTGTCCACTGCTGTGAAACATGACAACATTGTTGATTCTGACGTAGTTTTCAGGAGATATGATGGAGTCTGTACATTCAGTTCATCATAATTTCTTTATTTTCTCAATTATCATCATGGGAGGTGTGCTTTTGCACTAAATAAATATGTCAGTGGTGAGAAGGTAAACAATTAAAGCTGCACAAGCATCTCAGAGATAATGTTAGATAAGAGGGCAAGCACTTAGTTCACAATAAATGTGTTTGCTCTTATCTATCTACAAGACATCTTTGTGCACCGAAGAATTTATCTGAAGGAATCTGTTGGGTAGGGCCTTTGTTTCTAAATGTGTCTAAACCTGAAAGTACTGCTTGTGTGCTTACCTATAGGTCTGTTTAGGGACAACATCTTCATGTATTTCATACTTATAAAGCTTTCAAATGTCATACTAAATGTACCTCTGGATTGGTAGCTTCTCACATCTACCAAATGAAAAAAGCAGAAAGGAAACTAAGTAATCAGTGTGTGCCTGAGTACAAGACTTCTGAAGATTATGTAAGTCAACTGTTTTAGTAAGAGGGAGTAAAAGACCATCAAGTTGGGAGAAAATATACAGTCTATCCAAAATATATTTGAAAATCTTTGGCTGTGGCCAAAGGCTCAGTTGTTAGCAAGCTATAAGGATTAAACACTACATTGTACTCTTCACCTGCTGGATTCTTCTTCTTCCTGACACAGAATAGCACTTACTCAATGGCTAAGCAACCCACTTAAATAAGATTGCTTATTAAATAACCTATCATTCAAACTGAGTAAGAAGCAGACTGGACTAGCATAGTATGCATTTTGTTTGAATTACCTGCTATAATTCAATCTCTTTATGCTTTTGTTCTGATTTATTTTCATGATTATAAACTCAGGGAGAACACAAAGCCTTTCTTAAGTTATGCTGTATAGCTTGCTTTTAAACGAGCTTAAACTGCGTTTTATAGATGACATCAGATGTCAACTTCTGCTTCATCACAAATGTATGAGCCATGAACCACTATGCATAACCTGACTAGCTAAAGCTGACTTCTTGGGGACACCTTCTCTACTCCCTCCACCAGGGAGCAGGGCAGGATAGTAGCTTCAGACACTTAAGTGGTTCCTCCCTAATGCTGCCAGGACACTCATAGAAAATTATCTTGCATTCATCTACCAAGCTACCCTGAAAGTCATGGTCAAAAAAACCTGAAAAAGCAGCATTGATACAAGCTATAAAATTCAAGGTAGCATATACCAAATTTAAGATAAAAATCTCCACTGTACTCCACTGTCTAGAAACTAGATCTTCTATACTACTAATTTCACTGCACCATTTTATTCATTTCATGCTGTACTTTCTGCAGAAGACTAATGATGTTAGTACTCTGGCTTTTAGTCTGCAGCAGATACAGGTACAATTTTTTATTTTCATTACTTTGGTCTTGGCTGACATTATAGAAAAAACACAGCTCTACGTAATTTGTTTTTACAGTGACTAGCATCAGAGAGTATTGGCCCATGAGCTGGGCTTCTACAGTAATGAAGATGATTCCCAAAGGAAGGTCTGCTTGGCAACTTTCAGACCTAAGACAATAAATTTTTCTACCTTCTTTGGAGAGAGAAAACATAGAAAAAATGGGTAGTGCAACTGTTGCACATTTTTTGTATAGCTGAGAAATTTCCTGGGATAAGTCCAGAGAAATATTTCATGGCCTTTATTAAATCATTACTTTTATAGAATAACCTAGTGCATTAAACAAATGCATGTTTTTTGGTCTTTAATAAAACACATTTTAAAGGATATGAAAATTGAATCTCATGATTTTTTTATGTATGCACTCGTTTAATAATTTGGATGAAAAGAGCCTTTAATATTTTTAACCCCTATTTTTTTCGACTGGACACTCAAAATCAGGTATCTAAGGCAGCTATTTGTTCACTCATTTAGATTCGTTATCTATTCATTGTGGTCCTAGTTTCACAGTTTAGGACAGAAAGAGCTTGATAAAACCCAAAACTTCAGAATAAAATTATTTAACCTGAAATTGTAAGGAAGATTTGCCTGTATAAATCATGAATATGTTATGCCATCTTAACTTTCTAATAAAATAAAAAAAAAAGTAAGCATTAACATTACAGAGTAGTTTAACTATTTTAGAGGTAAACCAAATGATTTCTTAGAACTTTGGGGCAAATGTTGCTCATTAATATTTGAAATAAAATTCTAGCTATATTTAACTTACAAATTTCAAAGAAATTGAGTATTTAAACCTATAAGAAACAGAATTTTGTTTTCAGGTCATATTTGCAAAATGCATGAGGTTTAAAGCCCCACAGTGTATTAACATCCGAGAGGTGCTTTGTGTTGTCACAAGATGTAAGACTTATATGAAAGCCCTGTGTTAACTCTCCTGTGATTCTGTGCACTGAAGCTAAACAAATTAGGTATTTCACAAGGTAGATTAGTAGAGCCCTTGATTTTAATACCTTAGTACATAAATGCTAATACTGGAACTCTTAAATAAGGTAAGCAGGAGGAGAAATAAATCTTAAAGGGAAAACCAGTTGTGTCTGCAATCCCGCAGGCAAACCCCTCTGCAATTTCAATATGTTAATTTACCCTTTTTTTTCTGATAAGCAAGGAAAGTAATTCAAATGCTTTAGCAAGAAAATAATTTAAGGTAATCAATCCAAGACGAAAAGTGAAGGGAGAAAAAAATCTAACCTAACTCATTTTATCCTGATGTATTTATACAGTTCCATAAATGTACCTGGGCCTCCATAGAGCATTGAAAGCAGGTTCTTGCCTCGAAGAGTTCAGGCTAACGATAACACTTTACATATCCATTTTTTATTGGACATGCTGAGGCACATCCTGTCATAATATAACATAACTCCATCTCTATCATTTCTCCTTCCTCACAGCCCACTTTAAAGAGTCATATTTTAAGGCTGTTTTAATGTATTATGTTAGGGGAGCTTGTACAGTTCACTACTGAGTGGTTACATGAATGGTATTAAATATCCAGCATGAAATTAATAAAATGTACTGAAGTACTAAAATAATATCAATTATAATTTTCAGACATATTTTATACATATTTTTTCTTTCATTACCAGATAATATTTGTAAGATTTAAAAAAGCAATCTTGAAAATACAAGACTGCATTAAAGTCAGTGCTGTACAGTCTACCAAAGTCTGTACTGTAAAACCTGTCATAAGTGGCCCTGAAAATTTCTTTCTAAATGCAAACAATTACACTACTTTCTTTAACTAACTTTAACAAGGGAAAAAGGAGAATTTTGATTAAATGTAATTTACTGAAATTCCTTAAAATTTAATTTACTTATTTTCAAATACCTAAATGTCCTTGTTTTTCCTTCAAGTGAGGGAAAATATGCAACCCTCACTTTTAAGTTACCTCGATATTAAATCTTCTGACGGGCTCTTGAAACATAACAGACGCTGATACTGACCCTTCCTATTGAAAATCAAGGGATGCTAAAGAGGACCTTTAGTGCATGCAGCCTCACAAAATAATTACAGCAGAGATGAATGCAATAAAACAGTCCTTGATCCAGACACCAGAACACAGACCTTAAATGTCTAGTCAGAAAAAAACTGTAATATGCAATAAGCAAACTAAATAACACATCTCTGTTACTATACTCATTTTCCTCTTGTATTTAAAATGAATTTGCCTCATGTCTTTGCAATCAGTCAACAAAATAACTTTAAACCCCTTCCCTTTATCCCAGGTCTCTATAACAGTATTTAAATAAGAATTTAGTTACGTATGGAATTTGTTATTATACCAAAAATTGTTAAGTATCTAGAGAAGCTGAGAGATGCTAAAATAGAATAAGAGCTGTAAGGCAGACAACAGTGTATTTTACCAACGGGAAAATTATTGGATTGAATGGTGACAAACCAAAGGCTAGTCTTTTGACTGAGCTGCTGGGATGTCATATAAATGAATTTGGTAAAAATAGTGGTTTGTTACTGAAACAGCTGATGATACAAATTGACAAAACATGGTCTACACAGAGGTTGATCTGTCTGTTAGCAGGGCACTTGCTTTGATTGGTTCCTCTGTCTGGCAAATGCAGAAGATTGAAGAGTAATGGAAGAAGGATGAAATTCAAATGCTCATGGGACGTGAATCTCACCCTTAGGACCTAACAAAAATATGTGCTACAGACAAAGGAGCTATCAAGCTCTAAGCAGGTGAGGAAGAAGACCACTGCTTGTTTACCCATCACCATATGAATCTGATCTACCAAAGCACTATAGGCAGAAATAAAAAGCAAAAAAAAAAAAAAGGTAAGTGCATTCTGGGATGGGTAGACATTTATGTCTTTGTACAGCGCTATGGAAAACTCATCTGGCATTCTGTTATTGATTCATGTCAATATATATGCCAATAGCACATTCAGGAGAGCTGAATTCAAACCAGAACACACAATGCACAAAGATGAGGAGAATCAAACCTTTATTGCAGCAAGAAACCAAGAGAGCTGGGGCCATCATCCTAGAAAAAGAAGAGTTGAACAGACAAGGAAGTAGCTCAGACTACTACTACCAAGTAGTGGAAATTTAGGCAGGGAAAGACTGATGGGAGAAAAAAAATTCTACCAAAACTGATAACTGCTCATGAAAAGACATGAGGTTCTGAAAAAGTATTCTGATGGTAGAGAAGACATAAAGAAACCCTAGCCAGCTGTAAGACCTGCAAACTGTAACCACTTCTACTGCTGCTTTAACCCTATTAGAAGGAAGGTTTCTGTTTCCGGCTGTGAAGTTACAGATTGAAAGGAAATTTTCCTCCGTCAAAGTTTTAACTTGTATCACAAAAGCTATTAAAACTACCTGTATGAAAAATTAAAGTCCTGCTTCTGTAAAACAACTTGTAATCGGCTGTGTATCATGGGGAAGTACAGCTCCATAGCATGGACAACTTTTGGCCAAAGTTATGGGAGGATATCACCACTCATATATGATACAAAAAGAAATTCAATCCCCGTTGCAATGAAATTACATATGTTTTTATCTTGTCTCTTCTAAACCTTCTGTAACAGTAGGTCTCAGAAATTTTGTCTACTTTTGTATTTGAGAAGGCTGAGAGCTTGATGACATTGTTGAATTTTAAATGTAGAGATTTCAAGCTTCTAAATTTCAGTTCTGCACAAGCACAGAGTTTTATAAAGAACCATATATTTTCCACTGCCTTTGGCACACAAAATGCAACAATGGCAACTCTTAAAAAAAAAAAAAGTTCATAAAATCCATACAAAGGCTCAACAGTTTCATTGCAAGAACAATTTTAGACCATAGGAGGCCAAAGATCTGACATATGTTGAGTCCAAAAGTTTTTTCAGTCCCACAGGTGATCAGTGAGAGTTCAGAAGTCTTCATACTCCATTGAAGATGGATCTGACATTACTATGTTACTGGTGATGTCAAACATAGGCCCCTCTGGTTTGTTTTTCCTGTCAGTTCGTGCATAGGAGCCAGACAATATAACCACTCCAGGGACAATCTTGGCAGATGAAGAACCCAGATGCCACTTTATAGATTTTACTTTTCCAGCAGTGGCATCTGAGTGTTTGGTCTTCGACTGAGTTTAATTGCAGACTTTGTCAAGCTGCTATGTAGCTAGTCTGTAACAGGTTTACCTTTCTTTCTGGAACAAGTTCCTTTAACAACATTTCTAATTATGAAGATTTTATATGATTTTAAAATATGATATTATGCAATGTGTAACAACTGTTTTCTTCATAAGATGAAGATGGCAATCATTGCATAGAAATGAGATATCATAAAATAAATAATTAGAAGAGTAAACAATTAGTGTTCAGGTGAAAATAAGATGTTTGGTGCCTGGTATCATACCAACTTCTCCCTATCCAATGTAACATATTGGATTTTGCATTTACATAATAGATTTGAGGTAGAGAAAACCCAAACTGTAAATGCATTCATGAATTAGGGAACTTTCCTTCCATAAATCAGTCTTTGACCTCCTCTCTGTCTCATATAAGTCAGTAAGTTTTGTGCATCTGTTATTTTCCCAGTCACACAGGCACCATCTTGAAATAATACTTCTTCAAGATGAAAACAAACTCCTCCAGCTCTCCACTTCAGGAATAAAGCTTTTATTACTACTCGATTCAACAGGAGAAGTAAAGACACTTGAAGGGAAGGTCTGAATACAGACTTTATATGACTACATGAAATTTCCAAGCAAGCCTAAGTATGGCTTGAACTCGGTCTCTTGGATAGACCATTGGTCCCCCTGAGACTCAATGTTATAGGTGATCCCAAAGAGGAGGTCGAACCACTGCTGGCATGACCTGAGTTGACAAGGGCTGATTGGAACAGGTAACCATGGGGCTGGTATTATGTTTTGTATGCTTCCTAATGTGCTCGAGGAGGAGTGCACAAAATGTCCAGCCTTTAGTCAATGGCATGGCTACACCCAACTGTGCTTTATTAAACAGAACCTGGAATGCTTTCACCATTTTACAGTTGCAACCACAGAGATGATTTTGTGGGGGGTTTTTTGAGGGTTTTTGTTGTTTGTTTTTTTTAACAAGGTAAATGCTCTGCTATACCTAAAGCCAGGGTAAATATACATATGTTGGTCTATATTACTGGTGTGAGGTTTTATTCTTGAGCTCTGTTTTTGTTTAACTGAAGTTAAACAAAACTTTGAATCATTGCCTAAATATTTATTAGTAATGGCATTTATGGTTCTTATAGTTTTATAAGTCAAACATCTTTTTTACTTTCTATCTTAAGACACTCTGAGGTATATGATTAACAGAAAAAGAAATTTTCTACCTCTTCAGGTGCACATAAAACAGACCTTGGTACATAATTTCTCTCAGTTACAACAGTAACACTGAAGCTGTGCAACTTTTTCCTTATGGAAATTGCAATCATTTCATATAGACTTTAAAAAATACTTCTCCTATATATTTGGATGTAAATATGCATTAATAATCCTTTCTTCCTTTCTGAATTATAACTGTCTTTAAAAATCTTTGTTTTCATGAAAATATAATCTTCTAAATCACATGATGTTTACTTAGGCTCACACGTTCATCATAACCTAATCTGTCATATTGCAGCTGGTTTTGCTTGTCATTCAGACATCTCCATTGTCCTACCAGCCTTTAGAACCATTGAAATAAAGCATAATTTATAATCTTTTCATGCTTAAGTGTACATTAAAAATATTTGTGACATTATCACACATTAATTCTATGAAGAATTGTCATACAGAATATAAAATTGCTTCAGTAAACCAAAGATTATGTGTGTTAAATTGACTGCTATATCCAAGCATCTGAGAACTCAGATGAACAATTATTAATTTTTGAATTAAAGAGAATGGAATTGTTTTCTTAGTAATTTTCTCAGTTTAAAACTCATCTTGTCTTTTCAAATATAATGAGAAGTAACATGGTGAGCAGCTCTACCAGCCCAACAATTCTAGGTCATTCTATCATTGTTGAGAATGCTGTTTTAACTCTCCATAATCATTATAACTTAACTTTTTTTCAGGCATTAGTACATAAAACTTTATAATGCATCGAGGATTTCATTAATTTAAAAAGAGGAAAGTGGAACAGATTTAAGTTCAAAAACTTATTTGAATTCAAGTAACTTTCCATCGTGATCCAGAATGTGGCTTCAAACTAGTACTGTGCTTTTGCCTAGAAGACACTTTCCCTCACAGTGATGAAGTGAACAGTGAAGAAGATTGATGGCAAATTCTTGTTAAAATGTGTACAGCTAGAAATGACCTGTTCTGAACAGAAATATTCAAATAATGCACCACCTGAAATATGAGTCATTCAGTTACACACTCTAAGAGTTGGTTTGCTCAACTGTTTGGGACATCATACATTCTACCTGACCCAAGTAGCATAATTCCCTACCCACCTTACACCATAATACAGAGCAACATCAGATGAATGGGATGAAATAATTTCACGTTAAATTCTCTTTTGCACCCAAACTGCCATAGAAAGATAATCACATTTTAAATCATCTTAGAACATCCAATGTGAAAAATACTCAAATGCAATATTTGTAGGTACTTTTCCACAGAAACAGATACACATTCTTAATTTCCATTTCATGATGATATAAGATTGGTAGGAGATAAAAGCAAAAGTTATAGAAGATACTGGTCTCATCCATATCAGTGAATTTCACACATGCACAAGCCTCAGTTTGACTGGAAAGAAGTGCAAGGCCACAACGTAGTGTAGTGCCTGCGCCTGTAGGACCATTGGTATATGTGAAGACAAGATTGGCTATTTGTGCCAAAAGTGGTTCTCATGCCATGTGTTTTCTAGATTTCCCTAAAACTGGGCTTTGATTATTAAGTGCAGCTCTTGGATAGCTTGCTCACACACTGTCACTTTACAGTGACATGTGCAGTCCTTCACTTCCAACAGTTTCTCAAGGAAATACAGAACTAAACTTAGTCTGTTGCAAGAGGTTTATTTTTGTTATGGGTTTGGGGTTGGGTTTTCTTCCCATCTGAAATTATCTACCGCTTCGAAAACGTATTCATAAAAAGGGTTTAACATGCTTAACCTGATATTCTCAGGAAGAACTGATATGGGTTGCACAGAATTGCAATGAAGCAGGTGCACATGTGACATGTACAAACGAGAAGTCTACCTGTGTGAATGACTCTCTAAGAACTGTCACCAGAGCTGTGTACTTGCCATGATGAAGAGAGGTTCCTTGACCCAAACTTTTCTCACAGATATATTTTCTCCCTACATCTATCTTTCTTTACTTCTTTCTCCTTCCTCTATGTCTGCTTCTGATGGACAAAAGAAAAAAAACATATTTCCAGCCAACTTGCTATATTTACAATCAAGTGACATGGCAGCCAGACCATTACTTATCAACTCTCCATTAAACTTTAATAGATTAATCATCAATTATTGAGGAATTAATGTTCAGATACAGCTGTGTTGTCCCAGTTCAGTTCACAAGTGCCAGCAAAGATACTTTATTGCCTACGCTGTTCAGCACTCAGATTCTCAAATACCTCTTACTTTCACATTTCAGCTTTCTGAAGCAGAAAAAGAGAGGATTTTTTAAACTGAGTATGCAAACAGAATGAGAGAAAAACAGAAATTTGATCTGAAGAATAATTTTCCAGCGCTTGGGAATATTCTAATAATTCTGATTTAAAAAAAAATTACCCACCACTTGAAAAGCAGCTTTTTAAACTAGGCATATAATGCTTATCTGAAACATATTATCCACAGATCCTATAACATGAACAAATACATATCTGCCACATAGTGGCAACAGAAAGTGATAGTGACTATTACTATACAATACTACCATTCTAAATATAGAACCTACTCTTTTAATAGCTGATACACATTTTTAATGCCCCTGAGACACAAAGAAATAAGAGTAGCAGATGATTTGAAGTCACCTGATACTTTCCCCTGCACCACACACATATTTTGTCACCTATAAGTACTGAAGCGCAGCTCAAGAGACACAAAGACTTAAACTAAGGAATTGGTACTTACACATACCTTACTTTGGAGATCACTGTGCATATGCCACAAAGACAGGCTTTGTCAAGCAACCTTTCTCTTCTCCTACCCCTACCAATATCAATCTACCTGTCAATCCACCTACCTATTAGTATGCAGTTCAAGGTTGAAAAGAAATACCAAAGTAGTGTTTCTCAGTCAGTCTTCATTGCCACAAGGAATAAACAATGAACAGAGAAAATTCAACACTAGTTCATTATACTCACTTGTAAACAAGTATAAGCACACTTTGGGAGTAGGCAGGTAATTATGAGATAAAAATTATATAAATCAGGGGACTGAAACTGTCATCTGGAAATCCTACAGGGGAAAGTGAAAACATATATTGATATATAAGGAAAGGAGACAACATGAAATGATAAGTGTATTACCAAATCATTTTGTTAGTTGATTGTTTTCTTTGAGGAAAGCAGCCTGGGAGATATAAGACAGAAATAATTGTGACTTTAAGCACACGAAAGAGAAGATTGTAAAATTCAGTGCTGTAATATAGGCCCCATATACATTGACTTGTGATGGGATGTGAGATTCTAAGCAGGATTTATATTCATTTTATTATCATTAGGAAAATACCAACCATGGAAATAAAACTCCTTTACCAAAAAGTCCTCTAAAATCATTGTTGCTTCTATATCCAGCCATTTGCTTCAGTCTGTGTGCCATCACAGTCAGAATGGCTTTTTAGTAAAAATCTACTGAACTCCTGAATTGACAGGTTACTATTGTGTTCAAACTCCATGAGCTGTGTGCATTGCTCACACAAATACACTTGCACAGAGTATATGCCCAATATATTCTTCTCAGAAGAGTTAGACATGTTGGAGCTGCACACTGAAGAGCAAGGTCTGGGCATGGGGGAAAACTTTATTAAAATGGGTTAATAATTGGTACTTAATTATGGGTGGAGTTGTTAGTTCATTCTGTTTACCATTCGGACAAAAGATGGCTCTCCACCAAGGCTACTAGCAAAAAATTGGGGTGGTGTCGTGGGGTGGTGAATAATTCTCTAGCGCTGCAAATAACGTTCTAATAAATAATGGATGCTGCATTCCTTGGAGGTCAACCGAGGATGTGGAGAAAAGAGCTCAAACCTGAGAGGAGCCTGGAAATCTTGTCCTTAGGACTTGGACTGGAGTAATTTAACGCTTTGTTTCCTCTTACCTCAGAGCTTGTGAAAAGGGTGATTTCAAGCACCTGGTGGACATTAGGAAATACCTCTCTTTTAGGTATGGTGACATGTAAAGTTCAGGTATTGCACAGCTCTTGTTCTGCTTCCAACTACAACTCCCAGAAGACATAAGATTGTGTGCTGTGCTTACACTGGACTTCACACACTGCGTAACTGGTGAGTAACACAAGGTACCAGTGCAGACGACTGGTCACTGTGCCAGTGACTCGCACTAACCAGTGGGTCTTGAGCACATTCACTGTCTGTGCGTGCAGTAAATCATGAGCACATGTATTACGATATCGTCAACCACATCAGTCCCTTTAAACTAGAACACCCTGGAAGAGCACGGGTGGACTTTGCTTACAGCACAACCCTCTGATGGATATTATGAGGGAAAATGAGTAATGTTTCCTTCTGTTCATCTGGCAGTGTATTAGAAGACTAATACAATCTACATTAATTCCAGAAGGAGAAAGGAAATTCCAGAGTGTAAAAGGAAATCAGCTCAAATAAGACTATCTAGCTGAACAGTTAAAGTGGG
This sequence comes from Pachyramphus minor, assembly GCA_013397135.1. Lineage (NCBI taxonomy): Eukaryota > Metazoa > Chordata > Aves > Passeriformes > Tyrannidae > Pachyramphus > Pachyramphus minor. The sequence continues at coordinate 61,256 of VYXB01010445.1, forward strand.
TTGAAAAGCAGCCTGGTCAAAAAAAAAAATCCATGTGTATTAAAATAATTTTACAAACATTTAATAGAAATTGTGACTCTTACATCAATGCTGACAGAGAGAATAGAGTTGAAAAGTCTGTTAGGTTGAGGAAGACAAAGGCAAGTTTTGTGACTGTTGCAATATGTATATTTTTTTAAACTTTTTTTTAGTTTTGGGATAATTCTTTTTTTCCCTCTTTCTTTCATACATTCATACACACAACAACAATGCATCTGACTAGAAATCATTTGATACATGTATTTGACATAAATTTGCTAGCAAGCCAAATACACAAGACAGTATAAGTCTGTAGCTATACCACCTTGGGCTTTGATCTTGTCAGATCTCATAAACTAAGCAAGATTGGGCCTGCTGTGTAATTGGGATGGAAGACCTCCAAGGAAAACCCAGCTGTTGTAGGAAGTGGTGTTGGTCACTCAGTAGGTGGTATTCTTCATTCTGGCTCCATACTGAATCAATGCCGTATTAAGATGCTGCTGGAGGTATTATCTGTGCACTATACATAAATCTAAGATGCTGACCAAGAGGGCTAATTAGATATCCCCTGGCACATTTCATAAGAGCTAAAATTGTTAACTGCAGCATCCTGGACAAAGTCCAAACTGAGCAAATACATTATGCCAACTTAAATATTCTCTACAGTTGCAACTGAATAAAGTATTTAAATACCTTTAATTCACTGTATACTGTTTTGTATCATTTATGTACATTGTTAAACAACTGTCACATTTTACTCTAGAGGTGATGACATTTCACTGTTGGTTGAACTAATTCCTGCATGGCCTATAAAATGCAGTTGTAGTGAAAAGCATCTTGTACAAGTAAATATTTATACAGAGCATTTTTACTGCTATGCAACTTGTTTCAAAGAATATATTTTATGTCTTAGTTAGGCCAAGTTCTCTTTGTGAACAAAAAATTAAAATTAAAAGGATTGCCTTATATTTTCAGCTCCCTATTAATTCATCACCTAGGTAAAATTTATAATCACTGTGTAAATTTGGGCAGATAGACAATATTTTCTTTTATATTGAACTAAAAGTAAAAACAAAACAAAGCTTTCTAGGTCCTCAGAGCTTCAAATATCTGAAGATCAGACAAAATTGTGTAAAACTTTATACTGCATATTCTTCAGTATATGTGACTCTATTCCACACTGGTACAGAATTTAGTAAGCCATTAAATAAAGCACATTATTAAAATCTCAATGTTATGTGACATAATTATGATGAAATTTGGAGTGCCATCTTGATTTTTTGCTTTTAAGATAGATTTGCACAGTTAAAATTAAAGCTCCATACTCAGCTTTGGGTTTTAGAACTCTGATAACACTGTAGGTAAAACATCAGCAAGAAGTGAGATTAATGGCAAGGTAATTTTCTCAGAAGAAAGAACCTCTGCTGTTAACATACCAATTTAATTATTTAACTGTCATTTTAAAAAATTAACACATCATATAAAAAGCTATACATTGGATTACATTTGTATAATTTTGCCAAGACTGAAACTATGTAATTCAACACAGTTTTATTTGGCAGTACTCATGTGAAAGGAAGAGTGTATTTAAATGTTCATTTTAATGACATCTTGTTTGAACAAGTCGTAATAATTAAAGATATAATAGCTTTATCAGCAAAATTAGCTGTCAGATCACTATTTTATTGTTGATCCTAGAATATGGTGAAATAACCTTGCAGAATATTTTTTGAAGGAGGGAGGAGTGCAGAAAAAATGCCCATGATTCTTAATCATTTTGGAATCACAGATATTTTAGAGAAATGTGGACCATCAAAACAAAAGTAGCAATTCCTGTGCTACTCTATATACTGATATATTCTAGACATTCTTGAAGGAAATATTGTTGGACAGCCTCAAGATTCACACACAAAAGGAAGGTTTTTTTCAAAAATTAAAGGTGGGGGGTTTCATTAGTAAGTAATAAGTAATCCAAACACTGTAGATTCTTAAAGAAAATTTTATTAACTAAAAATCTGGAATCTCTTACCGGCAATAAGAGCAGTTCATGTCACTCAAGACTGCAGGGAGATGGCTAAACTAATTTGTGAACCAAATTCTAGAATCTTTTCTCTGATCTAAGCATCTAAGGTCACTTTTTTCTTTTTCAACTTGTACTTCAGTATGTTCTGGCACATTTTGTACAGAAAATGTACCAGGAGCAATAACTGGAAATGAAGTTTCCCTGCCCACAGTGAATGTTCTGACCATTAAAATGTAGAATTCAATGCTGTTGATTTATTCTTTTTTCTTTCATACCATTTCACAATTAAAAAAAAAACATATCTCTCTTTATTGTGGAAAGCCTTAAATAGGTTGGAAGAGGTCTACAGCCCCCATATGCTACCTAGCCTCAATTCTTTTATTTTAAGTTCAGAGGAACCAATATTTAGTCCCAGAAACAGAATTTAGATAAAAGTGGATATTAACATTAATTTGCCTATTATTTGCTAATTCATATACTATTTAAAAATGGGCTGAGGTAAGTGGATTGAAACATTAAACAAAGTTGTGGGAGATGGGGAAAAAAAAGGGGAAACCCAAAGTGAAGAAATTTAAATTCAGACCTCAAATAAGCATGAATTACTCCTCCTAATGTTAGCGGATGTTTTAGAACAGATGTGGCCACAGATTTCAGATGCCTAAAGGTAGAGTTCTAAATCCACGTTTAGGCACTTAAGTAACACTGGCTTGATTTCAAAATATATGTAGAAATGTAGCTCTCACTGTTTTTGAAACAATGTTTTTGTCAGGTTATTTTTACTAAGTTATCTCAGTGAAGAGTTGGAAGCTTAAATAAAAGAGACTGAAAGTTAAGAAAATTATTAATTAATTTTCCATAAGTATAGTGATACATTTTAATGTGTAGCCAAAAATTGCAATTAAGATCCTTTTCTAATTATCATACACACATGGTAAAGACAGACACAACAGAGAGAGTTCTCTTTCCAGTGGTAAAACCAAAGACAGGACTTGGCAGAAGTCAGATGTTGCTGACATTTCAGGGACACAGGTGCTTCTTCCTTTTTAAAGAGAAATAATTTAGGTGTTTAATTAAGGGTTCTAGAGAGCAACTGTGGGTACTTAAAAAAAGATTTAGAAGTTGTTTCTTGGTTAGTCAGTAAGGGCAAGTCTTATCATGCTTTTATTGACCTAAGTGAAACATTCACTGAGAAAGTAAAAATCATTTTCCCAAAACTCTAGGTTTGTAGAAGTATTCCAAAAACTTTCAATAGGAAGAAACAATTGCACTTTAGGAAATGATGCAGAGAGAACATTCAAGGAGTTTATTATAAAATTATGTGCAATATATTAAAAAGAGGAATTGATTAGAAAATCCTATTTCATATTTCAGCATCTCTTGTATCCAACTACTTAAATATAAAAACTTGACTTTTCAACATTCGAATAATTTTACTTCATGCAGAAATTTTAAAAGTTTAGGCTTAAGAATGCTAATGAAAAATGTTTTATTGATTTTAGTGCCCCTTATACAATTATTTCAGTTACTGTCTCTTGCTTTCTTGAAATTCTATAGTTGTACTTTAAACAGGACTTTGTACTACAGCCATAGCAACAAGTACTGGAAACAGTGGGATGTATTTAGATGTTGCAGCTCTCCATTGGTTGGTGAATCCACAATGAAAGAGAGTTAAAGCAACTTACAACAGTACAAAACCTGAGATTTTTCTTGATTTTGTGTATATCTGTCCATCCATCCATCCATCCATCCATCCATCCATATGTATAGGACAGAATGTAAATTTATCAACGAGTTTACTTTCAATGATACAAAAGAAGGGAAAGGAGGAAAGAGATGATTCACTTCAGCACACTTTAAACAACTTTGTTAAAATTTCAAGTCNCCATCCATCCATCCATATGTATAGGACAGAATGTAAATTTATCAACGAGTTTACTTTCAATGATACAAAAGAAGGGAAAGGAGGAAAGAGATGATTCACTTCAGCACACTTTAAACAACTTTGTTAAAATTTCAAGTCTCTGAATAAGAAATCTATAAATGAAAATCAAACTTTCCTTTAAAGGCAATTCACATACTCTCAGGTCCATGCCATCCTACGGTGGATTAGAAATGAGAAAGGAACTCGTGTTCCTTCATTTTAAATAAGTCTAAAGTCAAGAGTTTCGGGGTTAGCCCAAAAAACATGTGTTCCACATCATACAGAGAAGAGGAGGAATAGGAGAAACAAGAATCTGTCAGCACAGAGGACAACGAAGACTTAAGTTCAATGTTGTGCTTAGAAGACAAATAATATCAGGACAGACTAACAGCAGGCAAGAAGTAGTTATACAGCTTAAAAGCAAGGTTTTAAAGGACTTGACAGCTGCATAGATTGGTTTAGTCATTCACACTACATTTCCAATACTCTGATGAGGGACCTAATGGGTGATTTCCTAAGTTTATATAAGTTTATATATGTTTTCTGTGGTCACATTCGTAATTATTTTATTTTCTTCATTTTATATCAACCCCCCTTCTAAGTTTGGGACCACAGTATTTTAATGCAAACCATAAATACTCACATAAGATGATCCTTACAAATAATTAATTCAACAGATGCATATTTGTTATAATTGATCACAGACTGAGGTCACAGATCACTTGAGATGGAAATGTACCTCTGTGGGCTTTTTCTTGTCTCCTCATGCACGATGCCCAAGATTTTGCACACAGTATAATGCTGGTATTTCCCTAAGATACTACTGCTGAAGACTTAACCTCAAATCACTTGCAGTAAATTGTCAGTAGAACAGTAATGTCTTGATGTTTATGAAAAGCTATCCTGAACTCTCTGAAGTTATGGGTTTTTTCCAGATTGGTTTGGAAGTGCTTCAAATAGAGCATTTTTTGTGGGATTTGACTCCTCAAATTCCATCTTCAGACACAAACCAGAAGTGGGGAAGATGTTTTAGAGCTTTAGAAGTCATATAACTCAGAAGCAGCTCCAGAAATCTATGCTACCAGAGAGAAGGGAGTTACATTTTTTAAACTGACATTTTTTCACTCTAGTTTCATTTGGTCCTCCAACCTTCATGCCAACACAGAGGCACTTATTTTTCTCCTTTCATATGGAGTTCTGAAAGAAGATGATTTCAGCACTGTAGGGCTGACCTAAGTCTAGGAGCACAATTACTGGCTGAGTTCTTCTCAGCTGGAGGATTGGCAGTTATATACAGTTAAACACTGGCTCATTTCCTTATTTTGTTGGGCTTGTGTATGTTGTGTGGGTCCCACTAAATTACAAACTGCCTGTTTGTTGTGTATTGATTTTTTTGTTAAAGTTCTCAGGAGGTTGCATGACTTCATTTATACAGAGAAATGCTTCATGAAATCTTAATCAAAGTAGCAGCTACATTGTCAAAAAAAAAAGAACTCACATTTCAATTCTCACTATTACAGCTGAAATTAGATTTTTGTTTACATTTCCAACTTTTATAAACTTCATTTTTTCCCTTTAATTCTTATTTTTGCAAATTTATCATTAAAGAGCAAGTTCACTGAGAAATCATTCAATGTTTTAATATTGACTCCTTGAAAATTCTCTGCCAATTGAAGGGCTCCATTCTTGAACTGGATGAACAATTTACAGAGACATTGCATTTCACTGACGTTGTTTGCTCATTCAACAAGGATTTCCAACCAGCCTGCAACATAAAAGTATGCCTAGTAACAGCAACTAATTAGTCTTCCCACTCATTCCTTTGACACTTATATTTCGACAATTATTTTTTATTTAAATACCAGACAGTGGTTAAAAGCCAGCTATACAGAGCAGAACATTGTTCTTTCCTACAGTTTTCTACGAGGATGAAAGCTATTCTCTATGCAAGTTACAAATGTAGCCCCAATGGTGGAGGTATTACTAAAAAATATGCTAAATAGAATAAAAAAGAAAAAATTAAAAGTATGCTAAATGAATAAAGTCTTCCTCTTCAAATACATTAAGAAATTAGTATAAAGGCCCCAGTCAACACAGAATAACAGTGTCAGGAGGACTACTTACATGAGTTCAATTCAGTCATGGCAAAAATGGATTTTCCATCTGGATCTCCTACAACTGTCTTCACAAAAATATTACACAATAGGAACTTCCTTGTCTGTCTCAGAATGAACCAGTTAGGTATCTAACTGGAGATTAACTGCGAGAATCAGCAAAACAGAGAAACCTCTCTCCATGCTACATTTAGATACTTGATACTAGAGAGGACAAGTCAAATTATATTGCTCACAAGAACCCTGAGTCGAGGAAGTGCTAACACCTCTGGAGCATTTCTCTGCATGGTAGCAGCTGAATGGGACAAAGTTTTACATCCAGTACTCCCTTGGCATACAGGAATCACCACACTGGTCTCTCCAGGACCTTTTGGACCAAAGGGTGATGGCCACATCCTTCATCACCCTACAGGACACAGACATGGACAACACTGATATAAAGGAAGTACAGCCTATGCTGCCCTGGGGATGGGGCAGGAGAAAGCAAGGGGGATGGCAGAAATGCGAAACAAATACGGTCTGAGAAGATATTCAGACAGATGAAGGGATAGAACAGAATTGGCAGTAGGACAAGGGATGTGCTACCAGTGATAGAACAAGACACAGAGCCATGACATGCTTTTCCTTCCTCTGATCCCCAAGTAAACTCTCAGGTAGACTTTGCAAAGGGGTGTCTAGCTGGCAGTCAGGCTTCTCTATTTAGTCCCCATTTACCTCTTCAAACTTAAGAATGACTGACTTATTAGGACAGCATTAAAAAAAAAAAACAAAAAAAAAACTAAAAAACCCACCCCAAACCAAAAACAAACCCCCAAAAACCTGAATTTCAAATTTGTGGAAATTTGATCAAATTCAGAATGAAACCAAAGTTCCAGGTGTCAGGGATTCCCTGACAGAACAAAACCTCCATTTTCCAACCCAGTTCAGTGAATAATAGTGTTTCTACATTTTATTACGTATATAAAAAAAGCTCTTCAAAATTGTGTTGATAATTATTTCATTTCACACTCAATCTCAGTTCTACCTCACATTCATGTCAAACTCCACCTAATAATTCAGAAATGCAATGTCACATGCATTTCTAATGTGAAGGAACAGACTTCTGCCCCAGACTTTCTCATTTTTGCTTTCTGTTTTACAACAAAACCAAACTCAGATTTTTACACTTCTCACTCTTTGATTGCATACGTGTATTGAATCTTGGAATAGAACATGAAAGTTTCCTTTCTTGGGGAAAACAGTTGATATTTCTATTACCTTGATCTGCAATGTTCTGATGGATTCTGATTGCCAAAATGTGATATACTATTAAATATACGTTCAGACAATGCTCTCACTGTTCAGTTTTTGCCACACTGATGGTTGCGAGGAATTAGAACTTGCCCTTTGCAGTTATGCATAATATTTAAACCAGGAAAAGCAAACAAACAACAAAATAAACAGAAGCATATTAGATTCAGGTTAAATAGTCATTTAAATGTTTATAAATGGGACAGTAACAAAATGAAATAGAGTTCTTTTAGGACAATACTGTTCACCAGCCTGTAGATACTTAAGAGGGAAAAGGAAAACTGTGTAAACATGAGGGAATGAGCAGTTATATAACTAGGAAGGAAAGAAGGAGGGAGAAAAAATCATAGTATCATAAAATTTGAATATATATAAGAAAGTATTAAGCTGCTAGTAACACTTTGAGGGCCTTAAATGCTGATCATATATATAACTGCTGAGCTTCCATGGGATCTTTTTAATGTTAATTGAATTTCCATTGATCATTAAAAGCCTGTTTATGTAAGGTGAGAAAATACATAGATGTTCTGTTTCTATTACATAGCTGTTAAACCTCAGTAAATACCTTTTTAGGAATGATTTGATGTTTAATTAGCATAGAATAACTCTCTTCTTAAAACTAAATTAAATCCCTATTTAAAACACTTAATTTAAAGTGTTAACTAAACGTGCGTACCCACAAGGTGGCAATTTCAGATTTCTGGTAGCAGTCAAGGTCTAGTAATTCTGCAATGCTGAAGGTTAGAAAATCTGAACTCAGTTCTCACTTACATGATTTTTAACCTGATTTGCCATGTACCACAACACAAATGCAGGACAAAAAGTGATAATGCTGCTATTATTTTTCATTCTATAATTAATTTTGAAAGATGATCACTGAAAGAATCAATAAAATAACACAAAAATAGTTAAACATTATTCAGTCTGCTGTTAGAATTATAATTTGTTTATGAATATTTAGACAAAACTAGCGTTAATTGATGTTTCATTTTCCATTTGGGCAGCTTTTCATCTCAAGAAAATGAAAACTTCTGTATGCCCAGTGGGATTTTCCTTGTACACTAGGCTTCTTTCTTTATCTTAAAACATGCATGAAGGGTGCCATCAGGTCTGTTGCTATTTTTCAGACTATCAAATCTTAGAAGTAGGAGCTAGAGAAGGTCAGCACTTGAACTCAGAGCACATCAATCTATTTCCAGCTTTATTATTAAACTCATTGTGTAAGCTTTGACCAAGCCAGGTATTGATCCAAGCCAGTACAGATCCAAAGCCAAAAAGAAAAGGCTGAAGCTTCAAGGAGGTAGGGCTGAGAGAAACTCAAGACCACCCCACAGTTATATTGCACATTGTGGGGTTTCTATGCATGATGTCCTATGCAGCCAGCAGACGGCCTGCCTGAAGGGACAAAGCCTGCCAGAGCAGCACACCTAGACCTAACCAGTAAGCAACTATGTTAGCAGGAAAAAATCCCTACCCTGGCTTACAAGAGGTGACCCTGTAATACATGGATCCCTGCCCTGCGTGAAAGGCATAGTCAAGGGAGCGGGTGGAAGTGGCACTATCCCACTATCTCAGCAGCTCTTCCTATGCCTCTACATGGAGCACAGACAAGTTACTTTCTCAGAGAACTGTAGCCTTTTGAAAATTCATTTTCTGTCCAATGCACAAGAATGAGAAAACATTGAGATTTTTAGAAGACAGAACTTTCATTTTCCGACAAATTCCACCCATATGTGACAAAATAGGCCCTATTTTGTTGAACAAACACACTAGAGACGTAGTCAATAAACAAACAAACCCACAAGAGGCCATCTAGAGCTTCCACATAACATAAATTCTGTCTCTTCTGTGTGACCGTTCAGTCTTTTTACCCTGATCCTCCTCTTCCTTTGCCAGTCCTGCATCTGTAGGTCTCCGAGAGGCAGAACACCTGGCAGGAGGTATGCTATGAAGTACCAATGCCTCTCAGGGTTCCCTAGCTCACTAGTAGCTCATTAGCAGGCACCTAAGATGCAGGGGATTTCATGCCACCCTCTAAAGCCACAGATCTTCAAGGCAGTCCTTTGGTCAGGCACCTAAATGTGCCTTTCTAGTACAAAGCATAATTAGGGGCATTTTCAGCCTGAGCTGCTTGACTCATGCAATGCTGGAGCCTAAAGCCCAAGTGAGAATTTCCCTCCCCCTGGCAATCCACCTGCTTAGCACTTGGAACACAGGCCAAACCACTCAAGTCCTGATGGTCTTCTGAAGACTGGATTTACATGAGCAATGCCTTCTGGCATCTGTAATTAAAAAAGGAGGATTTTTGCTATTACTTTTAATATTACATGAAAGTAATGTCATGTCCTTGTCTGATGAGATACTGATGAACTGCATGTGGGCAAGGATATTTCAGAAGTGGAACTGAGTTTGTGGTGAAGCTAAAACAGGGTGAAGATGGAGCCTGATCCTGGCATTACCTAGAGTAGAGTGTCACTGGTAATATAGTGGGAGAAGCTTTGGCAGAGACCAAAAGGGAAGGAATCCTGCATTTTTCAAGATTAAAGTATATGTTATACATCTTCTAAAATATTCCCTGTATTTTTTTATTAATTACACATCTGTTTTACTATGATTTGAGACATGGTGCTAGCCAAAGCTGTGTTACTGAAAAGGTGAATTTTCAGAAGTTCAGCACTGTGAGAATATGAACAAGCCAGTAAAAAATTCATCCATTAGTTTATGAGTTTTTTTTCAAGTTGCAGTGTCATAAATAACACCGTATTTTCTACAGCAGCAAAAGGATTATGCCTAAATATTGAACATCAGCCTGTGATTATAATGACTTTTTAGGTGCTTGAAATCCCAAAACATAACTTGGTAGATTTTGAAAAGTTCATAAGATATGTCTTCTGTACATAACGAAAATTTTGGATGATGTTTTGCAAAGAAAACATATAGATCCTAATCCAGGATTTGTTTATAAAATAGCCCAGAAGTCTGGTTCCTCCGGGTTAATTTTCTTGGCTACTTTACTTGGTAAATAATAAACAACTAACTAAATAAATAATTTGCCCAATAATTTTACTACATATGCTTAACAAAAGGAGTTTAAATAATTTTTAAACTGTTACATACTTGTAGTAAATATGGATATAGTTTTGTCTCGCTGCAATTTGCTTTTTTGTTTGAGGCAGTTACTTTTTTAAATCACTGGATATAGTCTGAATTGAAAAATAATTCTTATAACCATACAGACTAAGCAAAAATTTTCTTTTAAATTGGAGATAGACATTGGCTCTTCAATCCATAATTTGTATTTTGATAAAGATGACCATGGTATCCAATGCTGAGACTGGCATCTCTGAGGTACCAGCAGTACGTACCTTTTCCTCCTCATTTTGGATACAACAGAGAACACAGTGAAGAAGAAACTAATGTTACTGTAGGGAGTGGAAGACAAGGACAAAGATGTGTCTATAGGATGTGTCTATACTCTCCATTAGACTTTCATGTCTCTCTCCCTCTTTACGTATGTCAGTTGTCTGAACATGTGAATGTTACCAGAAAAATAAGAAGACTGTTTGCAACTAGCTTCTATGCCTGTGTAATATGGAACCGAAACAGCAACTTAAAAGTACTGATAATTTTTATGTTTGACGGTTTCTGAAACTTTGTTACAGCTTCCCCTTAAAAAAATAAGGAAAAAGAGTTTCTGTAGTGAGAAGTAATATTAGGAACAAGTTAAGAATTCTTTCTTTTTTTCCTTCTTTCCTCTTTAAGTCTTGGCCAGTGTTAAATCTGCTGGAAATTTTTTCTTTTATCCTGACAGATTACTTAGGACTGAATCCTGCAAAGACTGGAACAAATCAACATTATTAGTTCACAGGGAAAACCAGATTTGTCCTGGCCAATAGTTCAAATCTTATGAGTTGTGAAAACTTCCACTCCTTAGTTCCGTACGTGTTTATGGTAGTAATAAAAGCCCATAGTTTTAATAAGACATAGTAAAGTTTTCAAGACATGCAGAAGCAACTCTTACAGAACTATCTGTGCTAGATTTGTAGTTAGCTGGTACAAAGATGGATAATTGTGCTTAACTCCATGCTGCAGTGGAGTCAAAGCTGCACAGGGGGCAAGCCTAAGCAGAAGATGAGATATGTCAGTAAGGACTGGAGTCCTGGCCCATGAGTGAGAAATACATGCATGATGGTAGGGCAAAAGACATAGCCAGGCATGGGAAACAGAGTGAGAGGACAGCCAGCAGAAGACAATCCATACAGAATCTCACACCTATTAGCAGACTTCTCAATTGATGCTCTCATGATGATCTCAATTTATCCTATGGGATAAAAGTGCAGGTTAGCTCCTTGCATAAAAGGGCACAGAGAAGTTGGCAAGAATATTCAACCTTGCCAAAATAAGGGGTCTATAGTATGATTTGAATATGGCAACGTAGGGAACATGGGCTATAGAATCCTGAAAATGAGGTGAGCTCAACAGGGCAAGAGAGAGGTACTTAAAAAACAATATTGTCTGATCTAACCGGATGTCAAACCCTTCCTAAACAAAACTGATGTTCCTGACCTTCCTTCAGTCCTGATTCTTTTTTGTGTTTCTTGTTTTACTTCTGTTTGGCTTTTATTCCCAGAAGGTTTCTCTTCTATTTTTCTCAATAAAAACATTTTGGTATAGTGTTTTGGGGTTTTTTTGTTTGTTGGTTTGGTTTGGTTTGGCTTTTTTGGTTTTGTTTTTTTTTCCAGTGAGAAAAATGAGAATGAAGTTGGTGAAGTGTCTGGAGCACAAGTCTTATGAGGGGAGTTGGGGTTGTTTAGCCTCTATAACTACCCGAGAGGAGAGTGTAGCCAGATGGGGGTTGGTCTCTTCTCCCAGGCAACTAGTGACAGGATCAAAGGAAATAGCTTCAAGTTGTGCCAGAGGAGGTTTAGATTGGATATTAGGAAAAAAATTCTTCACCAAAGTGCTTGTTAAGCACTGGAACAGGCTGCCCAGGGAAGTGTTTGAACCACCACCCCTGGAGCTACTTAAAAGATATGTAGATGTGGTACTTAGGGACATGGCTCAGTGGTGGACTTGTCTGTTCTGGGTTTATGGTTGGATGTATTTTCCAACCTAAACAATTCTGTGATTCTCTCCAGGCACAGAGGTGTGAGAAAATAGCAGAATCAGAATTTTAAAACTTTTCTATAATTTTCACTCACCCTCTGAGTGAATTTTCTTGTGATTTAAAGGGAAATTAAAAGCTTCTAAGCCATCTCAGCTAATAATTTCCTCTTTAGCTCTTGCTTCTCTCCACCAAAAGATGCCATCTTTTAATACAATCTAAAAAGCTTATTAGTATTAAAAAATAGTCCTTATAAAGACTCTCCGCAGTTTATAGGAATGGGAATGGAGGACTCAGTAATTTTATTTTGTTAGCACTTTAAACTAAATTTGTTCCCTTCCGTAGGTGTAGCAAAAGGCCCAAGAAATTTTTAAGAGTCAGTATTTGCAATGAAAATGAGTGAGGTTAGTTCTAGAACTTTGAAGCCCTCTCAAATCATATAAATATTTAGTACGATGTGTTCTTCTTAACATCTTTAGCCTTCTGAGCCAATTCATTCTATCAGAAGTAACAAACTTAACTAATTAAAGGTAACAAACAAATAGCTGAATGTCATAAGAACCAGAAAGGGAATAGTGCACATTTCAGAGTTTCTAACTGAAGGTCCCTGCTTACCAAGAAGTTTCACTGTAAGGAGAAGACTTAGGTAAAGTTTACAGCAAAGTTTAACTTTAGAGACATTTTATAGAAGCCTTATATACACAGTATATAAATAGACAGTGACTACTACATGTATTAATAAATGACTAAATAAGCAAAGTAAAGTCACATAAGTAGGTTTTAAAAAAAAGGTAATCTCATTCATTTTTTTTTCCTGAGTGAAATAACTATCATTCCAATTTTCAAGGTTTATTCTGAATCATATAAAACTGTGTTATTAGCACTGGCATATTTGTTACAAAATATTTCACTGGTTATTATCACCCTGGTATAGATAAAGAACAAGATAAGCCCTGATGATGGCTGCATGGTCTAATTTTACAACTAACATTTAAAAGGAAAGATACCTATTCTTTTGACTATAGATAAAATTAATCTCAATTAAAAGCTGACAAACAAATTACCATCCTTTCTACAAACTAGTGAATACCTTGAGCATGCCCAGTGCAAGATGTATCACATCTCTGGGCTTTCCCTGCATTCTAAGCTGGTTACGCTGGGAAATGAAGCAACAGGACAAATAGAGTTTAGCAGAAAGGCAGAAATCATTACCACTTGAGCAACCAGGACAAGACTAGAACGATTTGTAGTCATTACAAAAACAGTAGCTTTTAAGGAGGAATTTAAATGAGGAGAAAATTGTGGGTGTTAGAGCATAGCACCAATGTGCTTGAAGGAAAAAAGGATAAGCAGGTAATCAAGGCACTTGGTCGCAAGAAAATTAGGACTGATGAGGCTACCTGAGTAAGTGCTCACAGTCATGAGCAAAGGATTGCAAAATTTAGCCTGAAGTTTGTAAACACATGCCAAATAAAAATTACTAGTTTAATCCCTGACAAAAAAAAAAAAAAAGAGGGAGATAGAAATATTAATCTAAATGTTGCATTAAAACAATTAATTAATTATGATAGTAAAAGATAAAAGTTAAAATGTGAGACAATATAGTATTTTGTTAATTACATACTAAGCGTAGTCATTATTTAATTTCAAAGGGCTGTAATACAAGATAATCTATTACAATGGAACTATTTGTAAAGTTATTGCTCAACTTCATTAAGGTAGGAAGAATTAAATCCTATATAAATCACTTACATAAAGAAAGTGTAAGGTTGAATATAGTATTATTGAAAAAATAAATCAACTTTAATTTCATGGAAAATTGTATATAGGGGAAACAAACAAACAAACAAAACTCTCAAAAGTACATCATTAATTTTGCTATAACAAAAATTTTTATCATGGCTTATGATTTTCTTCGAAGCTAAATGCAACCACTCAGTTAGCTTTTAAGTTGATTGTACTTTACCATCACAGATGTGGGCACAGACTCTGTTATTTAATTGTAACATCAGAGCCAGAAAAGTATAATGAAGTTTTCAGTATTGTTTGATACAAGTGTTTTGTCTAAACACTTCAGTTTATATAGATTAATGAAGCCTTTTGGCATATAATTGTCAAATTTGGGTGGAGATGTGGTTTTCCTTCTTTCAGGACTCAGAAAATAAATCACCAGTGATATACAACTTAAGAAAAACTGTTTCAGTGGGATGGGTGTGCAGGTCGTGCATTGATCCTACATTGTTGGCCAAATACAAAATTCAAACCTCTTAGACCATGCGGAGGTACCACTGTCTCCAGAATTATTTCTGTCAACATTCTCAGGTATCTGTTATGCTGGATGCCCCAAGGTCATTACAAGACCTGAGTCTTGACTTTACAAACCAGAATTTATTACTTGTATTGTACCCAAAAGAATAACTCAGATATTTATTCTTGACACAGTTTCCTTAGGTAAAGTCTCTGCTAAAAAAAGGAGTAGGAGTTCCCTGCCTTTCACTCACAGCCTAATGAACTCATTGAGGAGGCAGAAGTTCAAGAATTCAATTATCACCTTTCTGTGAGCACATGAACTTAAATTTACCCCCTTTATTCACTTCAAGGCAGTGTATTTTAAGAGTCAGCATTTAAATATGTGGGCAGTGGAAGTTGTTTAAACATTCTCCATCCTTTGATGCTCTTCTGTTTTGCATAGGATGCCTCATCAGACTTATTAGTAAGCATGACTCTACAAGAGTTACATACTGGGAGTTGTAAAGCCTAGAATCCCCTGTGCTAACAAATCTGTCACCTTGAATGCTGAAATGCTCACTTACAGAAGGGTGAGAACATAATACTGCAGGCCCTCATCCTAGAATCCTTTCTAGGATGTCTTTCTGTATAACTGAAACTTAGAAAGCTGATATTACATCTGCAAGTAAAAGCACCTTGCTTTGTCGCAAAAAAACTTCTCCA
>VYXB01010449.1:211-23822 GCA_013397135.1 Pachyramphus minor
AAAAAATAGTTTTTCAGTTGTAAATTTTCAGTTTTTCAAGGGGAGGTATTCAGCCTTGTGCTACAGACATGATGTACATACCTACGCAAGGAATTAGTGCCACATATCTTTTCTTCTACATGATTTAATTCTATTTCTTTACTCATAAACAAGACTAGGAACGTTTCTGTTCTTAGGGTGGTATTGCTTTTCTACCTTGCTCATGATCATAGGCAAACTGAGTATGTTTATGAAAGTCAAACACAAATAGAAATGGACTACATAAATAATGTATACATACAATGTTNTATTGGAAAGAATGAACTCTCTATCCCTCTCCCGGCCATATAGAAAATGGTGGCAGAAAAATCCCACTCTTCTTCACTGACACCCATTTACAACCCATAAATGTATTATGTGAAATGACCACAAAAACTACAAAAGGAAAGCTTCATGATGTGGGTCTAGAGTAGATTGAACACATAATCCCTGTGATACCAGCACCCCACTATTCCTCCTAACTGCAGTGAAACTGATAAAAAGGGAATCTCCCCCTGCTAGACTGAGAGCTGATCTATCTGAAGTAGCCACAGCATGCTTTTAGCAATACTGAAGTTCATGTGACACTGAGGGCAGCTTTTCCTCTTTATTTGCCAGTGCATGTACAAGTTGTGAATATAGTAATCTATGATTCCTGTAATTAGTCTGCAAATCACAAAAATGATCTGTTATTTGATAATAAAATCTTCTCACAAATGCAAGGGACATGTCAGGTCATCTTATGAATGCAAAAAGGACCAGAGACTCAGTTGATGACTGGCAGGATTATTGCATCCTTCATTATAAATCCAGCAAGTGTCACAGGTGACCTTTTGGACACTGAAATGTCCAGAAGACAGGGAAAAGATGAAAAGGGAAAAAATGAGGAAAAGGGGAAAAAACCCACCAACTTTCTCGTTGCCAGTATTTAGACCAGCTAGTCTCACAAACACAGAAGTCCCTAACATGGGGCTCAAAGACCACACTGGTGAACTATGAGCCCTCATTCAATGAGTGGAGACTAATGCTAGCTTAGGGGTGGCTGGAGTGCATCTACCTCCAACTTCTTTCCCTCCACTGCAGCTGAGAACTAAAATGCCACACGCATCTTCATGCTTGTGGATGAAGACAATGGGAGAGCTGTGCAGCTTTCTCAGTGTCACAGTACAGGAAGGATGTCACTGCATTATGGAAATGCTGATATTTGATTCTGCTAATAGTTAATGTGTGCTATCCAGACATATGATGCTGTGATCATGTTGACTTACCAGGTTTGAGGGAAGTTAAAATTGTTCGGCAAAACTAACTGAGCTTGAGATATTCACTAGCCTCCTTTGTACCTGACAGGCCAGAGCTTGATCTAAATAAGACATCTCAGTGATGTATTTTCTACTGCTTAAGATATGTGGAAAACATAGAATGAGGATCCTCTAAGACAGATGCATCCACATAGCTTTTCCAGAAAAGTCACTTATTACTGTTTCTGGGTAGAAATTGTGTCAGAGAAGGTTTTGGTCAAGGTTTTATGATAACAAGAAGTAGGATTACTGACATATTAAAAATCAGACACTACTCTGATAAATGTGTAAGCTTTTATAAGGAGAAAATTATTCTATTTTGTTTCCAGGAGTAACAAAAAGGCATTTTTATATGTGTTTCTAGATCAAATAGCAATAATTTAATTTGATCTAATTCAGCAGTTTAGATAACACTAACCTCTGAAGTGCACTTCCCACTTAGGTAGCAAATATTATACAAACAAAACAGAGGTTAGACTGAACTGCATAAAGAAGAAATGGAGATTTTTGTGCATCTTCCGTGACTACAGATCCCTCTCTGCTTTGGTTCTTTCAGCCTAAGGTCTCAGATTTCCCTTGATAGCACTGATATAGATTTTACAACTGTTATGAACAGAGATAAAGGTGTGAAGATCTGGCAACCGTGCACATAGCCAGCAAAAACAAGTGGGCAGATACATACTTAGAATCTGAGGTGATTTGTGCATCTTCAATTGCAAATATACTTCATGGTCTTGACTACTTAAAAAAATTAAAATAACAAAATAATTATTTTTTTAGTTTTTAACCTTTTTAGTTAAGTGAAACTCTCTAATGAAAGTAGGATGAAGTAGACTTTTCTGTCTCATTTGAGAGAGAAGAAGCAGTGCTTGTATTTGGAGGCTATGAAGTCAGAATTAATTTTGCCTTTCAAAAGTAGAACACAGAAAGTGATTATTTGTCTTCAGGTGTGATCACATAGGAAACCAACAATGATTCCTCAGTGATATAAAAAGAGGGGAAAAAATCCTGAGACTTTAGAAATAAATTCAGAGGATAAGGTTTGACTTGATTTGTCTGAAATAGGAGAATTTGAAAATTATAGTGTAGTTAAACACCTCTTTTTGGCTTGATGGCACATTAGTGTCTTGTAGAGACCTACCTTATAGTGTTAAATTAAGCTGTATGTCTGCAAGGGGAAGGTGACTCTACAGGGTCAGATGCCAAGGGCATCCATCCTTTTTAGAACCAATGGACAATTTCTCAGTTATGCTGATGCTCTTTGCACCAGTCGAGTATCATACATGGTTGATGAAGTAAGCACATATTTCCTTGTTTTCCTTGTATTAGCATAACAGAAGGGTTGAACTCCTCAACAACATTCTCTGACTGACACAGGTGGGATGACAATTAAGCCTGTGAACCAGTCAAGTGCTAGGAGGAATACCCAATGAGGAAAAAAAGTTAGAAAAGCAGCAGGAAGAAGTGCATAGAAAGTTCAATTTTGCATTCAAACTTTGGAATGTTTATCAAAATATAATCTGATGTTTCTGTCCTTTAACACATATCAGCTCTTAGAGAGAGCAGTCTATTTCTAATGCTATCTTACACTAGTTAATAATGCAGACAGAGGTTATAGTGGAGTAGGCACCTAATTTCCACACTCATCTGAGTTCTGTATGATTTTAACACTTCTAAGAGATTAGTTCACAGTCTTAGCTTTCACAGTCTCATTTTCTGCAAAGTTTCATGATGTCTTAAGCTAGCAATATGAATATACTCGTATTTGCACAGTTTGTTTCCTAGAATTATAATGGAAGTTGAAGTATACTTACAAGCTTGTTCTTAATATTTTAAGTAGCAAAACACTGTTTCCAAGCAAGTAATACATTATTTCTTTCCCTAAAGAACATGTAAGTCCATATCTGAACATTATTTTTTTAAATAATTTCTTATGTAAACGTGGAATTTAAGGAAGACATAGTGATTTGCGGCAGACGAATACAAACCTTTTGAAGTCAATATGGACTACCTCCTAGGGTTCTTGGAGCTGCCACACACTATGTCTGTGGACAGTTCAGAAAACTCAAGAGGTTGTAGTTCATATCAGCTTTGAATGCTTAAAATCATGTCCATACCAGAAAACAAATGAAAACAATGTTATTTCATAACCTAGAATAATCTGTGAGATTCAGAGAAATCTGTTTTTATATGAATTGTAAAGCCCATCGAGTCATTGAGACTAGAAGGCTCTGATATACATCATAAATAAATCATCTCTTGTGTTAACTGGAGTACTAAACAATGAAACCTAAGCACATGAGTACAACATCTAATATGATGAAGGAAGACTGGCAGAGTACTTTGAGTAACAGTAGTGAAAAGAGCAGGTTGCTGTAATGCTGTAATGACAATTACAGCTCAGAAGGGACTCTAGGATAAACCCTTGTTTTAAGGCTCAGTAAGCAGCAGGGAAGACATTTGAAACTGAGAATTTTCATGGTTGTTCAAACTGAAGACGTTTATTCCACTTGTGTAATTATTTTCTCTTTTGAAGTAGCTCCAATATATGTTGTACAAGCACTCTTGCACTGAAGAGAGACACTTTACCTAGAGGTCTTGGAACCATTTAAAGTCACAGGGTTGTTTGAGAAGGACATCTATTTATGACAGTGAGAGAAAAAGTCAATGGATTTGAAGGGAAAAAAAATTAAAATTCTTCTCAATCTTCATTAAAAAAACAAGATGTAAGAAAATATAAAGCTTTCACCATTGTATGCAAATGAGTTGTGATTCATCTTATTAAGAAGACTAAGCAAGTCAAAAGCATCTGAACTCAACAGACTCCTATGCCGATATCCCATTATCCAGAGCAGCCATAAATGCTCATAATCAGACAGTTCAAAAACCAGTCATAGGAAAGAAACTGATGATGGTTTATTGGAGAAAGCAATTGTCCCGGCTTAAAAGAAGATTCATCATCATGACATCAAATCAGGACCCAACAATGTCCACTGCTCACAGAAACAATAATGGTATCAATTCAAAGTCCTGAAAAAATATTAAATTTAAGGCCAAATAGTTAAAGATTTCTTTATAGGTAAAGTAGAATAGAGAAAGAATGAAAGACCAATGGACAAGGCAAGATTTGCAGGACCCGCACACATTGTACAAATATTTTCTGCTGCATATATAGTGTTTCTCAGTGCAATTAGAAATATCACAAGTATCATGGCTTCAACAAGAGTCATTGGAAGAACATTCCATAACCTAATTTGAGACAGTGATATTCTTTTATTTTTTATTTCTTAATTACACTGTCAGCATTAATATGCCAAGCCTTAATTTCATGCTATTATGACTGATCATATTATGTGTATATATTATAACATATATGCTCTATTAGTTCTGTAAAAATTTTAATTTTTTTACAAAAAGATAGATCTCAATGCATTATTTTCATTCTTCTGATCTACATCTAGAACTCCCACTGAGGTTATTTTCTAGAAAAATTACTATGTTAATTAATTTTAATTTATTTTACATATGTGAATATTATGAAAATTATACATGTTGGCAAAGAAATAGTAAAAACTTTTATACTGTCAGGAAAAAGAATAGTTCCAACATTCTCAATTATTTTGTGATTACTAGTATTTCATTTTCTTTTAAAAACCTCCCCATCATTATGTCATGATTTAAGACTTTTTATGAATTAAATATATATTTCCGGACAATTACTAGGTTCATTGCTAATCTAAGCCCATCAGCCTGGATGTCTTTTATCATATTCATCCCAGGAACCAGATTCAATAATGAAAAGCATTGCATGGTTGGACAGTTAGCAAACAGGGCATATTCAGCCCACTACTTTAAATAGCACATATTCTTTTTGCACTGAGGGAAGAAGGCTGGAATAGACGGCTCACTAGATTCAAGGACTCAACTGATCTCTTCAATTGTTAAATTAGTAGAAACCAGAATAATGTGGGGAACAGTGATCATATTTGAAATGTTTTACTGGTGTTTAAACAGCTACCACATCTGATACTAAAAATATTTTACATTCATTTATGAGTTACACAGCATTTAGGAGTTTCTGTACTTTTTTCACTTACTTTGATGTCAAATGTAAGGGAAAAAAATCAAAATACCAGAGTGGTAGAAGAGATGTACACAGAAGAATTACCTTGATCAAGATCCTACAGAGCAGCAGTCATCTCAGTAGTTTCCTAGGTTTTTCTCTAAACCATGTAATAACCTTTCTTTTCTGGCACCAAATAAAAGTTAAATTTTTGCTGGTAAGTGCCATACAAGAGGTAACCACTGCTGACTTTAGAAATTATGTACATAGATTAATATTATGTTATGCCTCAGTTCCTCCACAAATTAAAAAATAACCTAGACATAATTTTACAAGTAAAAGATGTGTTCAAACTAATTATAAGTCACATTATAGCAGTTCTCCTATTCAACAAGCTTGCCTAATTTGAACTAGACTTCAAGTCAACAGTTAACCTCCACTAGTGTAGGCATAATCTTTGCAACCTGTTTTAGAATAAAAGATACTTAAGGGTAGGCCCTTCCCTATAAACATTCTCTTCTTCAAATTATTCCTCACAGGTGATGCAGCTGAACAATAAATTATTTAATGGACATTTTCTTAATTTAAATTATGTAATATTGTTTTGGGTTGTTTTTAATCTTTTCAGTCAAACACCCAGAAGACAAAAAAATAAATATTTTTTCCTTTTTGCCTCAAGGGAACAGAATAGTCATCCCTTGTTTAGATAGTTTTTATATTTTCTCTCTTAAGAAATAAACAATGTGAAGTGAAGATTACATTATATAAAACCCTCCTAAAGGACCAAATATTTTACTGCAGCTTAAGTTTTAGTAACTTCATCTACATATTAAGTACAACAAAAACAAGATTAAAAATAAAAATGAGACCTTATTAAGAACCAGATCATAAACAAGAAAAAAATTAATTATTTCTTTTTGGGTTGGGTTTCTTTCTTTGTTTGTTTGGCTTTTTTTTTNGTTATAACCCCATCGACTGAAGTTATCTTAAGAGCAGTATCACCATCAAGTCAATGTCACGTTACAATCATGAGCAAAACAGAAGACTTGTTTTAGGATGGAAAGCTTTGTGCTATTCATTCAAAAGAAGAAGACAGCAGTAATGGGAAGAGAAGCAGGCAACACATTCCCCATGTGAACAAATGCGCCAGGTCTTGACCAGACATCACATAGCATGGCTGCTTCTCAAGCCAATTATCCCTCTCAGAAATGTCGGGAGATCCAAAACATGGATTCTAGTGGAGACATACCCCAATCTGAGTAATCCATGTTGTGAGCAAGTCACAAAGAGAATCAAGGAGAGAGCATCCATGTCATGAGTCTTGATCCTGTGTTCTACTTAGAGAAACATATTTTACCAGTCTTCCCAAATGTCAATCTTCCTGAATTTAGGAGAAAGAAAAAAAAACCCAAAGAATTACTTTAAAGTAAAAAATCCAAAAAGAGACTTACCGGAAACATTTACATAAACTAAAGTATTTGAAGCAAAGTCCTAGGACTACAATGTGTCAACAAAAGCCATTTATTTCCTTTGAACAGATCTCCTGGCTGGCATATTGCCTGGGAAGTCTTTGATAACAGAGCTCTTATGGACAAAAAGTTGCATAAGAAAAGAGGACTCAGTAAAACCACTTTGTCTGATCTCTTCATAGTCCACTCAGGGACATGTACTTATAAATAACAAAAGACTTTAGACTGGGGTTTTCCCATCGAGATAATGACAGATGGCTTTTAAACTTGCCTAGCACTGAATTGAGATGAATGACCTCTTCAGTTTCTTACTCAGCAGTACTGTATTTTGTTTTGGTGGTGTTTTTTGGGTTTTTGTGATTTTTTCCCCCTTGGTTTTTCAGTGCATATTTTTCACATCCATAAGAAAGATTAGTGTTCTTCGGGAAATGGAAATTGTTAATGCACATCCATCAACAGAGAGCAAGGTGAACAGAGATAAACATTGCACAGAGCACATTTCATTTTTCATCAAATTCTGAACTAAATGTATCCATTTTTCAATAGTGGGCTAAAAATATCTTGCATTTGCAACTACTCCTACTTGTGTATCAACACAATTCATAAGTCTTAACTCATTAGACTAATGTGTTTATAAGGCAGCTGAAATGTCAAAGCACTGCTAGATTTAGTATAAACTTAAATTCCATTACCTGGCAGGCATTAATTGCTTATGGAACGTGGGGATTCTTCCCAAGGGTCTTATATGTTTCCTTTTGTCATTTTGCTAACTATTCTGTCTAGACGAACTTAAAGCCCTTAATCCACCATAGGGATCAATAAACTGCACAATAATTCAGTCCTAATAATTAGCTTTCACTTAAACACAAATGGTCGTTTCATTGTGAACTGCAGTGCAAAATGATAATGCAATAATTAAAAAGACAGATGAAAGAGTGACTTAATAGGAAAAAGGCCTTACTGTTCAATTAAAGACATTACCATTCAACCTTTTTATTGCTGCCACAACCTTTCAATTTTTTAAAAAATAATACTTCAAGCTATGCTCATTTAACACATGACAGTATCACTATTACATCCATAGTCTTATGATATGAGCCTACAAGACTGACGTAAACCAGTTCTTTCGCTGAAACCATGAAAATGATGAGCATTTGCTGCTAAGGTCTACAAATTGTATATAAATCATAGCACTAGGACTGCCAAAACATGAAAGTTTCTTTTTCAAAAAGACTCTTTTGCCGCCAGGAATATGAGGAGTATTGCACGGCTATTTGCAACAATATTAGCATGTTAGTCCTCTAAGAACTGTCTTAAGATATATTTGAAAGTAAATTCTATGACTTTCTAGTCTTTTACAACACCAGTTTCCTGATAAATCAGAGAGTGCTAAATTCCCTGTATTTGCTGATACAGCAATTTAGGTATAATAAGTCCAAAAGGTACAAAACTTCATTAACCTTTTAATACAGCTTCACAGATGCAGGATGATAGATATATTTGAAACCTCATGATCAAAGCAATGGCCTAATAGCAAAGTCTTTCACTTTACCTTTTCCTTGTCCTGCTTTCATTTTAATTTCTGCTATATCTTAATACACTGATGTAACCAGAATTTTATGCACTCTCACTGACAGATGGAGACTCCATAAGCAATTTCTCTCTTTTACAAATGCTGGTACAGTTTTTGCTTTGCTCAGGCATGGCTTTGCTCTTTGTCAATGGTCATGTTCCTATTCCTGTTACTCCTGAGCTGTAAGTATCAGAACATTACCTTTATATCATACGGATTCAATGTTTGATGAAGTAGAATGGCAGCACAAAAAACATTGAAGGTCAATAGAGCATTCTTATTACTCTAAGCACATACCAATTTATCTCTTAATAAAACCTCAAGTCATTGCTAAATAAGAGAAGGAAAAAATGTATTTCTGTATTGGAGACCTAGGACTCAAATGCACATAATCTGAGATGCAGAACTTCAGATGTGAAAATCTGGGATTCACAAGCCTCTTTGAGGAAGGTGTTGATCTTCTATTTGAGGTGAAGGATGGAGATGAAGAAAATTAATAGCTTAGAGTAATTGGGAAAACCTAGGAGAAAAGCAGAAGAGATAAACTTCAGTCCTAGAACTGGTAAACTGACAAAAATAAATGAAAATAATTGCTGCTCTTCTAAATAACTAGTAGATATTTTACTGCAAATTACCAAAATGATCTGTGCCAAGCAGGAAAATTGCTGATGTTGCTTATTTAGATGCTGCTGAACCACAGTTCGAGGTGGTCAGTACTTTACCTCTTAAAGTTCTGTGAAGTAGTTAAAATTCAATATCTCTAGAGAAGAACTGGGGACATGCTCAGCACAGCTTTTTTCAGATGTCAAAACTAATTTTAGAGTGTTCAGTGTGTAAGTTTTGATCAGTCTTTCCTTAGGCACAGGATAGGATTTCTGGGTTGAAAAACATGCTAGAAAGTGATCAACATAATTGTGACTGGTGTGTTTGCCACTCCCTGTCCCAAACTCCCTGTCCAAAACACATATACAGCAAATGGCTGATGTAAAAAGCCTGAATTCAAGTAAATTCCATCACTGTTTGATTTGGAGAAGGGCCCTGAGCTTCAATGTTCCACACATCATCATTAAAATGCTGTAAAAGTTTATTTTGTTTTAACTGTTTCCCTTTGAAATATCCATCCACAGTTCTCCAAAAGAAGTTGAAGTTCTTCCAAAGAAGTTGAAAGTTGTGTTGCAAAATTTGAAATAATAGAATGAAAAGAGGGTGATATATAAAATGCTACTTACACAGGAACAGGTAAAAACTAGTTGTGTTATGTTTTGTGCACTGTTTTTACAGCCTAAATATTGAAGAGAGTGAAAGCTCATGGGATCATAAGTTAAAACAAGTTTCTCCTTGATTCACCTTCCAGTCTTTCTGCTTAGACATTCAAAACACCACCAGAAACAAATTTTGTGTCACTGCCACTCCCCACCTTCAGCCCCAACTCTGCCAGAGATGCAGGAAAGCTTGCCAGAACATCTCCTGAGACACAAAATTTTCACACCAGGATGAATTACTTACTATATGCCCAGTTAGTGAAATTGAATAGAATTTAATAAAAAAAAGGAAGAATTTGGGCATGTCCAGAGGGAAAGCTACTGGAAACCACGCTAACAGCTCATAGTTTCTCTGCCTGTAACTTCCACAACTTCCTACTCTGCAACTCCAAAGCAACCTCCTTCAAAGTGATATTTTGACTTTAATATATTGTTTGCAACAAGAAAAGTGGTTCTCATTAATAACCCATGGTAGGAGCACCAAAATTCCCAAATAGAAAAAACCTCACAAACCCACAAAACCCAGCAAAAACATGGCATTCATTGCTATCTACTAAAACAGGACAAGATGGAACTCTTAATTAAAGATATACCTTGAACTGAATGTGATTGCATTTGGTGCAATTTGTCTGAAAGTTGATCAGTAGTTTGGCTGTTAACTTTCTTTGGGAGAGGAGAAAGCAGAGAAAATCGGTACTAGCCATTAGGCTTCAATTCAGCAAGGTTTAAGAATGTTTTTAAATTTAGAAATGCACTTCCCAGAGGCCCAGGAAGCATGCCTGTGTCTGAAAAGCTCTTAATGTGGAGAGAGAAACAGAAAACCCTTAAGTAAACTGAACTTCATTCTAAATGTAAGCAGTGAAAGAGTCATCTGAAATCACAGTCATCTCTTTTCAGATATTGATCATAAACTGAGGAAATAATACACAACAAAGCAACAAGGTTTGTAAGAAATAATAATGCTTGTTGGGCAGAATGATACTGTTAGGGGTGGAGGACTAAGAGAACTAACATTCCAACGTATTACTTTTCCAACTGTATCAGCTCCCTAAGTAAGACAGTTCTTTATAAAAAACCCTCCCCTTTCTCTCCCAGAGATTATCATAGCTACAAAAATGTTATGATTTATTTTCAGTTAATTCTAACAGTGTTCATTTTATCAAACTCTCCTCACTTACAAATTACAGCCTATGATTCTCTTGCTAATAGTTCTGTAACACACTCAGTTGTACACATGGAAAATTATGTACAATCAAGATATATTTAGAATCTATATTCTATAGCCAGAGACATATAATGTATAAAGGCAATTTCCTCAAAACCCTTCATTTCAAATATCTATACTGTTAAGAGAAACTGTTTGCTAGGATATTAATAAAAACTATCAAGCATGAGATATGTAAATTAAGAATAATATTATTCATTTCACACTACTATTACCTTATAATCTCTAATGAGTTTGGAGAATATTATATGATGCATGCAAATACCACAAAAGTATGATGAACATTCATAAACAGACCACTGAGAAGTTTGGATAAATCTGAAAAAACAATATATAACAAGGAAAACTGTGGTCTCAGTTTTGAAATTTGCACTCTCTCAGTTTGATACCACTTGAAGCTTCAACAGGCAACATCTAATAACGTGAGGTGTTGTACTTCACTGGCCTCAGATAGTTATTAATAGTTAATAAATTCCAAGGACCTGCATACGCTTGTTGAAAGAGAAGGTAATCAAGGCTTAATGAGTGACAAGAATCACACCGAAGTCCATTGCTTCCTAGATTACTGGAGGTTAAAAATGGAAAATTTAACTCTGCCACTAAAATAGTTAAGGATGCAATGTATTTCCAAGATCACAATCCATCGCAACTCTCTGCTGCTTCCACATGTTATACATGAAAAACAATAAGCTTGGCACAGGTTCATCAAAACTAAGATATTTTATATGAAAATTGAGGTAATTATGTAAATATGGAACTTTTCTGCTCTGTATTTATAAAAAGTGTGTCTAAATCCCTAGCTTGACACAAGGATTACATTCTAATGGCATTTACCTGCCATAGGTACACAGCTTAATGAGACAATGCTTGTGACGGCAAGCAGTCTAATGAGGAAATCATGCCCATGTTAATTTATCTGTTACGCTTATGTGTTTAGATGGACAAGTAATTTTTAAAGGGGCATTTAAAGAATTCACGGTCATATAAAACAACATAATCTATCCTAGTGTTAAGAATTCATCAGATTTAAGATAACACAGTCAACACAGCAAACAGAAAACCAAGACTTCTTTTAAGTACAATTTAATTAGATAAAGTAGTTTATATTGTCTGAAAGTAGATTTTCAAAGAAAGATTTAAAATATTGTGATAACAATAAAGGAAAACCTACAAACACAGAAATAATGAAAACCAGAAAGTCAACAGGGTACAGAATTATTCTTGAGCCCCAACCCAGAAATTTAATTACTGCAATGCCTTTCCAGTGGTTCAAAAGCAGGAGAAGACGTTTGTTTCTCTATTGTATCGTTCAAAAACCTTAAGATCACAATGTTCTTGGAAACAGACTCAGTTTCAGGAGTCATTTCATATAACTTCAAGTCAGTCAGATGCCCTGCTGTGCATCTTGCTCACAGTGAACTCCATGGCAAATTTCCCAAATCAGGATGACAAACTATATGTTTGAAAGTATTTTAAGCAAGAAACACTAGATTTACAGTAGCACTGTAGTTAAATAAAAATACTATACTTATCTGCCTCATGTCTGTACTGTACACAGGACAGAAATTCTCCTCTCACACAGAAAATACTCTTTAAAGCAATAGTTTATAGCCATCTGCACTATTTTAAAAATAATGAATTCTCTTGTTATGGTGTACATCTGTCTTGATCAATAGAGAGTTTGACTTCTGGTAATATCAACATTTTAACTTTCTCCATATAGTTATTTTCCATTGCTTCCTTATAAGAATAAAATTTGGATTACATACTGACTCCAGATCCGAGCACTTTCTTCCCTCTTGCCTCTTCCTTTCCAAATATAACCACCCAAGACATCAAAAATAAATAATGTGGCTGATAATATGTGTATGAATTATAATTTTTTTTTTGAGTTCTGTATAGAGT
The DNA here is from genome assembly GCA_013397135.1 of Pachyramphus minor. Classification (NCBI taxonomy): domain Eukaryota; kingdom Metazoa; phylum Chordata; class Aves; order Passeriformes; family Tyrannidae; genus Pachyramphus; species Pachyramphus minor. The sequence goes on from VYXB01010449.1 coordinate 13,025, forward strand.
TTGATTAAATTAGCCACAGCTAGCAATGAGAGTCAAAGTAAAAAAAAAAGGTGATAGGAACATGTTACAGAATTTTTGTTACAGAAGTATACTTTCAAATGGATAAGCATTACCATTGAACTTTTCCATTTTTGTCCATAGACTTTTTGAAGGCATTTTGCATTTCTCTGACAGATCATGTTTGACTTTATGCCATTTATATATCTGAATGCAAAATGTTATCCTAGAGTCATCTAAGAGGTATTGGGTATTTCCAGCTTTTTCACTAAAGCGAGGAGATGCAAGAGCTCTAACAATCCTAGTCATTGACATTTACAACTATGGGTTTTGTTTTTAATACAGGGCAGCGAGCAATGTACTTTAGGCATCAGAAGATGGTTTAAAGCATAAACTAAAGGTGAATCACTTTTTTACTAGATTTATTAACTAGAGGACCTACAATCTCAAGAGCAAATTTGGCTAGTTTTAACTCAAGTAGTGCTGCCTCTTATATTCATTTCCTTTGAAATTCTCAGCAGATATCAGACATCTAAAATGTCCTATTCAGGGATGCTGGTTTTTTCCCCGGCTGGTTTCTGCCACCTTGGGTAATGGCAGAGTACTCATTAACAAACTAATTGATTTTTATTAATTATCTGTGGTGTAATCTTTTTCACTGATTTTTCCCCTAGTATCTAAGCTTATTAACTGCAAATACACAGTCAGTATATAATTAGTCCTGAAGTAAAAGTGGACTCAATGATACCCACCAATTTAAAATCAAATACATTTATATTTATATATATAAATATATATAAACCCTATATTTTAAAGTGTTATTACCAAAATAAAAAGAAATTAGTAAAAACTTATGATGAAATTTCAAGACTAAATATACGAGATAGGACAATTTAAGAAACTCCTTGCATAAAATGACCTATTAATGCGTAATTCACATTCCCACTCCCACATTTGATGCACAAATTTTAAAAGGATAATGCTGAATGGTACAGCTATTATTGTTGCTTTTCAGAATTTTCTTCTGCATAGGTGTAATATGTAATTCATCAATTAGATATTAAATGCTTTTAAAATACAACACCTGTGTATTTGAACAGTTTTCTTACAAGTTTTCTTAATAGTGAATGGTCAGCACCTTCTGCACAAACCAGGAAAGACATTTTGGAATCTCTGGCTTATCTTTATGAAACGCATTTCAGTAAGCCCATCCCGGTTTTACTAATTCTCACAAAAGCAAAAAGCTATTAATCTAGGCTAGTTTTTATATAATGTCTAATAAAAAACAGTGACAGATACCAATTAACAATTTCACATTGCAGCTGATTCCTTTTGGCTACATGGCCACCAGATTTTAACTGCTGAAAAAAAACCCCAGAAATAATAAAACCTTTGGTTGTCGCAGGCTCCATTCGTCCTTCATCCACAAAAAAAGCACTCATTAGAAAGAGCATTTTAGTCTTACTGCACATATCTTTATTCTGAACCAGAAAGGAATCTAAGAAGTTATTGAAAGCAAATGAGGTAATCACCAACACTTTCAATGTCCTATAGCATCTTTATTCATAATACAACAAGTGGAAGAGTTCCCAATAATTATTTCAAGCAACTAATTCTGGCTCATGTAATGTTCACATTCACCCTGACGAGTTTCATGCTATATTTGAACACTTTATTTGTTTAGATTTCTCAAACCTATTACAGTCTCTTAATATTAATATTAGATTGTTGTAAGTATTAAGCTTTCATATTTTACTTTCAATAAATACAGTAATTTTTCAGACATCACATATTGCTGTTTTAACTAATTGACTCAATAGAGGTCAAAAGTCTAATAGAACATAGACGAAAATTGGTATCAGTTTATATACATGTTCACCTATATGTACCCCAAAAGAAGCTTTGTATAAACACAGACAATAATAAACACCATTAAGCACAAAGTAAGAATACAGTGGGAGAAGCATGAAATTGATTAAAATATTTGACTAATTGTTCATATAAAATTCTCCCAAAGTCCCCAGAATCACTTTACACTAATTGTTTCACATGTTCCAGCTATTGCTGGCTGACAAATCACTACTCTTACCATGAGGGGAGAAGTATAAAAAGAAAAAAAGCTAAACATCACATTGGTATTCTAAGTTAGAAATAGCAATTACAGCATTTCTTGTCATGTGTTCAGAAGGAAGCAAGATTTGTCTTTATGGCCAGATCAGTTGCAACATGAGTTATGAAAAGCTCTGACCCTTTAGCTTATGGCATGTGAGGTTTATCCGATTAGAGGTGGCTTGACAGATTTTCAGCGTTTAATCCCTAGTTAATTGTCAGAAGATTTTCTGAAAATCATCGATCCTTTTGATCTTCTCAATAAAACATCTTTTTTCTTACAAACATATTGTGACAGTAGAAAAGTAGCTAATATTGCAAATAAAATAAAAATTAAAGGCTTGATCATAAACTGCAGAAGAAACACTGTAAGCAACAAACTGGGCAGTAAGGTTAGTGGGATGGAGGAGAAGACTCAGTTTAAGGAAAATCTTCTAATAGTGCAACAATTCCTGTCTATCCAGATAACAGATCTATGGTATGAAGGTGTTAGGAAGAAAAGAGTGCAATTCTGTCCAATCCATATATTGTTTATGCAACAATGTGATATTAAAGTGACATCAAAGTTTATTGTGCCCAGAAGGAATTATCAGAAAGGTCAGGTTTCCTACAGACTAATAACAATGTCAAGGTCACATTATTTATCTCATTTACTTCCATTTTATGTGTGGCTGGTAGGTCAATACTGTCCCGTTTCTACACTTCCACAAACAAGTCCAAAATCAGCTCACCATGCAACACAGATGTTGTATTGAAAGAAATGGTATTTTATTTTATTCTATTCTTTTGTTCTCCTTATCTGTATAATGAAACTCTAGGCAACATGTCAAGCAGCACCATAGCCACTATCATAGTTTCTGAGGCATATTTCAAAATATCCCTTTTAAAACTTTGGGAAGAATTTTCAGCTAAGACTTATCACTCTATCATTTGAGGATGATCCAGCTTCATGCAATTACTGGGTTTTCTGAAAATGAGTTCTGCTAATGTGAGTTATTATGACGGGAGTATATCTGGAAGATTAAATATTCAATATATCAATAGAAACTTCTAAATGTCAGTTCTCCCCTCCCCATGTTAAAGTCTGTTCAAATATGCTTACTAAAGCATAACTAAGCAACTAAAGTAGTTATTACAACAGAAGAAGAGCAGTCTGTGGAAATAGCCTTGAGCAAAAGTGGTTGCAACAGTTTTAAATACCGATTTTTGTCAGTCAGCACTTACATTGCTTTAATTCCTTATCCCACAAATCATGATGGTTCCACTGCATCTAATTTTACATAAAACTGAAAATATCACCCACAAAAATCTGTAACACATTATGCCAAAGTCCCTGTCTACTATTAGATAGATAAAACAGATTAATAGGCCCATGACTAGAGAAACACGTGCAAACATCAACACAAAATCCAGATGCATGGAGTGGTATCATACACATTGTATAGCACCTGCTTTTCCAGTGGTTTCACTCAGCAACTTTTTACTGTCAGAGGCAAATTCTCTGTATCTTTAATATTTAGCAGAAACTTTCCTTAACAGCTGAAATGGAGAAAAGGACCTTATGCCTGCTAAACATACAGAGGTCTCGGTTATTTAATATTTTCACAACTATACGTTCCTACATAAAGGGCTCTATACATTCTTTGCACTTCTCTGAGAAAGAAAGGTGAAATCTTTATTTCAGCCACTGACAGCGATATGACAGGATTTAATATGATGTGGTGCAAAAGCATGAGCTCAACATTTACACAACAATAGTAAGTTGAAGAAAAATACCATCTTCAGTATTATCTGCTGAATACCTTCCAGCATGGCTCTTCAGGTTCACATACGTGTTGGGTATTGGAAATCAACCTGACAATCATCTATATTTTGATGTGGTGGTCAAGCTGAGGTCTAAGACTCATTTATGGAAAACTGGAAATTATACTAAAAAAAATGATGGGAATGCTAAACATGTCAAAGTGGAAGCCTTGTCAAAGAGTTTATACCTATATCTTCTCATATAGCATGAACACGAGCGCAAGTTTTATAATGAGATGACCCTGACCTGCCACTTTCTTTTGCAAATTACTAGTGCCTTAATTATTTGCATCCATGAACTCAAATGAAAATACTTAAGAATATATCAATATGCTCATAAATCATCTGCAGGCAATAAGTAATCCAACATAGATAATTAGAGAATTTACGGAAGGCTTACTCCTTCTGTTTATCTGCTTATGACATTTGCAGTACAGCCCTAACAGCAGGATAATTACTAGATTTATTCATCAAACAAAATCATGCCTTCTGGGAATGCACAGTGACTCTGGTTTTAGGACTAATAAAGACATTTTTCACCAAAACTCAAGTACTAATTTGCTCAATAACTAGCTGCAATAAGCTTTTATGGAAGCACTCAAAGAAAAGGCTTGGCACCAGAGGGCAGATAATTAAAGGTGCAGTATCCCAATACAAAAGTCTCTGAACAATTCCCTGACCATATTAAAATTTAATTGTTGAATGTTAATTGAAAAAAACCCAAGTCACTACTGTTCTTTCTGTTTCAGTAATTATTCTTCTCATGTCAAAATGTGTCTATATGTATATAACAAAAGAAAATCTCTAAGATTTTTAAAAAATTGTATTATAATTGATTTCCAGTAACACCAGCAAAACACAAAGAAATAAAGAAACCTCTCAGCACTTCAACTTATATCTCAACAAAATTGGTGAAAGTATTTTAAATATTTGTGGAAGTATATGGATGCAGACTACTGCACTCTATGAGCACACAAGTAAGCAACTGCATTACAGATAAAAAAATTTCCAATGAAAATTTAAAAAAAGGAGAGCACAAATCCTTGCTATTTGATTAAGGCAACAAAGATTGTGTAATTTTTGCTGCTGCAAAAGTTTAAGGAAGTTTTGCAAGTTAGCCCAGGTTTTCCCTTAACTTTTTTCTGACAATTTCTTGATTTTAACCTCTTTTCTGAATTTCTAGTCTCCAACCTAGAAATCTAAAATCTCTTGAAGCATAGAAGTTAACTCCTTCTCCTCATTTCCTAAGAAATTAAGAGGGCAGCTTCTACAGTACTTGCCAGGCAATGGTCATTCACATTCTCCACGCATAGTGGTATCAAAATTTTGCTATTTGGGACAAGATGGGTGTTCCCTAAGACGCTAAGATTTTACTGTATCTGAATGCAGCACAGCCCTAGGCAGAGAAATGCCTAGGCAGAGAAATTATGAACTACAGAAAACGCAGACTTTTAAACTTGTATTTAATTGTTTAATGTCATGGTTCTTGGTAGAGCATTGTTGCTTGAAAAATAAATTGGGTAATTCAATTAAATGGCTACAGAAGATACATCATATCAGATGTAGAAAGGCACTAACCCCAGCTTGAACTTGACGTCCCACATTGCTTCACTTATTTGATAAATGGATTCTTGAAAATAATTGAAACACATGGCTGCCAGCATAGGTCAATAATACTTTTTTGCCATTCAGCCTCTTAACAGCTTCCATTTTTTCTTGCAGTGTGCCATTCAGGGCAAAGATTGCATTTTCCTGGTAAATCATGCAAGCATTATTACTAAAATGGGACTAAATGCAATGAAAATGGACTACATAAAAGTAATGGCACTTAAGTAAAAGAAAGACCATCTACTAGGGCAAACACTAAATGTCAGATTTAAATATTATATGACTCTGCTTCCATTATAAACTCGTATTACAGATGTAAGCAGGGAAACTCACTAACTGTACACATGCTATCATTTGTTTAGCTAAGCTAACCAGTGTTAACAAGAGAGACCAGTGAGAGAAGGGCAATATATTAATGGGTTTAGAACATTCATATATTCTATTTGGTTTGCATTAAGCAGCCAGCACACAAAAGTATAGTATGCCATAGATTGAGAAAATATGCTATTTTTAATTTTTTAAATTTCTAACTTCTTTTTGTGGCAGAGGACACCAAAGCTGTCTGAAGGGAGAAATTTTTTTTAGTGTTTGGAAAACTCTTTGGAATCACAGATGTCAAAAGCATTAATCAAAGATTTAAATCCTTCAGAAAAGAAAATCACATTTGTTTGGGCTGATGAAGTTATGACTTGGTAGAGTGATGACTTGCACTCAATGAATCAGAGAGGAAAGACATCAAAAACAAGTTGTAGACAACCATAGCAGAGAGAGAGTCAGCATTCCACCTCAGTGTTTCTTTTACCTCATCCAGTCTCTCAATTTCTTATGAGTCTGGCTCAGACTTGGTAAATCACTTCAGAAAAAAAACAGATATTTTTGGGGTAGAAGGCAAAGGTTTGCCGAATAGTAATTACAAATAAACTTAAAAAAACAAACTAACAAATAAGCAACAAGCAAGCAAACAAACAAAAAGCAACTTGTAAACATCTTTTGTGTACCAGACTTCATCTTTCATTCTCACACTTTGAACAAATCTTTTATATCCCCTTAGCTATAAGCCAACACTTCTTTCCTTGAAATCCCAGTTAGGCGAAATTAAGTTTTAGAAGCCTTTTAACACTAAGCCTTTCACTCAGACTTTGGACTTAATACCAAGATTTCAATATACTAATTCAATTATGTAGTGTTATGGGTAATATTCTTAACTTATATCTAGTAGAAAAAAAAATTTAAACTGCAGATTCTTATGCTGCTTACCTACTTTATCATAATTTTTGTGCATAGTAGTAAAGTCACATTTATACATCTAGAAATCTTCCAGCTGCTGAAGAAATTTCAGTGCAACTTCAAAACACTTTTAAAAATAACGTGATCCTGTAGCTAACATAGCAAAGCTAGTTTAAAATAACCACAGCTTATGTATGCAAATAAAAGGAAACCGAGGCAATAAAAAATGGCAAGCAGAATGTTACAAAAAATTTTGAGACTGACCAAAAGTTATATTTTTCAAAATACAATTGAAATGTCATCCTAACACACCTAAATGCGATATGATCTCATTGAATTCTTGCCTTAATGCTTTGGTTTGTGTTTTGTGCAGTGCTTAGGACAAGAGATTTTCATTTTACATAACATTTACTGCAGTACACTAAATAATAATCTTCTGGGGAGTGTTTCCAAAAGCAACCTTGAATACTCCAAAACTTAAGCTTTGCCAGCAGCTTTTCCAGCTTGGAGCTCACTGTCAAATGTCTGCTTTGACACTGTTTTAACACACACTGCTTAGTATGTATTTGCCCAGCTGAGTTTTGGAAGATAAACAATATTTCTTTCCTTCCTCATAACAAATTAAATTATCTGTGCCTTGAAGAAAGCACTTTTTAATAAACATATCTTCCCAAGCTCCTCTTCCAGTTATTCAACATATGCCATCACTGTTCTGAGATAAATCTAAATCACCAGAAGATGCAAAATAGTATGAAAGCGGTGTAAACTCTGCTAGTCTCCAATTTTTAACTTCTAAGTTATTATTAAGTCCACAGTTACTAAGAGACCTGCCCTGCAAATTAGTGGCAGGATGTGCAGAAAGACCTTCCAAAAGATGGAAAAGACAAACAAGGAGAAAAGTATGAATATATACGGAAATACATTTCTTACAATGTAACTTATTCTTACTTAAAGTTACCTATACAACCCTTCAGTAATGTGCAGAATTCAGAAAGGCAGCTGAAATGGATGAAGAGGGAAATGATGAATTACTGTCTATAGCCCTATTCCTACTGCGTAATCTCACAAACCACAAATACCTGTTTATATTAATCAATTCCCTTCAGATAATTAAGGAGAAAAATAACATAAACCATTATTTGAGAAGAAATAGCAAACCAGACATATATATATATATATATATATATATACATATATAATATGTTCTTCAGACATATTATAAATAATTAAGAGTTTATTCTTATTTGTTTTCTAGATACAATTAACTCAGAGTTTTATACTCTTATGATTCAAAATGAACTTAAAAGCCTAATTGTTCTGTAGCTGCATATTTTTAGATTATCAGTCAAATATTGTGAGGAGATGGTACATGGAGGGGGTTATGTGTTATTGTTTGTGGGCTTACACAACAAGTTTTGACAGTTAGCGTTGCCAGCCCCTGATCTCAATTTTAGCATGGTATTTCAAAGCTCTCAAGGTTTACTTTTCCCAATTAAGGATTATGGAAACAGGCCTGGTGAGCCTAGAGGGCTTTGAATTCGTGCTTGTCAAATATTAAGCAAACATGGGTATCTCCAGGCTCACAAAGCTCTGATGAAACTATGTGTATGCAATCAGATGAATAAACAGGAAATGTTATGTAATATATGTCAGAGGTAATTTCATAACAAACAGCATACAGCAAACGTAAACTACACCCTAATGATTTAATCAACTCAGTTACCACTAATATTAAATAACTATGTCTTTGCAGGGTAAAATACAATCCACATCACAACAATAGGTTTTCACATAGCTTTCTACCACATAATCTCCACGAACTCTCATCTGCAAATCAAATATCCTCAGCATGCCATCAGTCAATTAGGTGTATATTTATCCCTAAGTTTTTAATTTATGTCACCTGGGATACAAGTCAGTTTTTCTAATTAGAATATATCCATCAAGATTAGAAAGTAGGCTTGAGCAAATTTATAATGAATCAGTTTAGAAAAAGATAAATTTGCATAAAGTACAATTGTAAGCTAATACAGTGTTTATGTTGACTCTTCAAGGGTCAGAATTCAAAGTTCTCCAGACTGGTATGTCCCTCTTAGGCATACAGATTAGAAGCAGATCCTTGGCTTGAGCCCAAGTCCCATTATCAACTGTATTTTATTACATCAAAGAATGCATTTCATGAAGGAACAATTTTAAGCTTATTAAGAGTATGGACAGTGAAGAAGGTGTTAGAATGAACTACTGAGCTTTGTGCCATTGACAGTCACAGGTATTTTAGTATGTGCATATAAAAACAAAGGTATGTTGTAAATTTTAGTTCTTAAGAAAATATTGAGAGTATTACTGTAGTAATGAAGGATGAGAGTTTTTTTGCATGAGTATTTCAAGTTCCATCTGTATCAATGGATATATGATAAAGCCCCTCAGGAAGCTATTCACAGAGTCTAAGTTGGGCCGATATTTTGAAAATCACCTTAAGGGACACTTTCTTCGTTAACACTAGGAGATCAGTCAGCTAATTTAGCTAACTAAACCAGGTACTAAAATAAAATATTAATAACCTCCAAGGAATGTATATAATCTTATCTGAAAAACAACCTTGTATACTAATTTGTCAGAGTCAAAGCTGCACTGCCAGAAGCTGCATAGTTAAAAAAGTCCAAATCAGCTGCTAAAATCAGCTCCTGAAACCTGGTGAACATGCACCACAGGGAGGTGAGCTGCATACTTCAGGTGCAGGGAAAGGAATTCTCTTCCATCAACCTATTTAGACAGTTATTTTGTAAAGGTACAGATGAGGAGGTGTAATGGGAGATTTCCTTCTCTCTCCTGTCCTTTACCTCTGCCAATAAAACACCAAGCTCACCATGAAATGGATTCTTGAAGGAATTCTGACTATACCATTTCTTGGATGAATATTCTGAATGGATCAAAACAGAAACCTTGCCATTTATATGATACTAGGAGTCATTCCCTAGCTGTGACAGCTCTCTTTCTAATTTTGACTAATAATTTTTTTCTCCTGCTTTCATGTTTTTGGTATCTATATGCAGCTCATAACTCAAGTGAGTCCAGTTTCAGTGTGGGTTGAAGAACCCGGCAGCTGACATATTTGCACCTTACTGCTCCGTTCCTACTTTTTGAACTACACCACTGAACATGTTGAGAAACATCTTCCCCTATGAAAGGTATGCCTCTTGCAGTACTTTTTTTCTTTTTTGAATTTCTTGCTTTCAAAACCTTTAAAATGTTTAAGCTCCAAGCCTTCTGACACAAGTTTAGACAAAGAAGTGAACTCACAGCTAGACAAGCAGCAGATCAAGGAGGGCATCTTTCCAAGTTGGTTCCTTTAGGATCTGTTCCATAAAATTGTCATCCAGGTTTCCTAGGAATCTTCTGGTCCAAATTGTAACAGCTGTGTGATGCTCCCAGTTAATTTCTGACAAACTCAAGTTCTCCATAAAAACAAGGGCAGTTGACTTGGAAGAGTCCCTTAGTTCCTCAAAGGGACTACAGTTGGCATCACTGCTGTGGCTGAGAGGTCTATGGCAGACTCCCACAATGGCATCCACATTATTTGTTTGTCCCTTTATTTTACCCAGAGACTCCCAACCATGCCATTGCCAACTGTGACCTCCACATATTCTAGCATTTACATTACATAAAATGCCACCCTCCAGCCTCTTCTGCCTTGCCTATCCCTCCCAAAGGGCCTGTAACTGTCCCACAGGGCACTCCAATCACAGTTCTCATCCCACCAGGCTTCACTTATGCCAGTGATGTCACATCTCTGGGACCGAGCTAAAGCTGTGAGCTCCTCTTGCTTTTTCATCACAAAATGACAAAAGCCCGCATAGCCATTTTCTATGAGTTAATCTTACTTTTAATGAGATGAAGTAAGGATACCTCCAAACTAGGATATGTGATAAGTTTACAGAATAGTTAAAAATGTATGAAAGCAACTTCATCACATTTACTCCTTCTGGACAGAAATAGCTGTGATTTCTCCATAGGAGTCTCATTTTCCTCCTTATATATAGAATCATAGAATCAG
>VYXB01010484.1:0-46539 GCA_013397135.1 Pachyramphus minor
CAGCTCAGGAACACACGGGATGTAATGGGGCATCAGGGGTATCTTGGCTGGGCCACCTCTGAGCCAGTGATTCCAGGGATGTTTAGCTGATAAAGAGTCACCCTCCAGCCCTCGGATGCTCCATACAAGGAAAAATGGGGGGGGCGGAGAATAAAGGAGAAAAAACCAAAAAGAAAATAAAAAGGAGAAAGACAGGAGGGAAAGGAATGTTTATTACAACTAATCCGTGTTACAAAGTACCAAGGCTTAACACCCCAAAACACAGTCAAGACACTCGCGGAGCCCGCCGGGGCTCGATGCCTGTCCCGCAGTACAACACTGCCCTCTCACGGCTCCTTTACTGCCAAAATCTAACGCTTACAGGGCCACACGCGCAACCGCGCCTAAAAAAGGGGTTACCCCGCTCAATAGCTCCGGCATCGCTGGGGTGTGCACCCTGTTTTCTGTGGGAGCAAAGCACTGCGGGGATCCAGCAGCTCGCATCCCTCAGCCGCTCCCCGGCTGGAGGTGGGATGGGTGGGTTTGATTCCTGCCCTGCAGCCACTCATCACTGCTCCAGGGGCCATGGAACCAAAGAGAGCCAATTACCCACCCCTGGCACGGTCCCACACCCTGAGCTGAGCGGTACCACCTTCACCTCAGGTTTACACCCGGCAGAAGAGGCCATGACAACACTGGCTGCTGCTGACACTCGTTCTCCTCGCTTCGCCTTTGTCATGCCAATTGAAAAGAGACTGTTTTCCTTCTCAACATGGAAAAATTTCCTTGGTAGCAACAAGTCAGCACTAATCCCAGGTAAAACAGATGTTTGCTTGGAGACGGTGTCCTTGATGGATAACAAGGCAGCAGGATTTACTGCTGCAGATACTTGGGAAAGCTGAGCTGGGTGCTGTCCCAGGCCCCTGGAGGATAGCTCAGAGTGCACGGGCAGCAGACACAGCTGGGATGGAGGGAAATACAGCGGTGTATGATGCTACTAAAAATAGACCATACATCCATTCCTGTTGCACAGCTCAGGCTCTTGAGCTGGAAAGGAAACAGGCAGGTAAAAACTGCAAGCTACATTTGGATGCTGCCACCCTAACTGATAATAATGTTTCAGTCTCTCCACTCAAGTTTTTTCTGATCTGCAACTCAGTGAACAACTTTGGCCCTCAACTTCTACCTTCCCTGTGCACACTTGTGGCCTTCCAGCACCACGTTCCTCTGCTCCTCAGCTGCTGCCCTGCTCCACAGTGGCTCTGACTGAATGGTGCCTAAACCACGGTCTCAACAGAGCATCACCAGTGAGCTGAGGACCAAGGCCTGCCAGAGTAGGAAAAATAACTGGTTTGCTGAGAGACTGAGATTTCCTGGACTTATCCCTGATAAGTAAACAAGATAAGGCATGTGAAGAAGTCAGAAGGTGATGCTGCAGCACACAGAGTTTTGTTCAGCATTAGCTGCAATGCTACTGTGCGATGCACTGGAAATGGCAAGTAAGTAGATTATGGACTAAACTATATACAACAGATAGTCCATTACCGAATAAACACTTCTCAAATTAATCACTGACACAAGCTAATGACATAGTCTTAAGCCAAGAGGCTTGAAATTGTTTTACAGAGGCAACCAATCTTGATCTCTGCTGGCTGCACAGTCTTTCTGCTCTTGTTTCTTCCAATAAAAACTATTTTCCAGGTGCAATTATACAGTGGCTGGGCTTAACCCAATGCTCTGAAGGATGAAGGTAAGGTAATCAACTATATTCATCTTAGTATTTCTTTTGTATGCTCTGGGATTATAAACACAAGGTAAAATATTGTTGCGGGAGGCCAATATTTAACAAGGTGTCTGCCAAGGGGACAGGACTTTAAACATATGGGGATGCTACACTGAGATGAGATGCCAGCTCAGACACAGCAAGGTTAGTAGTAGGTGATCATAATCTCTACCAAAATGTGCAACATCCCTGGCTATCAGTGTCATTCCCAGCATCACAGGGTTTTCCCCTCTCCTGAGGGCTGCTAATGAGAGGGCTCACAAGTCCAGTGGGAATACGGACAGCACCTGCAGGCTGGGATAAGCCTGTGCATCCTTTCTGCAGGACTTCAGAGGATTTGTTTTCAGGCACCAAATTCCCTTTAGTCATTGAGAATGGTGGTTTGAAGACCAGCATCCTGAGGGATGGTGTGTCTCCTGGCCCCCAGTGACAAGCAGGCACTGCAGCCCCCTCAAATGAGCCCCCCTTTATTAGTCACACTGTCCCAAGTCATCCCTCAGCCTGAATTCAGCTGCCTGCCCTGCTGCTTACCTTCTGTGTTTGATATTGCCCTTTGCCTCCTGCACAAACATGGCCAGGCAAGGTCTGTGTCTCGTGGCTCACAGACTAATTGCACAGTGACGAGGGGCTGCATCCCACGGGGTGGTTCAGGACACAGTGCCGGGGCTGAGCTCCATGGGGACCAGCAGAACAAATGTCAGCACAGAGCCAGAAGTCTGGCACGGAAAAATCAAACATTCGTAGGGGTGGGAGAAAATCTACAGATGCAGTATCTGCATGCATTGCAGGCATCATCCGTCCCTCTATGTAATGTTGAATCTGACCTAAAGAAAAAAAAGATAAAATTCCTCATTTTGGAGAAAACTGCTGATTTCCCAAACAGCTTTGTGTCAGAAAGGGAGGGTTCTGCTAACCATAAGGATTTTCACCCAGTCCCACCTGAGGTTCCATCACCCAGCGCTGGGAACCAGGGCACCCATCCCCGGGGCAGCAGGGAAGCAGTCTGGGGATAGATGGCAATGCTGGACTTTCCCACTAGCAGGGGAAATGTGCCACACCCCTGGGAGATCTCCCATAGGGAAAGGAAGGTTTACAAATGCTTTAGAACTACAAGAAGGGATTACAGCATGCAATCCCTGCATTCAGTGTAAGTAGCTCTTCAATTTATACTCATTGCCCACTCTGTAAAATTCTTGTAAAATATCCACTGTCTTCTTTTTTCCTACAGCTCCATTCAAAACCCCATAAAAAGCTTCAAGGCATTTCTAAAGCAAGAGATACCAGACCACACTGTCTCACTGACACCAATCAAGTGCTATGCTCCCAAGTTTCCTCAGCAGCTTCTCTCCTGGCAGACAAATCTTAGTCTTCAGTCAACCTAGAGAAAGGTCAGCCAAGCCATCAAACATTTCAAAGCACAATTAAGACCCCAAATGAGCAAAGTTCAATTTTAATGCTGAAACTTCACTGCTAGTTGATGCTCACCAATTACAAGGGTCACTTCAAATATCATCAGCAGAAGCACTGTGTGTGTCAGAAACCTGTGTCTGCTGATGGGCATTAGCAAATTTTTTGGCAAGGCAAACAACCTTGCTATAATATGATTGCTGCTTCTAAAAGAAAGAAAGAAAGAAATAAAACCATAAAAGAGATTCAGGCTGTAGCTGACAGAGAGAAGCTGCTTTGAGTCTGAAGAATGTGAAGTTGATGTGCTTGGAATGCCCTTAAAACAATTCAGTTTCCATATGGGTGTGGTTGTCCATAAGAGGTCAGAAATTAACTTTCCATCCCAAGAATATAGCATTTAAGGACAAATCAAAGACCCAAAGGAAAAAAAGGCCATAAAATTGTCATATTCAAAACACCAAATAATTTCTAATAAAGCTGAAATTTCATACAGATAATCCTATTTCCCTACCTCATGAATTCTTCAGTGCAACATCCTAAACTTAGGGTTTAAACAAAAAAAAGAACAAAGTAAAAACTAAATTAAAGTTCAAGTGAAGCATTTCAACCTCAGAACTAACAGGCTAATAAAGATTTAATATATGACATTATTCTGCTCACTGCTGATTACATCTGACACCTACATTACATCTACATTCCTTCATTGTGTTTCATTTGAACAAAGCCCATCTTTTCCAACAGCAAAACGTTTCAAGGGAAACTCTCTGCACTGCCATCCTACCCATGTCTGGCTAGGCTTTATTCCAGAGGAGTGACACTGAATACTGTGGTATGAGGAAGGGTGGCAAAGTAAAGAGTGAAGGGAGACTTCAAACAAGGGACTATCAGTTAGAGAAAGGACGGACAAACACAACTTCAGGCTTGTCATCTCCTGTCTAAAGAAACAGAATAAGGGAAATCACCAGCAAACACACCAAAAAAAACTTTCTAAAAAAACAACAGTGAAGCCAGAAGGAAATCTGAGATTTATTAACACTGTTATTGATCAAGAATGGGTAAAATACCATTGAAGACAACTGAGTTTTGCCCCCTTTTGGCAAGACAAAAATCTGGCCAATTTATTTCTTGTTCTCATATATGTATTTAAAAAATTATAATTCTCAGCTCAAACGCCACCCTGACACATTAGCTATCCGGTTTCATTATATTCATCTTAATTTTTGGTGTAGGTTATGAATGTATAATTTAAGTCATAACAAAGGTTTCTCCATGGTAGTAAGAGGTGACATTCTAAGACATTACATGGCAGTTTATAATGCCAGTGGAGTAATTTTACAGCAAGGGTTACAACGAAATTCTTGATAGAGAAAGATGTTATGGGAAGTAATTACTTTTCTCCTTCCACTAGCTATTAAACTTTAATAACTCAGATATGATTTCAGGTTTCCTAAAAGACAGGCTGGCATAGAAAGCTTTTGTAGCTCCTACTTTTAGTGGCCAGAATAAAACAAAAGCATCTAGAACATACTTACTCTTTCATTTAGACAACAAAAGATGCAAAACAAATACAAAATGGGTTATTCATGTCGGATTGAAGGAAATCCTTGCTCCTCAGTTTAGATCCCAGATACCAAATCTCATCAGCCTGTCTGCTGGTTTAATCCCATAAATATAGTTATTTAGACTAGAAACTGCAAATGACATATAACAGCAGAGATAGGAAGATAAATCTAGGATATACTTAATGGATTATATAAAAATGAGCAAGAAATGCCCTATAATTATTCCAGGCTGTTGAGCTGGTTTCCTAGCTGATTTAAAGGCTTAACTACCTCCTCTTGAGAAATAAGCACAGCCACCCATTGGTGCATACACGTGTTTTAATAGCCCACTTACTGTGGCTCCCAGCTCCTGCTATGGGCTTGCTTTTCTGCTTCTGTCATCCCATCAGCATAGGATAGCAGGAACAAGGTGAAGGATCTCTGTAACATTGCAGCCATGAAGTCAGAGAAACGATTTTTAGAAAAGCAATCTCCACAAAAGCCACTTGGCTTCATTCAGTTTTGTACCCGGAACACCAGAGCCACCTGCAGAAATAACACACCAGTTAATATTTGCCCTGCTGGTTTCTGCACGTGGAAATTCCTGACAAATTATTTGGGAAAGTTTGCTTTGTTTTTAAAGACATTTCAGTTGGTGCATTATCAGCCTGAGCGTGAATTTCAAAAGCTTTTTTCATGATCTGGGCACTTGCAAGGGGCAGAAGAACATGTTTTTAAGAGGTCCAGACACTAAAGCCTGAACTACAGAAAAGAGCTCTGCAAACCTGTGTCAGCTGTTAACTGTCCATGTCTGCACTACTCCTCTTGCAGAGTGACTGAAAAAGAATCTCATTAGGCATTAAAAAAAAAGGGGAAGGGGCAAGAGACTGAGGAGCAGTGGTAACAAAGCAAACAAGAGCTTTTTCTGCCATTTTCACAATGGCTTTCAAATTATTATTCAAAATAATAACAATTTTTAAATGCCAGTTAAAAATCAGTAGGCAGTCCTGGCTTAAGAAGAAAGTAATAAAAAGAAGCATGAGAAACACGACAGTAAAGAGTTCTAACAATTCACTTGGCAAGAAAAGCATTTTAACAAGACTTTGCATAGGTTTCTTTGTAATGGGGAAAAAATGATAAAATCTAGGGGCAGAAACATAGTTTATGGGGTTTGTTTGTTTTCCTGTTGTTTGTGTTTGTTTGGTTGGGTTTTTGGTTTGCTTATTTTTTGTGTGTTGAAAGGCAGCTTAAAGAATGACCCTGGAGAGACAAGTCCTGCTGTCAGGATTGTTAATTCCTGAGAGTTTTGGCCCCTGGCACTGTGGGTCTTTGAGATTCTTTGGAATCTCAAAGATTTTTGATTGGAAGCATTTGCTAACTTAGATTGGAGACCCATCTCATCATAAACAGAAGGAAATAAATAGTTCTAAGGACCTGTGTAATCATGCAGGCAAAAAAAGGTTAAGTAATACATTTTGCAGCTCTGCTGCGGGAGTCCATCAGCTGGAAACTGAGAATGGGAAACCTCTGATGGCTCATCAGGAGGTCTCTAGGCTGCCTCTGGACCAGCAGCATGAGACTGCTACAGAAAAGGCAAAAGCAACTCCAAAACAGATCAGGAGACCCTTTTTCAGAGGAGATGGCAAAGCATCTGGTGAGACAGGTCACTTAAAGGACTTGCTCCTGTCAGTTGGTGTTCAGCTCAGTTTCTCCTTCTGTCTGGAAAAACGCGTGATTAGCAATGGCACAAGAGCATGTCACTCTAGATGGCCACAAATACGTCAACCTCAAACTTAGATTGGAGACCCATCATTAGAATAATTTATTTGTGCAACAGCTTCCAAGAGGTAAAATTCAGGCCAGAAGAGAGAGCCACTTATGTGGAGCTTGACACAGCTACACAAGGAATTACTCAACAGAGACCAACTGCAAGGTTCTCAGCTCGGAGGAGTTGTGTCCTCCCAGGCTGATCAACACCTTGTTTGCTTATTCAGAATCTAGCAGAACCCCAAGGGATGTGCTAATCTTTACAACAGGCTCTTTGACAAACACAGATTTTTTTTTCCCTTTGTTATATTCTGTATTTAAATGTGTTTCATTACTATTTAATAACACTAGCAATTTCAAAGGTAATATATCTTCAAACCCAATAAGACATAAGGCATATAGGTTTGGTTTTGCTGGTGTTTGGCTGCCCTCACTCCAGTACTGCAGGAGACAGAGACCTTTGTCTCCCACTCTGACTCCCCAGGCACCCTCCAGCTGCATATTCCGATACCAAGTGCACAAACCAGTGGCTTCCTTTCACTGATCCAGAGCTAAACATTAATATAATATCCACAATATACTTCAGTCCATAATACTAGTGGACAGTCAGCACCCAGCCCAGCAGACCCAAAGCTGGTGTCTTGGATTGTGTTTGGATGCTTTGTTTTAGGCACTAGATGTCAGTGTTTTACCTACACTTACAGAAATTTCCAGTCACGGTGATGAAGTTACCAATAAACAAACAAGTAAATAATGTAAAAGTACCTTCAGTATCCACCCAAACAGCAAGAAATCTCTCCTTCTCTCAGGTGGCCAAAAGGTTTCCAAAAGAAAGTTGAACTTTCCCTTCTTCCCAGTTAGTTTATGCTCAGTAGTTTAAAGCAAATGTGAGTCAAACAGATGTACAATACCAAAAGTACCTGCCAGTATTATCAAGAAGTTTTAATACAAGGAAACATACCTATTTCTTTGAAATCTTTTTTTCTACACTGCATAACATTTATCAAGGTTTTGACCTGAAAAAAGAAATTGGATCTTTTTTAACTATTAGAAAATGTTTCATAATGTTGTCAGTAGCAACTTTACTGAGTTCTTAAACTGGGTTTTAGTTCAAGTAACAGAACAGGTTCAAACGTATTGACAACATGAACTGATGCTGGTATCTTAAACATTTTGGTCATGAAACAGCGACAGCCACCTTCATTCCAGTTTGAACTAAACAAATCAAACATTTCTCAGATCAAGCAATTAAGAAAAAGTGCCTGCAGAGATATTGTATTCAATCCTCATCTCAGGCTCAGGTTAGCGATATGTTACATGGTTTAAAATATAGTCCTACTCCTTCTCCTTGTGCACGCACAGTCTGTTTGTACAAAGGACTTCTAAATACACTTGGATTTTAGAAACTTGGGGAAAGGGAAATAGATCATAAATAAGCCTTTTGCTTCTGTCCAAACACATGAGAAAATGCTCTGAACTTCCCCTTTTAACTCAAAAACTGATGACTTCTTCCACTACTCTTCCTCCCACGGACCCATTGTCCCATGTTCGCTTGGCCAAAGTGCCAGCCAAGATTTACAGCAATACAGACAGGAGAGGGACTGGAACCCTGGTAAAAGGACACATCTCCTCTAGTTTTCTGGAAGCTCAGGCAGGGTTCTGAAGCTGATGTGCCTACATTTAAGGCTTATTTTTTAGACAAAGCCTGGGAAAAATGAAAAGAAAAATTTAAGAACTCCAGTTTTCTGGTCTATTTCATGAAGAGTAAGAAAAAACCCAACAAAATGAAACTNATCCAGTTCTCTGGTCTATTTCATGAAATGAAATGAAACTATCAGTGACTGTCTAATGATCCATCCCATCGTAAACACTAAAAAGTCATTAGTGTTCCCTCAGCCTGGAGAATCCCAATGTTGAATCAGTGTGGGATGAGCAAGTCAAAGCAAATTTAATTGCTGTGGGCTACATTATATCCCAAGATGTGCTGAGGAAGATTGGCATCTACAACTCACGCTTAACAGAGAGGTTTTTCAGGGAGGAAAGGCTGTGTCAGGCAGACCCAGCAGGATGGAGTGTAAGCAAGGAAAAAGGATTTTCTTCCCTTTTTAATGTGGAGTGCGGCTTTTTATTTCAAAACCTTTTGACGCACTGAAGTGGTTTTTCCAAAGAAATAGATGGAAAGCATACTGGATCGTGGCTTTCAGGGTTCCCACTCTCTCAGCAGGTGACTGGAGATCTCTCCCAGATGCCTTTTGTTCTGCTGGTTTAACAGTGGCTCAAAGGGTCACTATTAAACACAGGTTTGAAGGAAAGATATTATAAATTGATATTTCAGCTGGTGACTGGCTGGAAGTAATGAATCAAACAATCAACCACAATTCGACTTTGTATCATAGGACAGAATTTTAATTTGTTGCAGTGAAATCCAGTCTCCATTTAAAAGCCAAGTCAGCTAAGCAGGACCAAAAGTGGAGCCAGCAGACCAGACATTGCAAGAGTTTAACAATCCACTACAAGCTTATTTTTAAACTGTGTCAGTAACCACTTGTCAGCACCTGGTGTGTGGCTTGCTATGGCCACAGCTCCCACCAGCATCAAATAACGCCTGATCACAACAAAGTGTTGCTGAAGGAAAACTGTGGCTGTGTCAGCCTGTCCCTTTGGAAAGCTCTCCTGTCTCATGCATAAGCTGCCAGCCACCAACCTTTGGTTTGCAGCCACTTCTACCAGGCTACGCAGAACCAATCCACGTGCTGCAGGCTACTTGCTCCTCAGGAGCTTTTTCTTATAGTCAGGCTAGATTGGACATGACAAAACTGACCAAGAGCCTTCAGCTCTCCTACTGCTGTCTAAAGACATTGGTCATAAAAAGGTCTCCTGGTTTGGAGACCTCTAAAGCACAGAAGAAATATGAGCTGGCGAGGCCTCCTATCAGAGGCAGGCAGAAATCCATCCTGTCCTGCACAATTCAACGCAGGCTTACGTAGAAACACAAGTAGATCTGCCCCATGTTTTATTCCCTCCTTTTAAAGTGTTTCTCATGATTCAGCTATAGTCTCCAACAAAGGAGACTCCAACCAAGCATTCTTGCCTGGTCCCCAAGAAATCAGTGAGAGAACAATCACAGTGAGACCCACAGGGCTGGTTAAGCAAGGGGTTCCCAATCATTTAATATATAAGGTCATTAACACCTGTAATTTCAGCCAATTGCCACGTACGTGCAAGCGGTTTATGTTTACATTTTAATTTCAAGGGTTCTTTCCCTTTCTATCACATTCAACAGTTTCTCTCCTTATTGTGGTACTTCAGAAAAGGGCCACTTGCCACTGATCCACATCCAATTCACACTGGATGAGCAGCCAGTTTTCCATCTGCACAACAGCAAAAGAAATAAATCCTCCTGTCATGAAACCTTTCTGCTGAAGCACCTCCCACCAATAGCCCAGAGAAGACAACAGAGGTAAAGGATGCTAAGCCAAAAATAGCTAGTGTGGGATTAAAATGGGGTGGGAATGGGGCAGTTTTCAAGGCTGAGATAGAAGTCAGTATTTGCAAAGATTTTTTGACTTCATATTCAGTCTGAAGTTGACTGCAAGGGTCTGAAATTTTCTGCTGTTTGGATTGGGTGAGGTGGGGGGATTTCTGCTCACTCTTTTGTCACTCATCCAGCTACTGGACCTTTAGCCATTTGTTAGATAACTTACATTGTAAGACTTCTTGAACATAAATAATAAGTGGTTCTGTCTTTAGGCAGATTTTCAACCATTCGAACGGGACAAAATGAGGATGCAGACACAAAAATGAGGATGCAGACACAAAATCCTGTTCCATATTTGCAGCAATGTCCTTGTCCCATTCTCACATCTGTACACCCAACACAGCGCTGGAACTCAGCCGCCCAGCTTCTCTCCTTGGGAAGAATTAAAGCCAACTCCTTAGAGCTTCATATTGTCATCCATCAATTTACTACCAACTATCATCCATCAACTCTAACAGAGTTGTGAAGTTTCTCATTTCCCATGTCCCTTTTGGTGTTGGGGCAAATAATCTGCTAACAGTCTTCAGAGCTGCACATAAGAGTCCTACAGTGAAGGCAAATGTTTTGGGGTTTCTAGTGTGGGCAACCCTGACAGGGTTTTGTCAGCCATAGCAGACTATACTGTGAAGTACAATTAACTTGGAAGAAAACAGAATGGATAATTTCATGCCCCGTTAAACTTATAATTTCTTTCTGCACTGCTGGACTGGGCAACATTGTTCTCATCCCTGCTGATCTTTCCACAGCTTCATCCCCTTTACTGTAGAGCAGCATTAATTAAATAAAAACATTCTCCTCCTCAAAGCGCTGAGTATGGTATGTCAAAATCTGTCTGCTCAGATGCCATAAAGGGACCATTAAGTTACTTCCAGAAAGCATAGCAACACAGCACAAATCACAGCAGCATGAACAGGCACTCAAGGTGCTTTATCCAGAAGTTTCCAGGGCTGGTGGAAGCCTGGTGCCTCTGTAAGATCCAATTTGGGCTTGCTCCCCCAAACAGAACCAAGCCACAACATGCTATTTCTGCCCACCTTGGAGGCTGAACAGAAGTAGAAGAGAAACCTATATCCCCACAGCTTAAGAAAGACTTTGTACCAGGTAAGAAGGTTTTTCCTCTTCCTTAGTTGCTGAGCAGGCTGCTGGGAAAAAACAGGTCCATATCACCTCTGCTGAAGGTGCCCCTAATGAGGGGACAGAAATGCTTTAAGAGGTGAAGGACAGATATTTCAGAAGGTACCTCTTCTTAGCTTTGAGGGTCACATACAAAGAGACAGAAGGCCTTAGGTCACAGCCAAGAAAAGATACACAGCCAGCTGCCCCGGCTTAAAACACACACAGGCAATCAAGACTAAACACCCCCACCTGCTCATTTGAGCCCCACGTGATCTTTCCCATTAAGTAATTTTCAAATTACTTTCACCTGCAACCAGCCCCCAGTCAGGAGTCCTGGCCTTTCCTCCTCTTCTCCTATCAGAGGCGTCGCATCACCTTAGAATCACAGGATCATGTAGTTCAGAAGAGACCCTTGAGAGCATTGAGTCCAAGTGTTAACACAGCACTGACAAGTCCACCACTAAACCATGTCCTCAGGTGCTACATCTACACATCTTGTAGCATGGCAGGGCAGTAAGGACCATGTGAAGTCTCCTAACGCCAGGGACACATAACCACCATGGTCTCCTTGTCACAACCTGGGGATAACAGCACTCCAGGAGATTTAATGGGGCAGAGAAAGTATCTCTGGGAGGGTAAGAAAAATGCTACTAAAAGAGAAGTTCAAAAGAAGAAACCCTTAGGAATGTCTTTCACTGAAATGGCAGAGTTGATTAGCTGCAAATCCAGCTTCTTCATCACAAGAAGTTTCATACTCTCACAAGCTCTCCAGCAGTTTTTGTTGGCAGGAGGATTGTCCAGCTTTGCACTCATCTCTCCTGGAAAACAGGAGTAAGATATCTAAAGTGGGTTTCAGTTTCTCCCACAGTTGCCCCTTTCACTTTATACAAACAGCTTAAATCATCTGAGCATATTTATAAGAACAGACATCACATTTCCTGAGAGCAAAACCAGTTCCTAAGGTTTTCTGTTCAATAATGATGACAACAGCTCCCCTGCCAGAAGTCACTTTCCAGTTTTTTGCTACTTCACGCCAGCCTTTATCTTCTTTTACTCCTCGTGCAGTTGAGCATGTTTTTAAGTGCGTGTTTACACACTTGGGAAGCACATCATGGTGCTTTCTCCTGTCATGCATCCTTGAGTTAGTTTTCTGTTGAAAATAATCAAACAATACTTCCTCACTACTGCCACGTATTTTCACAACTGAATAGCCAGTATCATGCCTGAAAGTTGTTTCAAGTCTACTTTTCATGTCCTGGGGTGATTAGAAATATTTCCCTTCTTAAAAGTTCTTAAATGGAAATGTTTCTAAATGTTCCTGGTGTGATAGGTGAGCACCCATGCCAGCAGAGCAGCGAGGAAGCACAGACCCTTTGCTTTCCTAGGCTCCCTCCAGCCACTGGATCCTGTTGGCATTTCCTTTCCCTTCTCCTGCTCCTCCAGTACAGCAACAGCTGGGGATGAGCCACCTCCATAGTCCGCCACAACAGCCCAGCAGCTCTAATTTTCCTTGCTGCAAGGCTTCTCTTTGTCCTTCCGGGCTGTATTTCCTGCTCTCCTAGAAGCTACAAATGTAAGCTTGCCTGTCTCATCTCCTTGGGTTCAACCAGCATTTCAAGTCTGAACACTGACAGTCAAATTTTTCCATTGGAATGTCCTCTTTTCATTCCCAAAATCAATGCAGCCCTGTGAAACCTCGCAAGAGCAAAGCTGGCTTGTGCACAGTCCTGAAATGCTCTGGAAAGAGCTTCCAGAGGCAGAGGGAGCAACTGAGAATTCTTGTTTGAGAGCCTCTCCCTCCATGCAAAATGGATAACCTATTTTGTCAGAATTTGAGGACAAACATTTTCCCCCAGGAGCGCGGGCATTCATTGCTGGTAACAAATATATGGATCTTCTGGCAGGCAACCGTATAAATGACTATTGTAGCAGCATCCCATACAAATTCTGTAATAGAGGCTCTCAAAAAGGCTTTGTTTTTCACATCATTTCACACCATCTGACATAAGAGACATTCCTGGTGCTATTTTTAGTAAACTAATCTGTGTTTGGAGGCAGTTTTTCCCCTTGAATATTTTCTGGGTGTTTGATAGCCAACACAGTCCCCACAAACCAATCATTTGTCATCCTTCACCAGAGAAGGTCACTTATGGCCATTTTAGCACCTCCCAGTAGTTACTGTCATGAAGAAGTGATGGTCCTTATTGCAGTTCAGCAAATAAGTTGGCATTAAGTTTCCAAGACAAATTATTCCAGGCTATTAGTTTCATATTAGATCACAGGAAAGCTCCTGCTTGAATTTAGGAACATGCTGATGTGCCAAGGTGGAGGATAAGCATGTGGGAAAGCAGGTTGTCCTGGATCCATGGCAGATAGAGCCATACAGTTCATCTGATAGAGTTTTTGTCAGACCACTAGGAATCATGCCTTGGAATATTCTCTACAGAGAACAAAAACAGGAATGTAGGAATTCAGCAGTACCTGGTTTACATCAAGGAAACAGGGCATGGCTGCGTTGGGTCCATGTTTGTCCTCTCATCCAAAGTGTCCCACTCTTAGAGGAGAATTTCTTGCTTCACATCATTTGCATTCTAAAAAGTGCTAGAAAATTCCCCAAAACGTTGGCTGTGGCTTCTATAAACATCTGTCCCTCAGGAGCAGAGTTCCTCCATTAGGTCATTACGTGGCACTAACACTCAGGAGTGTAAGGGTTTCTCTAGATGCCAAGTCTTGCAGTGACCAGGAGGAGCTCCTCTCAGGGGAGATTCAGTACTCCAGCTATTCAGGAGGTTTCCAGTGTTACGGGTTAAATGTGTGAGAAGGGCAAAGTCTTCCTGGAGTGCAGAAGTAGCTGGTCACCACAGGTCAATGTGTCCCCAAGAGGACTCTGGTACAGAGCCTATTCTCTTCCACAGAAACCAGAGCCTATCACAATTCTGACTCTGGAGGTTTGTGTGAAAGCAAAACACGATCAGGCAACATAGTGGAGGAAAATGCACCGAGGTAGTTGGAGAGCAAGGGCAGCTCACTGGGGGTGAGATGGACAAATTTCATTGCTACCAAGAGTCTTAGAGCTACTTTGAGACATATCTAGACCTGGAAAGACATAATGTGGATGGAGGATCCAGAAGTGTCTGTAACAAAAGTGTTTGACACAGAGGGCCCAGCTGCTGAGGCGGATACCAATGGGTGTGGATTCACCTGCTGCCCAGATGGACATTGGATACAGTAGGTGGCACATTCCTGTCTGCTGCAGCAGCACGGCTCTGCAGTCAGAGCTCTGGCGTCTGATTTTAAAAAGCAATAATTTAAACCTCTCTAAAGCTCATACCATTGTACTTCAGCCAGTCATGGTAACTGGAAAAACCTCCTAAATTATAGCTCGGCTCCCTCAGAGTGATGGCATAGCCCACCTTGATTTACAGCCCTGGAGTGAACCTGAAAGGTTTGATATTCTTGCAGTCCTTCAAACACTCACCATTAGAGCCTCCATCCCATTTATCCTCTGAGTTTGTCTAGCAACTGGAAGAAATACTTGGACTATTTCTGAGCATTATTTCATGTGGTACTAGAGAAATTGGTCCTGTAGCTATAATAAAATTACTTTTCCCAAGGACCCTGTGTAAAACACCTATGACACTTCTTATTCCAAGGAGTATTCCTAAGAGATGCCTATTTTACTTTTTATGCAGCATTCAAAACCACTGATCATTTTAAATCTCTACATTTAATTGTATACATATTTTTTCAGGATTTTAATAGGATTTCTCATCATCTGTAAAGCACCATGAAATACAGTATTTTCTCCAGAATGGGGTGTGAAATTTGTCTACCTTATCAGCAATTTCTGTAGAACTTGCTTCTTAAGTGTTTGCCTCATTGAATGCTTCCTTCCCACACCAAACTGTATCAAATTGGCATGTTAGAAAGTACATGGTTCATCTTCTTTTCTTCTTTTTCTAATGGTAGTTGTAGCCTCAGAAGTGATACATGGCATTTGATTGTATATGTAGAAGTTTATGCTTAATTGCTGGAGCTTAAGGAAGAACATTATGCCTAATTCCATGCCTGAGTGGCTTTCCTGCACTTGAGGCACAGGCACACGGCTACAATAACGAGGAGTCTGGAAACCCTGCTTATTGCTCAAGATCCTGAAGATACACAAATCCGGGGAAGAAATGGTCCCTGCTCAAGGATTCCATGAACAAAACAAAAAATAAGGCCAGTGACTGGCACAGTGCAGAAGTTTCCAAAAGAATAGCCTTGGTATCTGTGACCAGCAGCAATGTCAGAGCACCACTGACCGATAAGTAAGATATTTTCCCCACCCAGAAGATCCCCAAACGCAAAATACTGGGTTATTTCTAGATTTGGGGCTTATTCTTCTTCTAAAACCTCCAGGGAAAAAAAAAAAAAGTGTTCTGATGATTGCCCCAGACTATAATTTAGTCTTGTACCTGCAAGTTTCAGGTTTTGTTCAAGTACATAATGGTGCAGTGGAATGCTCCCCAGCAGTCCTTCAATACACGCTCCTTAATAACAGAGAGATCATTTATTGGAGAGAATGAGCAGATTCTTGCATAAGCCTCTTTTGTATGAGGAGTTTCAAGGATATGAAAGCAGCAATTATCCTCACCTTTGCTAATACAATTAAGAAATTCTGAAGTACTGAGAAAACTCTGGAGCAATCAGACTTCGAAAATCACCTATGAATTGTCATTTGCCAACGAGCTATAGTTAGATCAAATTAAATCATAGATGAGGGGAATGATCTGAAAGCAATCAGAGGCATTAGGGTAGGATTTCCACTGCAGTTTGTTATGGAGCTGGATCTGAACCCTCTGTCTGCCATGACCATGAGTTATAGGCACTTGGGAGGTTTTAGGGGACTAATCAGGCATTTTTTTCCTAACTTAGGCAGAAAAATTACATTCTTTTTGTGAAAATGCAGAACTAATTCCACTCCCAGTCCAAAGCAAAAATATCTTACGTAATAGGAAAAATGCTACTTAACTTAAATCTCTCGTGCTGACTCCAGCTTTTGTGAAAGAGGTAGGCTGGTCCTAACACGTGGTTAAAAATTCAAAAACTTTGTCCTTGATATGAGGTAGAAGTTCTTGCAGGATTATTGCAGGTTAAATATCATCATTAAGAAGCAAAGCAGTCCTTGGATATGCACTGCATCGACTTTAAGACAAAGACACGGACTGCAGAAGAGCACAGGCAGGAGCAGATGTCCAGAAAACATGGTCCAGGAGAAAATACTGGAAGATCAGGTGTGAAGAAGAGGAGACAATATTGATTGATTAATATCACTGCTATTGACAGGAAGGAAATGATTTCTTCAAGATGCTCATGAATGGTGGAAGTATCGAGAGGTTTAAACATACAGTAAGGAGACTGATGATGATGAGAGTGAGAAACACCAGGTGGTTAGGGAGGGTGAGGAGTCATCATCGGATGCATTCCTGGTAGATGCTTTATTGGACTGATTTTGCCTCTGCAGAGAGGGATCGGGTGACCTAGAAAAGTCTGGGATTTCAGCATCCTGTTTCTTCTCAGTGGGCATTTTAGCTGTGGATGAGGCTGTTACAGCAGCATCCATACCACCAAAGAGGAGAAATGTTAATATCACCATCAAGCTCCAACTCTGACAAAGGTTTGCTTCAGCTTTATTCTTCTAAACTAGGCTACAAGTCCTAACTTATTGCTTCTCCTTGGTATTTAACCCTTTTGCTTCCAAAAAAGTAAAGGTAATGGAAAGGCATAGAAAAAACTAATGCCACATTTCAATCTGATTCTTCCACAAAGCTGATGCTTTCTGGCACTTCTGAAAACAGGTTTAAGCAATAGACACACCCCTTATTTGTCTGAACAGGCAGGTTGATGACAGGTTTGTAAATAATTTACTAAGCTGTGTGCCCACTAATATCATCTCTCAGAAGCAGGACATGCTGCTAAAACTGAAGAGCATTCCATGGGTTTAGACTCAGTCCCTGAATCTCGCAGTCCTTTTGTGACCCTCGTCCCTTCTGCTTCCCCATAAAGTGGAGCAGTTTTTAACTCCCACCTTTGAAAGTTTTGCAAAAGGAAAAACATTGTTAGTAGTCTTGATAATCTAAGAGCCACTCAATGCCTTTAGAGCCACTCAATGCCTTTGGAAACAGTTTAAATATCTGCCTGGAGATAACCTTATACACCCACCAAGACATGAGACAAGCAGTTTATAAACCAGATTGAAAGAAAAACACCAATTCTGCTGACACTCCTCAAGAACTGGAAAATACATAATCTTAAATTATCTTTAACTATTACTTATTATTATTATAACTATATATAGACACATATAACTTATCTATATCTATATTATATATAGTCGGTTAGACATGAATACTTAATTGTCTTTAATTATCCTTGAAGTATCTTTAATTAACAATAAGACCCTGAGGTTACATGGCTTTAAGAGAATACATCACGTCAGCTCTAAATCTAGTTTCTAGAGACTAAGGTTCTGTTCCATTGCGGTGGTAAGTGCTGCCCTCAGCAATGCTTCTGCATCACTGATCTAGTTGAAAGTGTTCCTGCCATGGCTGGGGGGGTTGGAACTAGATGGTCTTCAAGGTCCCTTTCCAACCCAAATTCTATGACAGCCAATTTGAATCATGGCAGGCCAGCAGAGCTGTGGCTGGAGGAATAAAACAAGAACCTCTTTCTTCCACGAACCCTGCTAGTTGCAGTCATCTTCTGTTATCTTTGTTAGGACTCTGTTAATACCTAATCAATCAGCATCACAGAATAAAAGGATGGTTTGGGTTGGAAGGGACCTTAAAAATCATTTAGTTCCAAGCCCCTGCCTCAGGCAGAGACACCTTCCACTAGACCATGTTACTTAAAGCCCCAACCAACCATCAGTGACTCCTGCAGCTGGCACTGGACAACCCTGCACTCAGCAGTCTGAAGAGCTCAACTCTTTCTCTTCTTAGTAACAAGTTTGCCATCTCTTACTCCTCCTATCTTACAGCCAAGCCCTCCCAAGGGATAAACCACGGGGTTTTAAACTTAAAACTTAAAACTCTCCTTAAAACTCTCACCTCAATGCTTCAAGCACTATGAAAGAGAATTTATATCCACTGTGTAAAACAAACAGTATTTCAAACTCATTGAGAAAGACAATTTAGCGAAAAACAGGATGAGTCCCGTGCTTCTGTTGTTATATTGACAACATATATTATTTTTTTATAATTCATTACATTTGCTATAGCGTGCAAGTAACTTCAGATTTTACCTGGGAGGTTAACAAACAAAAAGCTCACCTTGCAGGGTCGCTTAGTGCACTCCATCAAAGGGCTGCAGCCCTGAGCTCCAGCTCTGCTGCTGGCAGAACCCAGCCAGGGGATGCTCCTGCCAGCTCAGGATAGCTGTCTGTCCACCTCCTCCAAGGTTTGCCTCCTGTCTGCCTGCAACTCGATCCTGTGCGAATCCCAAGTTTCCTTTGAATGGAACCTTCTTTTTGTTCACGGAGAACTCATACCAGAGGATACCAATGGGGATATCACTCCATGCAGACCCCTCACACGGAGAGCAGCTGAAGCCGTGCTCCTTTCCCAGCTTCCCTGGGGTCTCCCTGGTAAAAACTTATGAAGAACGTTACTTCATCATTAGCAAGAGAGACCCAAGAGGTCTGCAAGTTTGTCCTGGATAATCTCCCTCATTATAAACAGCAGACTCATGCAGGTATCGGTGATTCACGTGTAGTTAAAAGGGTAAACTGCTTAATTTACAGCAAGGAATTTAGCTGGGAAAGAAGGAAAATAATTTCAAGCCTCTTTGTTTTTCTGTGATCCCATTACACCAACGGATGACACTTCCTTTATCACAGCCACATATGAAATAGGAACTGAGGATCAGAGAAGGGATTGCTTTGAACTCCTGCCTAGGGAAGGATGGAGGATCTGGCCCAAGCTTAGTTTCAGTGTTAAATATCTTCTTCCTTTCCCCAGAAATCTGATGATCTACAGATTATAGTCACTGCAGCTGACAAGCCTGTAGTGCCCAAGCAAAATAAGAGCCTCTCAAGCACCTCCCCACTCCTGTATCACTCGAAGTGAGGGCTCCAGACGAAGCCAGGGGGTCCACCTTCACCGTGAGAGAGATGTGTGGGTGGGAGGGCAGGACCTGAGCAGCATGGAAGACAAGGGAAAGGCACTTCAGTAGCCTGAGGACTACCCACTTGCTAAAGCATCAAAGGAGCACTGCAGAGTGGAGGTCTGAGAGCTTTTCACAGGAGAGGTTGTCAAGATCTTTTTCTAGGCAGCAATCAGCACAGAGAGGGTTTGGGCAGGTTTTCCCTCCCGCTCACTAGTCGAGAGGAAGAGTCAGTTCCATGAGCAGCAAAATGACTGAAGCCTCCTCTGGTTTGAATTTGTTGGAAACTAATAAAAGGTGAATGTGCACCAGGAGCCAGACCCTCCCTGTGGAGCGAGCTGCTTCACACAAGTTCTCATAAAGCCTGGAGAAGCCATAAGACGGGGCAGAAATCAGGCAAAGAATTCAGGTCTGCCCAAGGAATGACCAAGTGGTTTCATACAGACACAAGACTTCTTTTTGTTTTCAGAATTCACAGAATCAGATGTTGCCCAAGCACTGTAGTTTAAGGGATGATCTCTCCTTGATGGCGGCTGACGTATTTTATGTTAATACAACACCATTTGTGCAGTGATCAGCAGCATGTAAGTATCTATTTTAAGAGCTTAAAAATCCACAAGGGGTTTCACACTTCAGTTATCTTTGTAAGATGAACAATGCCACAACCTTAAAATACTTCACGAGCACTTCAATCGGCAAGTTTTTTCCACTGCACCCAGATAGGCATCTCCTCAACAGTGTGCCAGGGTCAGCTAAGCCCTGTTTTGTTCCACAACATCTCATGCACTTATTCACTGCTTTTCTTTTTGCTCCTGTTTTTATTCATTTATTTCTGCTGCCCTCAGGGTCCCAAGGGCAAGCCTGAGCACCTGCGGACCTCTTAGCACTGTTCTGAGGTGGCCCTTGAGTTTGTGTGAGCAACAACACTGCAGACACTTCAATCTGTAGGTGTAAGGGAAAAAGAAAAATCATTGAAATATAGAATCACAGCTGTCACCCATCCTCCAACCCATCCACACAGGCATTGGAGACGGCTAAGAGCAATCCAACTGTCCTCAATTTCAGTGAAAAAGTTTTAGTCTTCAGTGTGGGCACTGTTAAGACACAGTACCAGCTTCTTCTCAGTGCAAAGCTAAACTCCACTCTGAATCACTGTTTCCTGATTTTTCAGCAGCTGTATGCAGAGATTAAAAATAGAAGGTGACACAGCTAACCTTTGACATGCTGCATCCCCAGTATGATTTTACCCCAGCCACTTTCCGGAGTGAGCAAAGAATCACTGAACAGTTTGGGTTAGAAGGGACAAGAAAGACCAGTGTGTTCCACCCTTCTGCCAGGGGCAGGGACAACTCTCACCAGGTTGTTTAATGCCCCATCCAACCTGGCCTTGAACGCTTTCAGGGATGTGGCATCCACAGCTTCTCAAACATCCTCACTGAAAACAAAGACAGGAGGGAGCAGCCATGGCTGTTGTTCTTCCCGTGCTTTGGCCAAGGCAGTGGGTCAGGTAGTGGGTCTGGCACGTTAACCCTAATCTCACCCTAATCCTAACCTTAAAACAGTTTCCAAACAGGAAATCAGACCCCAAACAGGGTCTGATGCTGTTTCCAAACCAATGCTGACTTACAGCTCCATTACTGAGTGTCACATCCAGGGCTGTGACAACCATCCTGGGAAATTCCCACAGAACCCAACAGTCATCTCAAACAGTTTATCTACGACCTGGGACATAGACAAGAGCTCCTTTTCTTCTGCTCAGCTCCATTTACCATGAGCTCCCCCCAAGATACTACAAATTAACTTCTACAGACCTTTTGCACACCAGCAGAGGAAGATTTAGAGCAGCAAAGCACCTGGAGATATTTTGGAATATATATTTTACTGCAGTACACAAAGAGAGGACAACCTAGTCTTCATTTCAAACTTCCCTGTGGAACTATCTAGGCAGCAAAGGGTTTTGCTGTGGTGTTTCTGTGAAATTTCAGCAGAATTGAGACATGTTGTCACAAAACTGCAAATGGCCTGTGAGCCCTGAGCATTCCCATCAGGCCTAAAGGACAGGAACAACTGTGCCTTCACTCTGGTGGGAGTCCAGCACCAAAGCCCAACACCACAACAAAAATTGAGGAATCTGGTGGCCCCACAGGCAAGATGCTGCACAAGCATCCAGATGAAAACACCAACCCTTGCCCATGATGTTTTGAGCTGTTTTTCAGACAAAACCAGTGACTTTTCTGCAAAATACTTTTATCACCCCTCACCTAGTACCTTCAGTCCTCTATTGTTCCCTGCAGACCATGTTTTACCTGCTTGACCTACAGACCAAGATCATTTAATCTGCCCCTGAAGCAAAAGCCTTGGCCCTGGCAGGCAATGAGCTGCTTCTGAGCAGAAGAGTTTGGAAAACCCAATGATGAAGAAAATAAAACCTTGCAGATGTTTCACTACCTGCAACTAATTTCAGAAGTTGCTCTGAAGTGAACAATAGGTCAGATAGGAACTTGTCGGGTTTTTAACTCATTTATGAGGGGTACTTCTTCCTGATTATCTGTGAAGAACATGGGAAGGACTGATATTCCCTAAAAAACCCACAAAGTCAACAAGGAAACCCTCAGAAGCACATAGTGGCATGATGGCTCTATAGACAGGTGCCCTTGTTACAATCCCTGCTGGCATTCTTTTCTCATCAGTCTGAGTGCAATAGGCACCTCCATTTCCACATGAAAGAGAGGACTTGGCATTACAAACCACACAAAACCACAGCTGGTCTTGTTTTCCCTGCAGAGGTGCCCTGCCAGTATCACACTTTCTCAGCTGGAGGTGACTTGGATTATGATGACCACAGCTCAATCAACTTTATTTTTTTCCCCAACAGCTTATGTTGAGTGAATTTCAGTTCTTGTGGTGGAGGAGTGCTGTCCCAGCTGTAGCAGGCAGACCTGTCCCTCCTGGATGGGGAATGGGACATCATTGAAGTTGAAAGCAGGAGCTGCTACTCCTGAGCTCTGCCAGCCCTTCAAAAGGCTGCATAGGCGGGATCCTAAAAAGGCCAGGAATGTAATTCCTAAGACCGTAGGAATTAACTATAATTTACAAGTCTTTAAAGAAACCCACAAGAGGACAAGCCTTTCAAAAGCACCTGAGGCTGTTCTGAACAAAGTCTCATTAACTTTCAGCAGCACTTCTGCTGGTGTATGCTGCAGGAGTCTCTCAAAATCCTACCCCAAGATGTAAGGCAGCACAGGTCAGACAGGAGCCGCTTTCTGCTCGTGATGGCAGCACAGCAGCTGAATGCTGCAGCACCTCATGCAAAGGCTTTCCTTGAATTTTGACACATCTCACAGCATGACCTCCATCTGGCAAACTCTTCAAGGAAGCACTGGTGTGAACAAAGTCTAAGGCTCTAAAAGAAACTCATCCACCAGCAAGTTCTAAAACTTGCTCATACTAGTTCAGTATAAAAGTATTAATTCAGTATAAAATATTAATTCAGCTGAGGGTTTCAAGAACTGTCTACCTGGTGGGTGGGGCTGGCACTTTACAGAGGCTGCTCTTCAGCAGCTGGGCAGCAGTGAGGTACCAACCCAATCTGCTCTTAAGACTTTGCTGCTGCCTTTCCAACAGAAATTTTGAATTTGAGTCCCAGAATGCAAGTCTGGAGTAGTTTTGGTGTGATCGAAGTGGGAAGGGATGAGTACTACTGCGCTTGTTTTGGATAAAATCCAGGTCTGCATCTTCAAAGTGGATCCTCAGCCACAGTGATCCCCAGATATAAGACAGAATATTTGCACTAATATACTTCTTGCAAAAAAAAAAAAAGAAATTAAATGTTTCTTATGTACCTGTATACTGTAGATATCTGCGATGGGTTAAGCACAGGCTTCCACAGAGCACTTGGGAGATTCCACTGCTTTGCAGCAAAGCCATACTGGAAGAAAAACAGAAAAAGAGATTGCAGGACTCTCCTTTGTAGCCTTTTCACTCCCACTCCTGCTCTGCTGTAGCTAAAATTCTACTTTGGCTCCAGCTGGGGTCAGTGTTCCTCCCTGTCTATCAGCTCCACACTCCCTGCCCTTCCAGCAAGAAGACCATCAAGTGCTCCAGCTGGGCAGCAGGACAAGGGGCTTCCCACAGCTGGGCAGGGGGATAAGGGGCTTCCCAGCAGCAGCACTCAGCTCTCCTGGCAGGCACATGCAGCCATCACTGTGCATCACAAGATGTCGTTGCTGTGCTGCTTTTGTCCCTCCTGCCTCCTGCTTCCCTCCCAGGGAAACGCACTACCTTTCCCACCCAAACTCCAACTCGTGTGCTCCAGGCATTTCCTTGGGAGTACCCCACACCTCTACTGACAGTCTGGGACACGATTCCCACAGTACTTGCTTGTCTCTTGCTAAAACACCAGTGTGAGGGAGAGGTACCCATGCTTTGCTCTAGACACTCCTCCCAGTGTGTGAGCAGGTGTACCTGGGTCCTCCCATGCCATGGCTGCAGCACAGACATGCAGGACTTGCAGCAGCACCTTGACACACAAGCTGGGCTGTGTGAGGACTTTGTCCTGCCTGGACCTTGAAAGCAGGGCTGCCCCACAGAAAGACAGCTTGGATGTGACTGCAGGGATGCTCTTTTATATGGAAAGAAGGGTTTAGGAATGAAAAAGCACCTCTCATTGCTGCAGCTGGAAGCCCTTGCTTGTGCAGCACCCACGGAGAGGGGAACATGAATGCTGTTCCCAACACCACACTGGGAATGGAGCTTTGTGGGTAATTCTTTCCCTTTATCAGCCACTGAACTTCACTGAGCCAGCAGAAGTGCCTGTAAAGGTCAGCAGCTGACCCAAGCCCACAGAAGAGAAAACAGGATTGCTACATGGGCTTCAGCCTGTACCTGCCACAAGGCCTTTTGCATCCTACCTCTGGATAAAATGGCCAGTCTTTCTCCACACTGTGAATTTAAGACATGGAAGTTGTGTTTGGCAATGCCTAATTTAGCACAAGGTCTTTGGAGATGCAGTGCTTGGTGTAAATCAAGACAGGTTCAGGCACCCCCAGTAACCAGACACAGGTCTCCTGTGTGTTTGGCAGTGACCATCCTTTCAAAATCTACTTGACTGTTGGGGCATTTTGCACACTCTAGAACAAAAACTGCCCTGCTAACACCACTGTAGATCTGATAATATTTGGGATATCAATTGCTCAGACTGATGTTTTTCCCTCTGCATTATCCATAATATTGAATGTTGAACTTCTTTGCAAGAAACACCTGAACAATGGCATTATTTACTTTTAAAAGAAATTGTGCAGCGGGTACAGTAAAGCCCCAAAAGAATTTCCCCCCAAAATGGATTTCATTACAGAAACCCCATTTCCTTCTGCAGTCAGCAAAGTTCTCCTGCATGGATCTAATCCACAGCCCTTTGACTCCAGCCCAAGGAACTTGTGTCGGACTTGCACTAAATTCACACCAAGAGCTTTAGAGAGTTTTTAAAAAACTAAATGGTACTCCTAGGGTGGGGTGTACACAGCCTTCTCTGAGGGCTTTCATGGTGGACAAGCCCAAAGGGCCAATAAAGGATTTGGTTTGTCTTTACGTGCTACCTTGAAAAATAAATTCAGCTACATTGGAGTTAGGCTATTCCTTGGACTATATCAACTATTGTTTAGTGAACTCTCTTTCAAACTTTTAGTGGTGCCACAGATCACTTGTTTGTAAATCTCATTTACACATGGAGAATTAAAGAGTGAAACTTTAGCATATTCACTTCTGGAAACCCAGAAATCCTTTACACAGCAGGAGGAAGATCCCTATCCTCCTCATTCCTCTAAATCCCCACTCGAAGGAAATAAGCAGCAATTCATCATCCTTTTTAACAACCCACCAGAATCCCAGAGGCACTTTACATCCTTGGTCCAAACCCTTGGGCAAACGGCACGAAATAAAACACCTCATAATCCCAGACATGGCCCAGCGTGACAAGAAAGCCAGAGTTCCTCACAGGTTCAGTGCTGCACTGCTGGCAGCAGCAACCATCTCTGAAAGCTTTTTTGGAAAGAAATGACATTCCCTCACTTGCTTTGCCAGAAGCAAGAGGTTTGAGGCATCAAGCAGCAGAAGCACCTCTGCAAAGCCACCTGAGCCTGCCCAGTGACACTCAGAGGATCCTGTGGCTGTCCTGGAGGTATATTTTTATAAAAACCTTACGTAGAAATATGAAATCACCCAGTGTGTGTGTTACGACCTCCAGGCCAGAGCAGAGCATGTAACAAACACTGCCAGTGCCTATTAAGGGGTTTCACTTTACTGGATCTGGCAAACACGAATAAGCATTTGAGAGTTGAACTAGCTTGCAGAGTTTAGCCTTTGGATTACTTACTAATGAACTCCCCACAGTCCAGACATTTAATTTCATTAAATTGCCAAGATGGTTCCAGTTAAAGGCCTGGGTCAAGTGACACACTGCTGCTTTGCAGAGACCTCATCGGGAAAAAAGCACATTCCTCTGTTTAAATAGACACCATTTTATAAATATCTGCATTGTGCAATTAACCTAAATTAACTGGTTTTCCCCAGTGTACCACTGGAAAACCCAGCAGGACTCACAAGCAAGGATCATGCTTTTGGCTTTTGGAATTTTCTGCTTCTGAGGCCAGAAGGTCCCCTCAGGCCCTGCTGACACAGCAGTACTCTCCCAGCCTCAGTTAACTGCTTATATTTTGGTCTCCCTTTCCCATGTTCCCAGGGACCTCAGCTCACAGAAGTAGGCTATTGTCATTGGGGTTTGCACCCTGGTTCAAGGAGGGATGCTTCACCCTACAGCTGATTGCAGTCCCCTCCCTCTGCTTTCAAGAAGATCCTTTGACTACTTCAGCCCATTAGTTCAGTCCTTGTTGAGAGGTCTCAGGCTAGGGTGCAGAAGAAGGGAAGCCAGAGAGTGCCAGGGAAATATTGCTGTCCTGTCCTGCTCACAGTAGTGGGACAGCAGGATGAGCTCCTGCATCCCAAAACATCCAATGGTTTACAGGCTAACCTGCACCCCTCCAGCAGCAGAGGGAGGCCCCCAGTTCCATCCCACCCCTTCTGCCCACAGCTGGAGATGTGTGAGCTGAAACCCTCCCCTGGAGCACCCAGCTCACCTCTCCCTGGGCTGCTGAGCCTCTCCCACTGATCTCACAGGTTTTGGACTCAGCCCACAACAATCTGCGAGATCAGAAATCCTTCGGCAAGTGAGCAGGGCCGCGAGCCGAGAACAACTGAGGGAGTGAAATTTAATTTCCAGAATGGATGGCTGTCAGTGCCTCATCCTCCTGCGTCCGCGTGGGACTGCAGGACGCTGCGCTCCAGGCGAGAGGCTGCCACAGCGCCGGGAGGCCCCAGTCAGGTACACAGCCCCAAATCCACTCACTCTTATTAATGCTGATTTGTCTCTTCTCACCTCCAGCTTTAGGACTTTTCCTTCAAAAGGATTAATTTCTTCCTGACCTACTTTGTCGACCACCACGTGGCACTGCCTTTCAGAGAGGTGAGGAGCTAACAATTTGGCACGGCCAGCTTTTCCCTCAGATTCCCCCTTGGCCAGCAGAGACCTTTGCACCACACTGCCTAGAAGGTGCAATCTCATCATGCTTGGATGCTGTTTCCCACTGGCAGCTCTCACTGTGGCAGCCAGCATGACTCCTAGAGCCTGAATCCGGCAGGAATTGCCCCGATAAAAGGAGCATGGTGGGATTGATGTTGCCACTCTCACCAATAGGAAAAATAGGATTGAGACACTGTGGGGTATCACTACACATGGAAATTACACAGCAGAGAAGCATTTATCCCCACACAGCAAGGGAAGTGCTAAAAGACATGATTTAATAAAAGAAAAAATACGGGTGTGCTTCTTCAAGAGATTATTTTCACGCTGGGACCTGTAGATCTCGTATCAGTCCCACCAGAAAGTCAAAGAGACAGCAAAGGCAACAACAGCCAGATCTAACTATTGATCCATTGAGTTAGACACCCAAGTTCTCTTGCTTCAGTGGATTGGATTTTCATTCAGAACCAGGACAACATCACTCTCAGAGAGCTCTCTACAGCCACTAATCATTCTCAGTGCAGTTATTCCTGTGCAGATTGCCCTGAATTGTGGAAATGCAGAGAAAATAAGAGGTAGTCAAGAACAGATTACAGCGAGATCCAGTGTGTCTTTCTCAAGGATATGCCCTAGTTCAGCCACAAGTCATTTGGCTCTGTGCAGGGATCACTGAGCAAGCCTTTGGGTCCTGTGTTCTGCAGGGAGTGAAAGGAGCTGGGCCTGGGTTTTCCTTCTGCCCTAATAAGGTAGAGTCTCTGTACCAGCAAGAGGCTGCTGCCAGCAGGGAGAAGCCCTGTACATCCACTGTCAGCTATCCCAGATGCAGATATGTCCCTCTTAATTACAAATTTACTGAAAAAGGAGAAATGAAATAAAATTTAGAAAAGAAAAATCACGGCTGTTGCAGATCCCTCTTGAAAGTGAAAAATCAATAGCTGGCTTCTAAAAAAAACAGAGCTGAGATAGAGAAGCTACTGCTGTTACATCCAGCTTGAAACCCCAGCTCCATTGTAGGGATACTCACTGCTATGGAGAGTTGCCAGTGATTTTAGCAGCACTTCTTGAAAAGTATGGTTTTGGGCAAAGAGGACCAGACAAGTCCCAGCACAGGGAACGGCCCGAACTGATCATTCATTCACTATTTATCGTAAAAGAGTGTTTGGGAAGAAAGTATTTTTCAGTCCCATTGAGGCATGTGTCTGCATTGCCTTCTTATTTACACTTTTCAAATATTCATAAGAAAAGTGCAAGTATTTAATGTTTGATGATGACCATTCTACATTCAGGTCATGTTTGCATTAAAAAAAATTATTGAAGCTCTTGTGTAAATCACACCAACACTCCATATCATAAGTTTTGGTCAGTAAAACTTGGAAGGAGAACAGCAGGAAAAGAAGTTCGGAGACTGCAGACAATAATTATTTGGACAAGCAGAGACTTCCATACAGAGACATAGTAAGGATCTCTTTTAGTGCAGTTAGAGATTAATAGCCTGAGAAGGACATAATAAATGATCAATACACTGAAACTTGGCTACTTGAACCAAAGGAAAAAAATACCTACTCTGCTTTTTTTTTCTCCCTTCAAACAAGGCAGTGTCTTAAGGATCCTGCACTCTGTGCAGCATCCTGGGGTGCCTGTAGCCTAAGAACGAAGGGAAAAGCCTGGTTTTGCTACCCCAGGTTAAAAGAGCTGTTTAACCAAGGACTAAAGAGATTTTCCTCTGACACATTTCTCTACAGCAGGCAACTCCTGTCCTGAGCTACAAAAAGTCCCTCGTCTATGGTTGACAAATCTGGAGCTGGATTTACTTCATTAAAAACAGTTCACGGAATGTTAATGGCACTTAATTGTATTCATTGCACTAATTTTGCTGAGATTTTTTTTTTCTCCCTTGATTCCCAAAGATGGAACGAAGTGCTAATGTATTGCAGGCT
Source organism: Pachyramphus minor (assembly GCA_013397135.1). Lineage (NCBI taxonomy): Eukaryota > Metazoa > Chordata > Aves > Passeriformes > Tyrannidae > Pachyramphus > Pachyramphus minor. Next base: position 28,787 of record VYXB01010484.1, read on the forward strand.
GCCGAAACTTATAACCTGTGGTCATGATTTTAAACACATGTAGAGGTGCTAATTGCATTCAGTTTACACAACTGTAGATGGGAAGATCGTTTTTCACACCTTATCAGTGCTGGGGAGGCGATAACTGCATTTAGAAGACACCACTGCTGTTTAAAAGGTAATTTCTTGGACTTCATCGGAGCTTAACACATGCTCAGCAATGCAGCCAGCCAAAAATACCGCACCATTGGAGTTAATGAGGTGCTTCCACGTTTTTTAACAAATGGGAATTGTAAAAAAATTTCCCCTTTTCTTTTTAATAAAGAGCAACAAATTCCTGCAGGTGACGTTGTTGGAGTTGGTGGCTGCCTATCTCCATGGAATTTCTGAGCATGGTGCTTGTGCTCTCTGCCGGATGGATGCCAACTCTGACTGTGTGAGCTGTGTGCCCATGAACAGCAAAGTCCTCCCTCAGAGCAGAACACGCAGCACAGTTCCTCTCTGGCTTCAGAGCCTGCGAGGGCCGAGACACCGAGACATCAGAAAGCTTATGTGGGCTTCTTTGAAAGCAGAGATTCAGCAAAATCACTTTGCTTACCTTGTGTAGCTCTCTGGCTAATGCCTGAGGTCTGGGCCATCCGGGCAGCACATTGTGGCTAATGCTCTCCTGCAGTTCTCCTGCTTCCCTGCCACCACATCCACCAGGCCTGGTGCTAAGACTAAGAAGAGCTCTGCTGCTTTACAGCCTGAGGAAGGGCAACGTGGCGCCCTCTTGGCTTCACCTCAGTGTACCAAGAAAATTTGTGTGGTGTTCAGAATCACCTCCACGACAGTAGCCCACTATGGCCTAACTGTATGGCAACAGCCCACTCCTTCTCATCTCTTCTTCTGCTGCTTTACTAGCTCTAGTCCATCTCCAGGAAGTGTTACCCATGAAAAAACTGAAGCCTTTTGCCATGAGGCAAAGATAGTTTTGTCATCAGATGCCAAAATTTTATGCAATTTTAGTGGTTTTGACTACACTATAAATGGTTCTCTTTCCCTCCTCCCATGCTTTGAGGACCCTTTGACTCTTCCCTGAATCTGCCTGTGATTTTTCACAGAAAGCCCCCTTTACAAGGTGCAACATGCTGAGGATGTTAGTCTGTCCCAGGTACTTCAGACACGCAGCAGAAGTGAGATAGGGCTACTCTGAGGCAAACATTCCTACTGAAAGGAGTTTCCCTTTTCTTGAAATAAAGAAATCTATGATAAGCCATTTTCCTGGGAATAAAACTGGCTGGTGGGGGACCATTACAAGGCTCCTCTGGCAAAAGCAAGCAAGTAAATAGCTAAGTAACTTTAAGAAACAGTATTTCAAAGCAAAGAAAAAACCCTGCGTTTCTAATCCCCAGTACAACCACTTTGGGTGCTTGTCTTGAATGACATACTGGTATGATGTTAACAAGAAGCAGAGATTTTTTAACTAATAGAAGCATGAATATTCCTCCACATTATCTCCAAAATCCTTGAGCAAATAAAGCTAATCCAAAGACACAAAGGTAGATTTGCAAAGCAAATTTGCCCCAGTAATACCCAGATGCCACTCCTGGGCAGATGTGGGCAATCACCCCAAGAAGACCAGAGACACTGCAGCTCAACAGCATTGAACTGAGAGAAAATCACAGCCTCCAACCTATGCCTTTTTTTTTCTTATGTCTTTTTATTTATTATTAAAGTAAGACTTTCTCAAGCTCTCTCTGCAGAGTTGGGCAGCATGTGATCTCTCATTGCTTTCTGTTTTCTTTCCTCTTTTTTTTCCCCCCTGCTTTTAAAAGCTCTTTTCTTTGCAGAAAGAATCACAGCTTTTTGTTAATACAATAATATGAACATCCACGGTTGCACATTAAATACCAGCTGCCCAACAAGTTTTTGTAGCTGCCCTACTGCTGCTACCCTAACTAGAGGGTTGAGCCCCAAGTCACACTGACAGCAGTGGGAAATGGGATGACTTTCTTGCTCACAGTGGCAACTTCATGCCAGTTCCTTCCCCCAACAAAGTTCCCACTTGTCCTCGGTCCTCCCTAAAGACATCTTTGTGAAGCGCTGGTCCATTTCTCAAGCCAATTTGGGGTAAGTTTTCCTCCAAACAGCAAAATAAGAAAGAATCCAACAAAAAGCCCATATTGTTCAAGCAGCTTCCTTTTATCTTTCTCTGTGGTGAGTTCCCAGCAGAACAGGAGTGGGTAAGATGACCCCAGCAATTCTGGTGTTTAGGAGAAGCTCACCCCTGTAACCTTTCTGGCTCTTCCCAGAGTCCCTGCACACCCCAGAACGCTGCAGCTTCCAGCAGTCACAACATCCCTGCCATGCATCCCTCTTTGCTTTTCAATCTCCAGCATATTATTTGAATTGTGTGTAATATACAACAAACAGTACAAAGACACAGACATTTTCATGTGGCCATGGGTAGGTCAAGGTTATTTTGCTTTTGTGGTGCATGAAGCAGATAGAAGAGATTTGCTCTGTAGCATAAATTAACATGATCTTAAGGCAGCACTTGTTTGCCTTCAATGAAACACCTTCTTAGGGAAATGTTTTTCATATTAAGCATGTTTTGGGTGGCAAAGCTTGACTAGCACTGCATTCATGACTCTCCAATTCAGATGCAGATGGAAAGATGCCATCATCCCAGGAACCAGCCGGGAAACTCGTCGCTGAGCCTACCCACAGTGAGACACGTCTTGCGGCTGCTCATTTCTTCGGCACGGTAGGAGAGATCACACTTATGTGGAACCTGTGAGCAAGTGGCTTTGACGGCTGGAGGGGCTTCCTCGTCTTCCAAAATGAAAGGTCTTTTTTCGCTGGATTGCTTTCACCCCTGTCAGCCCAGAGCCTGGGAGGATCTCTTGCCTCTTTGCTACACTCATGTGTGACACTGCATTGGTCACCCAAGTGCAAAAAGCTTCCCTTCCCTGCCTGCAGGCTCTCTGCAGGTCCCTGCCTTCCCTGCATTAACCTTGGGAGAGAAGGTGTCTTCTGTGCCAGAGTTTGGGAATTACAAATTTAATTCCCCTCTATAACTGGTTTTGAGGCATTTATACCATTTGAACCATGATTCTTTCCTCGGCTGTAAAATGAGAAGAAATCTACTTCTTTCCTCTCTTATCTTTAACCACAGCTATATCTTTATTCCTTATCTATTTACAGTTCAAACCAGAAAGCAGGATTGTTTGTAAAGCACATGCAGGCTGCCTGGGCAGTCCAACCTCTTTAGGATAATTAACAAGGCCACCGCAGAGATGTCCATGTCGATGGCTTTACTCAGGGTCTGCCAGAATTTCCTTGGCACCAGTAGGAACTAATAATGTGAGGGGAGTTGAGGACTCTTCCTCCAGGGGAAGAAGCATAACCCAGCTGACTGCAAGATGAAAATTTACTACAATATGAAGGGATCACCATGGAAACCTCTTTATTTTATTTCAGCCAATCTTTCTGTGCTGTCACTAGGAATATCACCTTCTCACTAGCCATAAAAAAAAGGTTCCTAAAGAGGTCTGTAATTCTTGCTGGCTGGCCAAACCATCGGCCAGGAAGACATGTTTTCTCCGGGAAAATTATTTTCTTGATGGTTCTTCTCTTCACCACGTGTGACTCTACTGGTAAAGGATAAGGCACTGCTCTGGTCCTGCATTGCTCTCCTGTGAGGATGCTAGATTTTAACTTTGAGAATAAGAACAGGTACAAGCAGGAAAACCTGCTGTGTCACTGCCACCATTTGTGCCTGTTCCCATACTTCCAGGCAAAGGAAACTGATGTTTTGCCATGTGTCTGCCCTTGAGCACCAGCCCTTGAGGGACTCCATCAATCAGCCATGCCCTAGTGCTGAACCAATGACCTTTGTGCAAGCAGGGAAGCAGGATAAAAACAGCAGCTTCTCTATGGAAAACCTTAAATGAGACCATTTGGAGAAGTCCTACCAGACAAAGCTCCACTTGAATCTTCTTTGCAGGAATCTAATATTTGAAAACAACGAAATATTCCATTTTGACTTCCAGCTGCAGTGATAAAGGTGAGGAAGGGTACTGCTGTCTCTTCCAAGAAACTACATCTCCCTACAAATACTTCACAGAAAACAAGGTCTTTGCGTGGTAGACCCGTCCTAGTCCTGTGGCTGAGACAAGCAGTAGTTTCAAACTCCACATATCAGAGTGAGAAGAGCTTCAGTTTTGGAAGATTACCATGATCTGAACTGCAGAGGGACCTAAATAAGCCAGGCTTTTCAGACATTTAGTGCATCGCATCTGAGCTTCACTTATATCCCATACAAAGAAAATCTCAATTCACATTTACACTCCCGGGTAGAAAGACTCAAAGCCACCACCCTGTTTATTCAGAGGTATGTCTAAAATGATCAGTGGCTTTAGGAACATCGGTGTTGTCCATGGGATATGTGACAGCCTCGCATAGTTCTGCTTCCCCTCTGCAGGAGCTGCTGTGAAAGTTCACACCCTTCAAGTGGAGCACGAACTCTGCTGGCAAAACCTCTCATTCTGGAGAAGATATCGCCCATTCCCTCTTCATGCCTGGACGAGCACAAGCATCTATTTGCAAATGAACACCCTGCCAGAGCAACTCCCTTGCCCGAAATCTGCCAGGTGGGCAGGTAATGACCGCCTGCCCCTCTCAGGGTGCCCACATTCACGCACAGCGAGCGCTGCCCTGACGAGCTGTCTCCTGTGGCTCCAGCTGATTGCATTAGCCACGAGGAACCGTGCGGATCTTGGTGACCTGATTTGCCCCAGAAAACACAATTGCCTCCAGCAAGGAGGGGTTTGTCAGCAAGCACAGCACCGAGCAGAGAGAAGGCTGTGATTAGTGAGCACCCCCCACGCCTTCCGCTGTGAAACTGCTTTGCCTCTAATTGTGTCATGCCAAGAAATGGCCTCTGATACATACCAGGAAGCAGAATCCCAAAGAGAGTTTGCTGGATGACAAAGCCCTCAGATCAGTTCAAAGAACAGCAGCTGCTAAAGAAGCATCACCTTGTCTTTTAGGCAAGGAAATATTATTTGCAAACTCTACATAACCACCAGTAAACAAATGGCAGGGACTCTACAGCTGTGATATGGCCCAGGGCAGAAGAAACTGAAGCCCAGAGCAGTTGCATGGAGTGCACACGCAGCTTGAAAAGAGCACTTACAAGGAAATTAGAAACTTACCTCAGTGCTTTGGAAAATCTGCACATTTTCAGTTAATCCTTTTTTTATATACACCAGGAATAAATAAGTTATAATAGACACATTTAAATAAAATGAATCTGCAAGCCAGCTTCCTCTCTGAGCCCCAGGGTAGATGACCTCCTAAAGGACCAGCCTCACTAGCAATGCCTATGAAGGGGTAACTAAAGCAATCACACAAGGTGGGCCAGCTAGACCCCCACGCCTTGCAGAGAGGCATCATTTCAGATGTAGAAGAGGTGTTTCAGCTGGTATTTCCTATATAGGAATTTGATAGCCCAACTCTTTGTGATGGATCAGTCATCATGGTTTGTGAGACAGGAATGTCCACCCACTGACTGAATAAATTTAGTCATCCTCATTCCCCATCAGCTCATATTCAGCTGAGTTACAAGGTACATGGGACATTTCTAGGTCTTCTTCCTTAATGAGCTCATTTCTCACTACAGCCACTGAAGCCAAGAAGGAATTTTCTGCCTCTTGTCACCAGGAGAACATCCCAGGCCCATGCTGGCAGCCAGAGAGGAAGGATGGAGAGGAGAGATAAATCAACAGAAAATGGTGGGATTCTCTGTAAAATGGCTCAGGTTTGCCCCTTGTATTCCAACCCTTCCGTGCAGCAGCTTTAGGCTGTTCCATTAGTTGCCTTCTCTTTGCCTGTCTCGTTTCCCTCACGTGTTAGTTCTTCAGAGCAAAGACCATCTCCCACCATAGCTTGGTACTCTCTGAGGCTCGAACAGTCTGTTCTCAGGCAAGGCCATTCAGTGCTTCAGTAATATAAATAACAGGATCTCATGTCTATTTTTGACGAGATGTTTTTGTCAAGGAAGCCGAAGAATCATTTCCCCCCCATGAACTGCAGTTAAATTCTTTTGAGAAAACACTAATATCACTCACGGCAAACATCTGGTGGAAGAGTTCCTACCTTAAGAATTTGGCAGGCATAGGCTTGTTGTAAGATCAGGTGAATGACCATTTTTTTCCAATAAAATAAATATTTTGGGGGTAAAAAATTTTTTTAACAAAAATTTTTTAACAAAGAAGCACACACAAGCCTTTACAAATCTGACATTTTGCAGAAACAGCAAATTTCTCTTTTTGTTTTGTTTCAGAAATTTGTGGAATTTTGCATTTTGGCACCCATGTATGAGTTAGACTTTACTGCCATGTCACGTAGGAACTTTTACAGTGAAAAACAAATATTGAAAACCGTGGACCAGCGTAACCTTTCAGAAGATTCTGACATAAATTTGGATCAATGTATCTTGGAAAACTTTAAAATAATATTTTGACTCCCCAGTTTAATATGTGCTAAATGGTTTCCATATACATCAATCACTGTGCTACAGAGACTTCAGAAAGATAAATCAGTAGAAAGAAATAGAACCATATTATTCATTTACTTACTAGTGTGCTTACACCATGGATTTATAGTGCTGTTACCATAAGCTTATTTTGCCATAGGTTTCTTTCTGCATTAGAGAGAGTATAAGTTCATTTGGAAACAACCTGAGGATAAAATCTGCAATAAAGCAATCCATAATAATAATAAAATATTCAAAAGCATGCTTTAAAATCAGAAAAGATTGCATATATGCATGAGGCCTTCACACTTCTTTTTTTTAAGATGGAGAAATGGTGGAAATGTTATTTGTTAAATGTTTTATTTTAAAAATATTTGCTAAATTATGCCATCACAGTTAAACTATCATTAGCAATCTAGATGCTATAAATATTAATAATTATCCTTCAATAAGTGAATTAGTAATTCAATAATTAATGGGAACCTGAATATGTATTAATATTTTCATCATTTCTGCCCATTTTTCCATCTGTCCTGCTGTCCTGCACAAAGCTACTGAAAAGCAGCTGAAGAAGAGCCTGAAGTGAATCATTTTGTGAGGGCAGGTGCAGAGCACACAGTCTCAAATCTACTCCAAGGTCCCAACACACTGAAGCATTCAACTGTGCTCTTGACTTTAAGAGCAGCAGAGCTGCCCATGTGCTTTTGGAAGGACTCTTTCTGCTTTCATAACAGGAAAAATTTGCCTGAAAACCCCTTTTTTGAGTACAAGGGTCACAACCTTGTACAAGCCACAGTTTTAGTCCTGACTTTGCTGTCTTCATCTGCCCATTCCAGGGCCACTCCTGAGACAATGCAGCTGAAAGCTCTCCAAAGGGCTCTTGGGTGAAGTGCTTGCTAAAGGGAGCTGTCACAGAAGGCATTCCAATATTTGCCCACTTCTCCTTTTTCTGTCTCCTAGCACATTCCAAATATCATAGCGAAGATCAAAGCCTGCAGATGGGTTGCTTTCCCCCAAAAAGCAACCCAACCCATTTGGTTTCCTGGCTAAACTTGCCTCAGGTAGTTATAAGGGGAGATGTGACCTACAAGGGGGAAATTTGGCAACCTTCTAGTGCTCTCAGAAAAAGAAAAAAAAAAAAAAGAGAGGCAAGGAAGATCACCCAAGCAGCAGGAAGAATGTAAGAAAAGTAAACTCATTATCAGCATTTTTCCATCACTGCCCCTTCCCAGCCTCCAAACAGCTAAGCTTCACAAGGAGCAGGTGAAGCACTCCAACACCTGCCAAGTACACCTAGACATCGTCTGGGAAACACTTGTACCATCTATTAATGGCAAAAAGCTGTACAAAGTTGTCCACATTGCAGATTGCTGGTACCTCTCAGGAGACAGCCACCTCTCCCATATTGCCAGTAAACCCTCTCCTGTACTTGTGGCCATCTCGTTTTCTCTCAGCTAATCTAACTAGACATGGAGGAACAGCGCTCAACTTGCATTTAAACATTGAAATGTGTAGGCTTAATAACAAGCTGTTTCTGATTTATGCTTACATGACCTGAGGTATCTCTTCTTCCTCCTGAAAGCAGGAGGTAGCCTGTTCAACACTGTACCTGGTCCTTACAGACCTTGTTTCACCCATATCTTTAAACCAACACAGTCACAGCACTATCTGACAGGAGTGAAGGCTCCTGCCTTGAAGTTAGAGAGGTGCCTTACTTGTAAAGCATCATCCCTCAGGCATCTCCATATACCCAGGGGTATCCTAAATTGTTAAAACCCTTGATCATTGCTGAGACCTACCTTTGAAGGGCTTTGGAGGCACCTTGCACCTATCTACAGCTCCCATCGTTCTTGCAGTATGTCATGTCCTCGCTGGGAAGGGCCAAGAACACATTTCCTGCCAAAGTCAGCCTTTATTCCACAGAGACACGTGGACCAGAGAAAGGCAGCCAGACACAGAGCACTGGGGAAAGAAAGACAGAAAAAAAAAGAAGAGAAAAATTATCAATGTGCAACTAGGCAGGAGACACTCACTGGGAGGATATCAAAAACACTAGAGGCGAGAGATGTCATCTCACCATATTCAGCTGCACAAAAGCTGTCTGCCTAGTGAACACTGATCAGTCAGAGACCACTGCAGAGAGCTGTCTACGGCCAACAGCAAGCAAGAAGCCTCTGTAGGAGAAGAATCACAACATCCTATGACAAGGTAGAGTAAATCATCCTTACTAGATGTCTCTCCCTGTCTCCCCATTGCCCACAGGAGCTGGAGGACTGTGCTTAACAATTTTGTGCATCTGCCATTCCTAATGCAAGGGGAAGCCCATCTGTTGGGGGTTTGGGTTAGATGAGAGTCCTCCAGATCACATGTGAAGGCAATATTGACTTATTTGTAACTATTGTCTCCCTCCTTATCCAAGGTTTATGTGCCAGACAGACAACCCAGGAGCTCTCCCCTTCTGGAAAGAGCTTACTGTCCCTTGCCACAAGTCAGCTGCAGTCACCAGAAGATGAGACAGACAACCAAATTTATTAGCAGGTGCTTGCTTGGCACCAAGAGTGACTCATTTTTAAGTAGCATAAACTATTCCACTTGCACCAGGCAAGGCTGAATCAACCCAACACAGATGTCAGCACAGCGTTTCCCTCTGTGTCACCAGGTAAGGTATTTCGCTTTGAAACTCAACCCAAGCATTTATTGCAAGATGGAAAAACTTGAAACAAAGCTATGCCTTGCCCTAGAAGAGACACAGGTTAAAGGTGATACAGTACTGCCCCAAGCAGTGAGGAGAGAGCAGCCACGCTGGGTGCAGCCAACACATGGCAGGGGAAGCAGTAGAAGGACCTGCAATGATCAGAACTTGGTTTCTTGCAAATCAGTAGGAGGTGGCCACCAAGCTCACTGTAAAGCAAATTTTCTCCTGGCTTTAACCCTCTGTTGCCCAAGACCATGTGAAGCTTGCACAGCTGAAGCTAGAGGACTGGAAATGCAAGAATTATGAGTCATCTGATAAATTTATTAAAGTGTACTCACCTCAGTCACAATTTAATGAACAGATTATGCATTGGTTGGACATATAAATGGTAGCTGTGGAGAAACAATCCCATCTCTCTTCAGAATAAACAACATTTCACAGTTTTAATTGTGCCCTGATGTTATAATGATCACAACTAAACTGGGTAATCATTCATTAAACATGAGCTAATTCCATGTCCTGCTACAGTTATTATAGTTTCCTGAAAATATAACGTGTAGTAAAGTACAATAAGTGCAAATTGAAATATTGCTTTTGGAAGTTTATTTATTGCAACCTTCAGCTGTAAACATTTATAACTGAAATTTATTGGTCCGAGGTCTCTTCATGTAAATATTTTATGATAAGCCTCAGGGATCTGCATCTTCTCGTTTAAATGTCTCAGTCTTCGTGCCTGCACCAGCAAAATAATCTCAGGAGAGCAAGTTTGCTGTCCTGTGTTATTTGGACATCCTGCTGTTAACATAAGGCAGCACCGTAAGTGCTACATGTTACCTTTCCAAAGGTGCATACAGAGGTGAGGTAGCAGCACACTTGTTGCATTACTCTGGCTCATAAATTTGTCTGTGTAGCACATGTAGTGTTCCTAATTAATGGCAAAAAGCTGTACAAAGTCCAGCACAGTGCCCATGCTTCTTTTATTGTAATAGTTCTGCTGCGATTGTTCTACTGAGATGAAGAAAATGTTTGAGGCAACTGGAAAAAAGTCTGTGAACATCAGTGAGGGGGGAGGGTTCTCTGAGAACTCTGTTCTTGTTTCTATTTCCATGCCAACACACAGCAAGGAATGCCCAAAAGCAAAGAAGGAAGAGGTGTTTAGAAAATGGGTAACAAGTTTAAGATCTGGTTTTGTGGGTCAGACCCTAACATCCCTACTGCCTGGGTGTCAGGGCTGGCCTGCTCTGTGCCATGCTCAGAGCTGATGGAGCTGTACAGATAGCAATAAAGAGGTGCTTGTTCAATCCCAACCACTAAATTATAAGAAATCATTTAGGTTTCCATGGCATCCATCCAGAAAAGTTGAAGGAACTGAGAGTGAAGGAGCTGAACTGCTAACAAAAATAATGTGTGCTTTTCAATGACAAATTACAATTTCTACAGTGGAGAGGCTGGAAGAAGGCCAGGTCCATATCAATCCTTTCAAAATGAACTGATGGTTCTCCCAGGACTCCCAGTCCCTCCTTGCACTACCAGGAAAAATAGCAGCAAAGATCCTTAGGGAAAGCAGTAGAGCCTCTTGATGAATATAATATGCAAAGGGTAAGCCAGCATGAGTTTGCCAGGGAAAAAAACACTACTCTGTCCTAAATAATAAGAATTTACTGAAAGAAGAAACAAAGTAATGGCTGAGGGATAGGCAGGAGATATCATATGGATCTCAAAGGAACTTTTCCTTATGTGCCCCAGAAGACTATTAACCCTTGGAGCATGAAAGAGGAGTGTGCACTTCCAGTGCTCACTTTCAATTACCTGCACTGAGGGACTGCTGAGCCTCTTTGCCTCTGGATTCCCCATTTTCATAAGTGGATAAACACACACGCGGGTGCCTCTCTCCCCGGCGCCTCTTCTCATCTCTGCCTGCTCACAAGCTTTTCATCTGACATTGTTTTCCCTGCAACCCATAGAAATCAGGAATAAAACGTGAGGAAAACCTGCCTGGAAGATTATCATCAGCCCTCAACTCTGCAGGTAAATCCCCCACACAGTGAAATGGGACTAAGTCCCTAAAGTCACTGTGTTTGATTTCTGAGCAGTCCTCTGTGACAGAATTTTTAACAACCCTGCAGTACTTGGTGCTACATCACTTACAGTATGTAAGGGGTATTGATCTCTTCAAGTTTATTCTTTTAAATGGTTCCCATCAAGTGCCAGGAAGTCAACCAGTTTGAGCTGTGTGGCTCATCTACCAAACTCAGGATGAGATGATTGAGTGTACTCAGAAAATGGGTGTTTATTTGTTTTCTTTCCCAGAGGGACCTCGAGTGTGTGTAATGCCGTTAACACACCATGTTTGCCCTTAAAAATAATTTTATAGCCATACTGAGTATCTCCAGACATAAAATATGTTTTATAAGTAGCTGGCTAACTACCTGGGTGTGCTGTAAATGCAATAGTAAATAAAGTAGTAAGACACTAAATATCAGCTGTATTTCATAGTCAGGGGTACTTTTTCAGCCACACAACAGTTCCCACTGTTAAAACCCTTGATTTTTGCTTACATGCTATACTGTGACTAGAATTCCACCTAATCTCCTAAAGTCATGCTAAATACCTCTCACCTGGTAATCTGATTATCCTCCCACAAAGAGTGAACATGATTTATATTGAGTAGGTAGAAACATTTTTTGAGGCTGGAAATTTGCTTCCCAGGCTTCTACATGCAGTAGGATTGTTAAACCTGATGCTACTTGGTTTATGTCCAGCTATCACCAAACTTTTCCTGCATGGAGACAATTTTCCTGGTAAACTCACCTTGCTTGGCTGGAGAAATCTGTGCCTTGTAATCAGTCTAAAGGGCATCTGCAAGAAGAAGGGAAACTGGTGAAGTGCTAAGGACAGCTGCTCAGATTAACCCTTCCTAAAAATCTCTGTCTGTGACACAGAGGCTGAAAACAGAGCCATGTCCTTCACTCCAAATCCACACCTCTGACATCTCTTGGTTTAAAACAAGTGTCCACAAGGAGTGGGAAGAAGAAAGGCAATACAGAAAAAAGAATGAAAGAGAAAATACCACCTATGAGATAGTGTTCTATTTTTTTTCTTTTCAATTTTCTGTAAGTATTTCAGTATTTTCCCTTTTTCCATGCCAAGGATGGCATGGGAGGGATAGGATGGGATATTGAAAGAGAAAAGGCACACTCTTCAGGAGTGAAAGCTCTACTTCTGCCCAGCCCTGCAGTGTCAATGCTGTGGAGTGGGACACCAAATGGACCAAACCCATTAGCAGCAGGTACCAGGAGGAGCCTTTCTGCCACCCCACACCCACACCTACCCTGAGTACCCCTCCTGCAGCCATCAGAGATGCCTGGTAGTGACAGAACCCAGCCCTGCCCTGAAGGAATCCCAACCCAACTGACCAAAACAACTCAAAATCCTGAGGTGACCTTGGCAATCCTTCTACAGACAATTTTCCTTTAAAAAGTAGAATCGTTAATGTTGGAAAGGACCTCTAAGACCATCAAGTCCCAACTGTTAACCCAGCCCTGTTCACTACTAACCCACGTCCCCAAGTGCCACATCCACACCACACATGCTCCAAGTCCCTCCAGGGATGGGGACTGCACCACCTCCCTGTGCAGACTGTTACAATGCTCAGTAACCCTCTGGGTGAAGAAATATTTCCTAATATCCAATATAAACCTCCCCTGGTACAACTTGTGGCCATTTCCTCTTATCTTGTTGTTTGTTACCAAGAAGAGACCAAACCCCACCTCACTATAACCTCCTTTCAGGGAGCTGTAGAGAGTTATAGATCCCTCCTGAGCCTCCTTTTCTCCTTGATGAACAATCCCAGCTGCTTCAGCTGCTTCTCATCAGACTTGTCCTCCAGACCCCTTCCCATCTATCAACCAGCTGTCAACTATTTCTGCATCTTCCAATGCATTCTTGCCTTCCCAACAATCCAGAATTTACTTCATTTTACACTGCTGTACAGACAAAAACATTGCTCAGATGAACATTTACTGGCAGCCAGGAGGGTGAGCTGGGGCAGGGCAGCAGTAGATGACACCCAGCCATCAAAGCACTTGCTGAATGTGACACAGGGATGGTTCACTCCATTAAAATATGCCAGCTCCACTGTAGGGATGAGCTCTGTGCTCTCACATGGTGCTGCTGAGTTGCCCTGTCATGGAGCTCTGCTGTTGCTAAACCCAATCCATAAATCAAAATGGGAGGACATAAACCAGGACGGAGACATGACTGCAGAGTGCCTGAGATGTGAGATCAATATTCATTTTACAAACCTCTCCAGAAAAGTTCCTTAATTAATTGTCAGAATTAAAATCAAAATTGACCCCTCAATTTGCTCCTGTGGCCTTTAAATCAATTTTCTTTTCTTTACAAATCATCGTTTTTGGTCTGGAGAATGAAACAACCCTTTTTTCTTTTTAATTTTATTTTTATTAAATATAAAAAACCAGTACCCGCACTGAATATATTCTAAACAGGACTCACGGGGCATGAAGCCAGCACCTCCCACTTCAAACTAAAAGAGAGGAAATATTTTCCCAATTAAGTCAATACAAAGAGCTTACCCAGCTCAGCCTGCATCCCCACATGCACACACTGCTCCCCCTTCCTCCCCACCAGATAAAAGCTGGTCCCCAAGGCCCCATTTCTCAGTCCACTTACTAAGTTGTGTCACCAGCACAGCAGGGAGCTCTGAGTGCAAGGAGCATTAATGCTTGTGCAACACCACATCCACGGTTGTCATTATTCTGCCTTTCTTTACCAAATCTTAAATGGCAGCAGAACCACGTCACAGGTTGCCAAGTGGAAAGAGTCCCTTGTTTTATGCAGCTGTGTACCTGCCATACCTTCCCACTTTCACAGACATTTATACTCACACAAGGTAAGGAATCCTCAAGGTAAGGAAGAGAGAAAACAGGATTACAGAGATGAGAGGGTTTGCTTAATGTCACTGACCTCCCCCACTTTGTGCAGGCTACAGTTTCCCAGGCTCTGGGATGCAAGCATCGTAATCCACCTGCTACCTTCTGCATATTGTCCTGGCTTCCCTTATGTCCATTATTTTGCTTTCAAAGGGTTGATAAAAATCCCAAATTAGATAAAGATGAGTTGTTTTCCTTATAGCTGGCACACTGAGTGAACCTACCCATGTTTTACAGCTTGGTCCTTACTTAACATGTTTCCCTGGGAGTGCAGGCAGCTCCCACCAACCAGCTGGGAATGTTCTCTCACTGACGATGCTCCAGACCCAAAACTGGATTAAACCATGTTATTTCCTACCCACCGTACCCCAGGCATGGGAATTACCTGATAAGTCCCACTCAGAGTGACCAGGAGGGGTCTGTAGAGTGGTCCTGACAGCAAAAGGATCCTCCAGTGGATCACACATCGATGGCAACATGAGACTTCATCCCTGACCTTCGGAACCACGTGTGGGTGGATCGCAGGCTGTCTCCTCATACACAGAGCCAACGCAGCCAAAAGTCCCCTAAAACCTAGGATGGAAGGGACATGAGCTCGACATAAAGCACTTTTCTCTGCAGGAGTGTCACGACAGAAAGATCATTGTAAATCAGTGTCTCTTGGATTTTAAAAATATTATTCAGAATATGCTTATTGAGTTGCACTTTCTCACTATAATTAAGAGAATTAGTTAGTAAACAGACACATAACCCATGAGTCAAGTTTCTAAGGCTGCAGTGGGCACACTAAGTGTGCTCTGAGGCATCTAGAGATGTTGGCAGGTGGAATCAAGTCACCTCATACCTGCCCAGGCACCATCAAGATGGGCAGTGAAACTGGGCAGATCTTTTGTCTACATTTTAATGGCACACTCCTGTGCAATTTTTTTAAATTGATAGCTCTGCACAGCATTCACAGATGAATACCATCTGGTGTGGTGATTTATTGCCCCTGAATTTCTCAAGTTACTTTTTTCTTTTTTTCCTTTTCTCATCTTACCTTTTCCTTATATTTTCTCTCTACAAAAACATTTTCCATAGAAATGCAGTTGAGAGAGGCATTTCCCTAACATGCTATTTTATCATAAGATAAACAGCGGCCTGTCACTAGACAGACCAACAAAAAACTGATGTATGGGGTCTATTTAATATCTCTGCAATTCCAGAGCCCGCCTGGTCACATATGCTGCTCTTTTCCAATATTGTAAGGGATGCTTATAATAGGTCATATAGAAAAATATTATATTTATGATATAATTATATTGGCATTAAAGAAAATGCAAATTTGTGTTTTAATGCACATACACAAGGAGAAAGAAAACAGGTTACACATACATGGTCCCTCCTGTTAAATGACTGTCCTGGAAGAACACGGTAAACTTACTTTGTAACTTTGTTCATCGTGGCTTTTACTGTAATTTCAGTGTAACCTTCCTAACTTTGCTTTACACTTGATTTCCAGCTCACATCTTTCAGTGCACATGATGTCCATTACTACAGCTGCCAAGTTCTCTGTAATCCTTAATACATCCAGCTTTCTAGCACTGCCTTTGCTCTCAGATCAGGGCTGAGCAGGAGGAACATGGACCTTGGGGGCCAAGATGCTGCCAAGCATCAGCAGGACCAGGAAGGCAAGCCTGTAATTTGTAAAGGAAAAGGATCTTCCAGGTGAGGTAGTGCAGCTTACTGCCCTCATGAAAGGTGCATCACAAGGGCTTTGGGAACTCAGGCATGGGGGGATCAAATAATTTCTTAATTTTTAAATTCTGAATTAAAAGACTTTTTCATTTGTTTTTCCACTCTGCAATCATACAAAGAGGAAACTCTGAACTATCTGTGGGGGTTTTTTAAACATCTCTTTAAGCATATAATTAAACTCCAATTAGGCATCCAAATCACTCGCTAGGAGGAAAAGTTTCCCTTGTTGTTTAAATAAGTTTGAATGGAAACCAGACTGCAGATTGTCCTTTTACTCCTATGAAAGTATAATTAAAAGTCATGTTAAAGTTGGGAGATCAAGAGGGTTTGTTATAGATAACAAGCTAGAAGCTGTCAAAGCTGTCAGGCCATTAAGAAATGAAATAATTCACACCCCAGTAATTGCTTTTATGTGCATTTTCCTATAAAATCCAGGAGACATGAGTCACGGGGCCTTGTTTATCAGCCTCCAATACACTAGACTGAACTCTTACTTTCAGGGAGTGTTTGACACAGGTATCATCCTCTGAAGATTTAAAGAAAGTGAATGCAGTGCTCGGTGTCACCGCAGTGTCCCCATCCTCTCCCTGTTCCCTCACGTCCCTGGAGCTGGGGATGGCCACAGGCACTGCTGTGCCAGGCTCTCCACAGGCATCTCGCTGCCAGCAACAGCAGATTTGGTCCTAGTCACCTGTATCATAGTTTTTCTTCGTCCCTACCACTATTCCATGATTTCTCTGGTCTTTTTAAGCTGAGATATGGCTGAGCTAAATAAATCACACCACCAAAAATTTTGGAGCAGTAGCAGCCTTCCATCAAACTGATGTTTGTGTCCAGGCTTCCTCACAGTAGCTTCTTGTGGAGCTAAATTGACGGATTAAAGCCACTTGCAAAGTTGTGCTTCTTACCCAAAACACGTATTTTGGGAATGGCTGGGGAGGAATGGCAAGAGGGATATCTTCTACGTCAGATAACTGGCAGCATTAATGACCTCCAGGAGCTGATTGTAGGTCAGTAATCTGTGTAAGGAGGAGAGGGCTGATATCAGGAGGGAAAGGGAATCCTGGTATAGCCCTGATCACTCCTGCAGCATTCAGCCACTAGATGCCCCTGCAAGCCACACAGTCTGTCGGGCACTGCCGCTGCTGCGGGCAGGAGACACAAAGCTGAGGCAAAAGTCAGGGAAAAAACCAGCAAAAGCTGTTACCTCTGTAACCAGCCTTGTTATCACAAGGGACATGGGATGGCCCAGAGAGAGACAGGTTACTCAGAGAGGTAGTGGATGCCTCATCCCTGAAAACATTCATGGTCAGATTGGACAGGGCTCTGAGCAACCTGATCTTTTTGAAGATGGCATTGGACTTCAAAGGTCCCTTCCAACGCAAAGTATTGCAAGATTCTATGTGTGTGCAAAAGGACTTCAGAACCAAGCCAAAACCTTAATGGCCCCTGTGCTGTTGAACAAGAGAAGGCACATGTCCTTTTCCAAGGCCTGTCAGCCTGACCTCAGTGCCTGGCAGGGTTATGGAGCAGATCATCTGAAGTGCAATCACATGGCACCTATGGGATAGACAAGGGATCAGACCCAGCCAGCACGGGTTTAGGAAGGGCAGGTCTTGTCTGATCAACCTGATCTCCTTTTATGACCAGGTGACCCACCTGGTGGATGAGTGGAAGGCTGTGGATGTGTCTATCTGGACTTCAGCAAAGCCTTTGACACCATCTCCCACAGCACAGTCCTGGAAAAGCTGGCAGCCCATGGCTTGGACAGAGGCACTTTGTGCTGGGTTAGGAACTGGCTGGAGGGCCGGGCCCAGAGAGTGCTGGTGAACGGGGCTGCATCCAGCTGGCAACCGGTCACTAGTGG
>VYXB01010484.1:46962-192461 GCA_013397135.1 Pachyramphus minor
TGGGGTTGTTTAGCCTGGAGAACAGAAGGCTCAGGGGGAGACCTCATCACTCTCTACAACTCCCTGACAGGAGGTTGTAGCCAGGTGGGTGTCAGTCTCTTCTCCCAGGAACCAGCAGTAGGACAAGAGGACATGGTCTTAAACTCTGCCAGGGGAGGTTTAGGTTGGATATTAGGAAAAAAATTTTTACAGAGAGAGTAACCAGACATTGGAATGGGCTGCCCAGGGAGGTGGTGGATTCACCGTCCCTGGAGGTTTTTAAGATGAGACTGGATGTGGCATCAGTGCCATGGTCTGGTAGCCATGGTGGTGTTGGATCAAGGGTTGGATTTGATGATCTTGGAGGTCTTTTCCAACGTGGCTGATTCTATGATTTCACTGGCCAGTTGCACAGTGTGGAAGAGCAATAGAGGGAGATGTAAAAAGCCAACAAATGCCACAAAAGGCTCCAGATATCATTTACTTACTGTGATGGACTATATAGCATCAACTCTTTTCCACAGATGCTCTTGATGCTGCCTGTCCAGGGAGTGGGATGTTATCACAGAGGCTGATTATTGCTTCTGGCTCAATGCTTCTCAGATCCCCATTTATTTTACACACCAGCAGGGTAACAAAGCTTTCACATTCACCTTTCCTTCACAAGAAATAATTGGCTGCACGGCTGCAGAGGGAAAAGAAAGACAAAGTAAGCTTACACCTGTATGCATAGCCATTCATGGCCCTAGGTGCTGTCATCTTCAAAGTGAGGCACTGGAGTTGGGTGCATCTGTGGCCATGACCAAGGTCAAACCAAAAGCAGTGACAGGACCCACTACTTGCCCAAAGCCTGTTTTGGGGGCTTTGGGGTGGGAGTTTTATTAGTGGTGGTGTGTTTCTTTTCAATTCCTTTGAAGATCTCTATGTTCTTTGCAGAGATTGTCCAAACCTCCTGTGTGCTGTGGGTGGGGTGAGCACAGGTTTCGATATGAATTGCAGCTCCAAACCTGGCTACACAGATCTGAGCCCTCAGAAAAATGGAGCTCTGGGGGCTGGACTTGCAGCCTGATCTGTACCAACATGCACCTCCTGTGGATGGAGGGGCTGGGCAGGAAGCACCTCATGACTCACTTTGGCTCTTGCTGGTCTGTCCAAGACACTGCTGGCAGGATCATCTCTCACTGGTTGCTCAAGCTTTTCTCGCAGTCCCACACTTGGAGTTGCTCTGTCCAACCTTAGTGGCACCGTGCATGCATTATGTCCTTATCCCCAGCACCCAGACCTCTTCCTCTGCTTCCCTCTGCAACCTGCGGAAGCACAGCCAAGTCACCCCAACACAGGAGGGTGACAGGTAACATACCACAGGGACCCCATGGCCAAACTATGACCCTTGTCCTGTCCCTGCCAGGACTTTCTTCTCAGTGTGGGCCCCTGCCACCCGCCCTGGCTCACTGCCTCTTCTGCAAAGCAGCTCTTGTAAATATTTGCCAAAAAAAGATCTTTGCTGATAAGAGAGCTGGAGGCTTCTCAAGGTGACCACAGGGGGAGGATTAGGGCTGTCTGGGCAGGGATGGGCGCTACAGGAGGCTGTTTCCATGGGGAGCAGGAATCCAGCTCCACTGGTGGCCGCCCTGCCGCAGGCAGCCCGAGGGATCCTGCTGAAAGAGGCATGTATTTGCCTCTGTGATCCACCCCATCCCCGCTGCGAGGGTTTGGCCACACCTCCAAGCAGAGCAGGAGCCTTGGCCCTCGGGATGCCACCTCCAAACACAGTCCTTCACCCTAAGTCAGTGCTTCCAGGGCAAGGACAACCTCTGCCCATGTTCTTGCCCAGCACCTGGCACAACATCCTCCGAAGGAGGATTGCCAGGGTGTGTTTGGAAGGGATATTTCCCTTCCTGCTGCCCTGCACCAAGGATGGACACGGAAAACACCTTTGGAAGAACAAAACATAACTATCATTCCTTCCCCCACCCTTTTTCCTTTTGTTTTTGTTATTTATTCTTTTTTTAATCCCACTCCCTGGCAGAACCTACCCTTTCCCATCTTCACGACCCGCCTTGTCCCCAGGCTGGCGTTGACGGCTGCAGGGAACAATGTGGCTTTGAGGCTCCTGGTGTGTGGAGGGGAGGGGACGGGATGCCGAGCTCTGAGGCGGCTGTAATCCCCCTTTAATTGCTGGATAAACACAACCAGTGATTTCCACGGATTGGCATAGCTGAACGCGTTGTTTTCTGACTCCAAGAAGAACTTTGTAATTGAAAAAAGCCCATTTTTTTTTTCCTCAGATGGTACTAGCATACACCCAGTTCTCAGTATGACAGAAAACTTGCTGTAATTCACAAAACTCAGTTAATACCAGAAAACCACTACTGTGGAGACAGCTAAATTAAAAAAAGTTAAAAATAAAAGTACTGTCCCTTCAGGGAAAACAAACACACCTCTGTAAAAAGTTGCAGCCACATCATACCGCTTTCCCTGTACTGATGAAAGAAAGCAGCAGAAGCTGGGGTGCATGGAGGAGCCCCCAGTTTTGATGACTGGACACAGGGCAAACAGTGAGCTTGAACCACCACGCGACACTCGCCGGATGCCGTAAGTGACTGCAGCAGCCGAGTCAAAGCAGTTGCACTGATTTCACAGCCAGCTACACGTCTGACACAGCAATTTTGCAGATAAACTTTTCGGGTATCAAAATGCTCCCCCAGATTTCAGGACGCTGGACAAACATTATGAAACTCGATACAACTTTTCCATGAAATACTTTGAAGGTTTCTGATAGATTTGGCTGGGCTGTTAAAATCCCACGTAAGCCAACTACAGTGGAAAGCTCTTCCTTTTTGTAGGAATAGACTAGATAAAAACAGGAGGAAAAGGTATTTTCCTCCAGGAAGTGCTGATATGCAATTCTAGTTTTATCAGAATTTTACACAGGAGAAAAATACTTTTCAGTGAAAAGTATTTTCTTCTGGCTCAAATATGTGTCACTGGGCTTCATTTTTTTGTCCCTGAGGGCTTTTATTTTTTCTACTTTTTATTTTGTGGCCTGAGTTTTTTCACTCAAATCCATAAGACCTCAAAAGCTAACGACTTTCCTAGCTTAGCACACCCGCTCTTTCTGTCAGGGAAAGCTGGGAGCACATCCTAGGAGCTGCAGGTTGCAACAAAATTTGGTCCAGAAAGGAGAATGAAAGCAGAAGGTACAGAAAACCACAGTTCCCATGGGACAAGCTAATGTTATTTTGCACAAAAATTCTTTGGTTTTCAGCCAGAGCAGCTTGGTTGTCAGTAGTGTGATATATAAATACCAAGATTTGGGGTGGAAAGCAGATGTGCACATGAAAAGGTAATTTTTAGTGGAAAAACCCCACAACTTTGCACCAAAGGAAAAGAGGAAGTTGTACCATAAATCTGACAAGCTGTATTTCTGTTGCTTTCAAAGTTACTAAGCTTTTCTGACTGATTGCTATGAGGGTTGGTAGTGGTCCAGGTGACGTACCTGCAGGGATTTTCTCCAAGAGAACTTCATCTTGGATACAAAATTAAGGCATTATGGGAAATAGCACAGAAAAGCTGAGTAAAACTCTCATCAGGCTTGCAGAGGTAAAAAAATCAAAGGATAAAGATTTGAAGCCTAGGGATACACATCCCTCACAATCCATTTTTAAAACACAAAATGACCAAACACTACTTCCCATAAAACTTAACCCAGTTTGAACAACTCCCCACACAACTTTGTGCCCAGAATCTCTCTATGGTAGGACTAAAACTCTGGGTCTCCACCAGTGCTGTGGCAAGACCAGTACAAGCACACGAGGCATGGTATAAGGCGTTCCCATTCCATTTGAGTTATTCCAGTTAAGTGCTCCCAAAGAAATTGAGGGCACACCTATTTTCATGAGTCACTATGAGGAAAAGCCATTGCACGTATGGTCTGTATGGTACCGGAGTGAGCTGATCCAAGGCTTGGCCCTCAGACTGGGCAGCAGCATTGGCTTCTGGACAGTCAGGAAGGTGGATACAACCTACCAGAGATGGGATATTAGTTAGCAAGAGGAAGTCTTACAGAATCTCTGATAGATAAGGATGCAGCCGGTGTGTTACCAAAGGAAAGATTTTGGCTACCTTGTAGAAAGTTTAAGGAAACAGTTGTCCTAGTTTTCCTGTTGTTGCACTGAAACACTCTGAAAGGCTTAAAGGCATTGCTGGTAAAAACCCTGATGACTTCCTATTTGTGTTTATGCATTTCATATGCACACAAAATCTGTCAAAATCTCGAATACCTTTGGAGAAGCAGGTAATGACCTACTGAGGACTCACACCTTGGCCTTACCACACCTCAGGAGACAGCTCTGGGGTCAGGCTTTGCCCTACAGGCTACAAACATGCAGCTGCTGTACTGTAAAACCTACTGTGCTCAAAGCTGAGAGCAACAGGCATTTACCATCATCCCTGCCTTTCATGGAAAACAGTTAAAAGTGAGAAGTATTAAATCATTATGTATGATTAAACAATAACCAAACCAAAACCATTAAGTCATCAAATTTGGAGGGGTAAAGGCCTCTCTCTGAAATACCTGGAGCACTGCACATGTAGGCACAGCCCTCAAGCACTGTGGCCGTGGGAAGAACAGTATTGACCCCCACTGTGTGCTCCATGGAGGGGGCAGGGGGGATCTGTGCAGGGAATAGCAGTGTATCTTCTCCTGTCCTCCAGGAGACAGGCTGTTTTGAAATGTGGGGCATGCACTGCTCCCAAGAAAACAGACATGATGGGATCTGGGCTGTCTGCATCTTCCACAGCCATTGAGGACTATTCTGGTGGGCTTCCCCTTCCTCTGGAGATCAGGCTTTCAGGGATCAGCTGGAGGCTGCACTGATACAGGTTTCCTCTGTACATTTCCATTCATCAGCCACCAAGCTGGTAACTTCATAAGCCATAATTAGACATTTTCTGACACCTTATCCTCTCCTGTGACTGTTTTAATCTTCCCCATCAAACATGCCGAGGTAGACAACAGTCCAACAACGCCCTCCTTACCCACTGCTCACCAGCCTCAGCAGAGGGGGCTCTGCAGGCCGGGATGGCAGGTTTCCGACCTCAGGGAAGTGACACACCAGCAGCTCTGGGAAAAGAGACGAGCACTGGGTGTCACAGGTCCAGGGCTTGAGCCTTCCCCGTGCTCCCTGCACAGGCACACAGCCAGCCATCCCCAGCTTACTGCAGGGAGCCTAGTTTCCAGTCTAAGGCAGGAACTGGAGAGGAGAACTTTGCTGTACAGTGCAAATTCCTGGCCACGAGCAAGAAGCAAATGCTGAGGAAAACCAAACAAAGTGAGCATTTCTGGGCTACACTGCTCTCATGGCACAGGAATGCAGGCAGTGTCTAACACTGCAGGAACTCTGGAAACTCCTCCTTTCCAGCAGGTTCTTCTTTTTTTCCCTTTCCTTATTTTTCTTCCCAGCAAGCCCAAGCTTACAGAATATGCTTTACTGAACTCAAACAGATTTTATGGCATTTCTGCATTGGAGACTTTGCTCCTCAGCATTCCCACAGTCTCATTAAGCCCACAGATGCCCCTCTGTGTGCTGTGCAACCCTTAACCACAGAGGCATTGTCCCAGTCACTGACAGCACATGTCCCAGCCTTGGGATGGTTCAGCACTGCACAAGGTAAATACAACTGACAGAGTAATTGATGTGGGTTTTCTCCAAGCAAGTCAAGAGAGGTTTTTTTGTCTGGATTTGAATGTCAGATCGCTGCAGCTCATTTCATCGCTGCATTATCAAATTCCTTGCTTTCAGATGAGAGGGTGCAACCAAATCAGGGCTAAGAGGATTAATGAAGATGTGTGGCACCTGAGCCTGAATTAAGTTCAGGTGGGAGCAAACAAAAATTCATCATCTAATGACCAGATATGCTCAAAGGGCTCACTCTTTCCAGAAGAGCAGCCAAAATGCTGTGTCAGATGCCACCAGCAGTCCATATGAATCATCCCTGTGGTGAGGCTGCGGAACAAGATGTTGGTTTGCCATGTTCTTGCTCGATAAATCACAACCTTAACAAATCCAGGGAAAACATCAAGATTTCTTAACACAAGGATTGGGGTTTGCCCTATGGAACATGTCTTTCTTGAAGACCAAAATGGAAAGGATGGGTCTGTGAGTTCAGTCTCACCCTCAAACTATCACCTAACATGGAAAATTGACTTCTTTTAGCCTTTTCCTGTGAAAATGGAGGCAAATTCTCCAACATTTCAATGATTAATGCCTAATACTGACCACAGGGAGCCTCGGTACCATGGTGATCCATTTGTACAAAATATAGGATAGAAGAAAGATTCTAAATACAGAGATGAAGGATTGAGTCCAAAGAGAAACACAGTTATGGCAAAAATTAAGGGAGGTCATTGAAGAAGCAGCAAAACTGACAACTGATCTAAGCCAGTGGTGATGAGGGTACCTTTGCTGGCTACTAGGTAGGCACCTTGACCCATGGATTAGATAGCCATATGTGGAACTAGGAAAAGAGAACACATCTGGGATTTTAAGAGGGTAAAACCCCTGTTCCCATGAAGCACTGCCTTTGCAAAGAAGGAGGCAGACAGGCCAGAGGCACCTGGGATTGGCACTTGCATTTAGTGTGATCAGAAAGGCGGAGAGCTGTGGATGAGGAAGGAGATGTTAATTTACTGTGAGACTAGCAGGAACCCACCCACGAAGTATCAGGTTGGTTTTCTGAAGGGATTAAGGAGTCCTCACCCTTTTGGGAATTCTCTGCACTGTTTTTGTTGCTGTCATCCAACAAAGGTGTGGCACAGTAGAGGTCACAGGAGAGGTGAGCAATATGTTGAGTGCTCTGTTTCTCCCAGAATGGAGCAAGGCATAGCAACCAGACCAGGTGAGTCAGAAGAAGGGTAAAACAATAGGAAAGACTGGGAATGTGCATCAGAGCTTCCCAGTCAGAGCTCAGTTCCTTATAATCCTTTATACTTATAATTGATGTTAATAACTACTGAATTCTCTCTCTTCAATTTTGGGAGAACAAGCCACAGAAGAAAGGAAGTAAACTCTTCTTCAAAGAAACAGTTTTCCCTATGGACTTGGCATGGGTTGGACATTCCCATCCTTCCTGCAGGGCTTGGATCTGGTACAGCTCTTCCACAGCTGGGGAGATCATGGCCACAGTAAATACCTTTCTCCTCCAGTAGCAACACCAAGGAATACAAAGAATCATTCCTGAACACAAAACCAATAAAAAAGAGAAATTGGAATCACCTTCTATAGGTTCCTGGCCACAGGGTTTGAAGAGGAGTTGTGATGATGACAGGACCACTCTTCTTGGTATTGGCAGCTAAGGGGAGTGACCACATGTTGTGGTTCATGAGGTTCAGATTGGATAGTAAGAAAAAAAATTGCACTATGAGATAGCACAGACCTGGACAGGTAACCCAGAAAGGTGGTGACATCTCCATCCACAGCACTGAACAGGCTTTAGGCAGTCAAACCTCTGCTGACCTGATCTAGTGTTGAAGATAGTCCTGCTCAAAGTGGGAGGTTGGACTACAGACCTCCTGAAGTCTGTTCCCACCATCAATTCTATGAGACCCTGTGGTAGGGAGTAAAGCAGAAGTGGCATAAAAAGAATAATCGTTCCAATTTTGAAGACTCTTATTATTTTTGCAAGTCATCAAATAGGTATTTTCATGCAAATGAGACACTGCCACACACAGGTGTGTAAGCACAGCATGGGCTGCCAGTTCCCTTGCATCCCCCCATCTCCTGTTAGGAAGCAATGGGGGGTAACTCTTCCCCAGACCTTCCCAGTAGGCAGAGGGCTCTCCTTTGTTGTAGGTTGTGTCTTCTGGAGAAGTGCTGGAAGGGACTGAGGGCTGAGCTGTACAAGTAGCCTATTTTCACTACTGATGGGTCAGAGAAGTGGGTGTTGTGATTCTCAGGTGTTATCCTCTTTTTGACAACCTACAGGGAGCTTTCTATGTGGCGCTCACTGCCAGAGGTCTCACCAGAAAACAGGGAACAAGTTGTTTGGAAGCACAAGACGACAACCTGGTTTCCACCACCCTGCTGCTCCCACGGTGATCCTCCAGATAACAACACTTTGTAACTTCTAAAGATGCTCTTGTGTTGATGCCACCAAAAAGCCACACTGGAAGCCTTCACATGCCAGGAAAGGAATGGTTTCAATATGAGAAAACTAATACATGCAGCAACTAGTGACTGGGCACACGCTCAGCTGTTAGCAGCTCTGCGGATGCCACTGGAAATGACTGTGGGATTTTTTAAGGACACATCAAATTGACTTGGATCTGTTAAAACCTACCGCCTTGATCTCCATCTGTGTTTCCAGTGTCCCTGCTGGAGGAGCAGAGGGAAGAACAAACACAAGCAGAGAACAGGATTTTCCTTGCCTCATCCCCACCAAGTATGTTTGTTTAAACAAGATGGGTGGAACCGAAGCCATGCATGGGTGAAACTAAAAGGAGTCAATCTCTGTGCCTGAATACTTCATACCAGCCCATTTGCTCAAGTGCATTTCCTTGCAATGCAAAAGCCAATGGTCCTCACAGCTCACCCAAGGCAACACCTTCTTCCCTCTGAAAAATTTTGCTTACCACCTTTTTTTTTTTCCCCGTGCTGCTGGTTTACTTCTCTTTGCCTCTGGTATTCCAGGCAGCAGGTTTACCTTCCTCACATCACACAATACCTTTAAAAACAGACAGGATGGGGTGGGGATCATACTCTGTGCCAGCGTTCACAGGTAACACCCCAAGCCCAGCCTGATTTCCCAGCCCTTCCTTAATGCTCTCTCCACAAAGTGGACAAACAGGTCTGCAGCTCATCCCCTTCCAATCCATTATTCCACCACTTTCACAAATACAGTCCAGGAAATGGGTTGGATGGGTAGAAACCTTCACACATCATTAGTGTACCTATTTTCATCAGTAAAGTAAATCTGCAGGAATTCAGCCATGTACAAAAAATCCTTTTCATTCCTTTGCAGTCTATGACCAGACCTCACATTAGGCACCTGTTTCACCCGTTCTGGACTGAAGGCTGGAAAACATGCCCAGTGCCCCTCACAAAGAACATCACAGACATGGTATTCACAATAAGGGAGAAGGTCTTCAGTGTTGCTGGATTGCAGCACTGTTAGGCAGAAGTTATTTAAGACTTTTGAGGTCACTGAACCCAAGCCATGCCCATCAGACTTCAGGTAAAGGAGCTGCTACACTAAACCAAGGCAGACACAGATCTATCTAGCCTGGAGCAACTCCCCTGGAATAGCTTGCTAGTCAATGGGTGACACATGGCCATCAGGAGTCTGATAGCATTGCTCCAAGCTGACTCAAAAACACTCCAGTACTTGCATGTGCCTCCACAGTATGTCCTACCCCACTTCTGAGCAGTCCTGCTCCCACCAACAGCACCACGCAGAGCTGCACAGTGACACACAGTGACATATCAGAAAAACCAGGACTAGCGTGGATGAAGAGTTTGGAAACATGTCCTTGGTGAGTAAACACTCTTTGCCTTAAAACAAAACCGAACCCAAAACAACAATAAAACAATTTATTCACACTCTTCCGAAGATGCTAATTAAAGTTTACTTTAAAATACTAGCAGACATGAGTGTGGGTTGTAACAGGAACATACTGTGAAGTGACAGGTCTGCAATAATCCCATCCCTCAGCCAAGTCTAATTCATTCTGATCACACACAGGTCCGAAATCCAGGGAGCTCATGGAGCACAAGCATGTGCACTTGTGGGAGGTGCAAGAAGTGGCTCCGGAGCGCCGGAGGTGCGAGAACAAGAACAGGTGTGAGAGCAAGGGTTAATAAACGGGGGGTGCCAAAGAGCCCAGCTCTGCAGCAAGCACAAGGAAAGCTCTCCCTGCTTTACTACGGCAGTTTTGCAAAGCTATCCCTCACTCGCTGGCTCCTCCTTCCAAAGTTTGCTTTAGAAGGAGAAAATTGGCCACAGAGAACTGGAAAAAAGACATGGAAAAGGCTGAATGTGGCTTGGCACTGGAGGATGAGATGCCATGACTGCTTTAACTCTAAGAAGATGGGCACAGACCATCATTGCACCAATTGGAATAACCCCCTTAGCCTTTAAAAGCCGACAAACCACCTGCTCAGCAGTGAATCCCAACACTGCCTTGAAACTCATGAATAAGGGAACAAAGTTTACTTGTCTCCTGCTTTATCAAGATTTTTACTCATGCCAAGTAATGATGCAGCCACCTGAACACACCCATGTTTTCCAACAGGAGCAGAAGTCCTCCGTGCTCCATTAGTTATCTGAAGTGAGGTGTTCGGTGAAACACCAGGCACTGACAGAGCAGGAAAAAAACCTGTGAGGGCAATACTGAAATAAAAATAGGTTTGTTCTAGTGATCCACACTACAAGCAACACCCTATTGCAACACCAGAGCACATGGGACCAGATAGGCAAAGGGTGTTGAGGAAAAGGCTGATGGAGACAACTTCCATGTCCCCAAGTCTGGCTCCATACCATGTGCTTCACTGCTCCTTTAAACTTATATAATGTCTTCCAGTTTGAGTAGGAAAAGCAACAGATTGGGATGCATACAATTTTCTTTTCAAGTTGTTGCTTCCTAACTTACTTAATTCTATTTCTAAAGGACTAAGGTGTTGCCTTAATTTCAAGGTTCTTCAGTAAAAGAGGTCAAGAAGACCAATACTGCAGCTCCTTGAGCAGAGAGGTGACCCTGCCCTAAGCACAGGCAGTGATGGCAGCACGGCCTCCAGCAACAGATTTCAGTGGACATGACCTGATGCTACTCAGTGCCCGACAGCTGACCCAGGTTGCACAGACAGTGTGCACCACAACTGCTGTCAGGTTTAAAGCTGGTCCTAAATGGCACCCAGAGCTGCCTTCCCACCTAAGGAAGGCACCTGGCTTTGCAATTCCCACACATGCCCCAAATGTGCACAGAGGGACGTGCCCTCCCCGTCCCTGCACAGTGGAGGCTCAGCATCAACACAGCCGACATGGGGGGTGTGTTTTAACCTGCTGAACACCAACATCAAGATAAAGTGCCTTGGAGATCACCTCCATTGACACAGGACTGACCAAGCTTACTGAAGTCACGAGGATATACCTGAAAGGCTATCAATGGCAGGGCAAGAGGCAAACAGCTATGTGGGGCCTCTGTGGGGTAGAAGGATGGCAGAAACTCATTTTGTGTTTGTCAGCTCTGACTGAGGCTTGGGCACCACCTCCTGAGTGCAGCACTACCCCACTTCATTCACTGCGATGGCAATGAGCAGAATTATGCTTGGTGTATCAGGAAATTATTTCACCCATTTCCTGCAGCCAGCGTTATTTATTTTTATTCCGTCTTTCTTTCCCCTGGTCTGCACATGCACTGAGGAGGCATTTCAGGTGTAGGATTTCACTGGGATCCCACCTGCACTTGCCACAGAACTTTTCTCCCAGGCAGACTTTAATTACAGGGAGCCAATAAACCATATGTCAATTGGGTGATTTCACTTTTAATTACATTTTCCAAAAGGCATTAAATAGTTCCATTAAAGCACACATGAACCACCAGGCACTTGCTTGTCAAGCCTGGTGTCACCTCACCTCTCACAGGAAGCTCCACTCAGTGCCACACTGAATTTTGGAGCCCAGGTTGCTCCTCACAGCCTTGTGCCCATCCAATCCCATCAGGACCTGGCTCACACCCAGGGGGCACGTGGCACTCTGATGTGGTAGGTGCTCCTGCTTTAACCCACTGAAAGCTTTACAGGACACTGAAAGGGAAAACTGGGAAACATATCCCCTTAAGTCATCATAGGATTTAAAGTGGAAATGATGAGTCTCTCAAATGCTTGGGAAAATCATACCCTTTTTATCCAGGCTTAGGGCTTGCTCTCACTGCTTCCACCATCAGATTCCTTACTGCCTGTCATCCTCTCAACTGCTCCAGACGATCACAACCACACACGATGTCTTTAGGAAACAATCCTCACACACACCAAGGGGAGAGGTCACCTCACCTCTCTTTCCTCGTGCAACCCAAAGGCTTTGATTTCTTCGCACGTGAACCTGAGGTCCCACCTCACACCCCCCCATCCATCCATGCTCTGGACACAGCAGCGACAGGTTCCATGATACAGCACCAAACCAACACGAGCTTGCTCACTTCCCAGCAACCCCCTCAGCTGTCACTGAGCCCATGTCCCTATGATACACAGAAGTGCTCTTAGACACTTCACTGACAAAGTTTCATTCACGTGTCTCCTCGCCTGTGAAATCCCCAGTGCTCCCTGAGAGATGAGCACATATAGATCCTAAAAACTAACCTGACAGATGGGAAGCAACATAATGAAGGAGCCTTATTTCTTAAAGAACCTCCAGCTTTCTCCTTGGGCCTCTGAAGAGTTGGAAAACAAGGTCAGTATAAATACTTCTGCATCCCAAAGCTGTTTAATAAAAACATCCCTATGTTTACCAGACTGCTGCTTAGCTGTGTGCTCACTGACATCTCCCTAATTGGAGAGCAGGAACTTCAGGGTAGCTACTTCCCTCTGATCAGAGTTTCTGGCCAGAAATCTGGGTCAGATCCAGTGTTGTATTCACTTTTTCCACAGTAAGAGTCTCCTCTTTGAGCTGATACATTGCATTTGAAAATAAATATTAGTAAGCACATCAAGTGTGAACTTCAAGCCTCCAGGGGAATCTTCTTAAAAGTGTGGTTAGATCTGCATCAAAGAAACACTCCTGCACGTGCCTTGTGGTCTTTGGGTAACATGGACTGTCACAAACAAAACTCAAATGACCCTAATTCATCTCTGCCATGAAATAGTGACACTCAGGGACAAACAGTGTGGCCACTCAGTCCAGAGCACAGCCAGACCATACAGCCTGATTGTACTGATCTTGCAAAAAAGATACAGCATTTGCACCATGGTCCCTGAGCAATGTGAGTCAGACCTAAAAAGCTTGAGAAAAAACTCAGTCTTTAAGTTTAACAAACAGATGTAGCGTCTAGAAACTGAACAAGAATGTCTGCATCCTATAAGCAGATAGCAGAGAGAGCTGCAATCAGCATCCATGGATGCTTCCCACTAAAATACCTTTAAATAGCTTCTATTCAGTATCCTACAGAAGAAAACAGAGATAAAATATCTTAATATAAGGGGATTTTGTTTTGATCCAAACATCTTAATTTCAGATTTAGCAGGCAGCAAGCTGCGTGTCAGATA
Source organism: Pachyramphus minor (assembly GCA_013397135.1). Taxonomy (NCBI): domain Eukaryota; kingdom Metazoa; phylum Chordata; class Aves; order Passeriformes; family Tyrannidae; genus Pachyramphus; species Pachyramphus minor. The sequence continues at coordinate 60,198 of VYXB01010484.1, forward strand.
CCGCCCAGACAAAACCTGTCTTAGTTTAGAGTTGACAAAATGTGACTTTTAACCTCAGGAAAACTGAAATCTTCTCAGTTACTGCTAATTTTTTTCTTTAGGATCAATGGCAAGTACCTGAGTCCATGAAGCACCTGTGCTTGCACACCTGTTGCTAGGGGCTAAGAAGAAGATGCTATGTCTTTCTGGACTGTGTTTTTAGGGACATCGATGGGTTAAAAGCTGGAAGAGAGACCTGGACAGTCTGTGTGTCTCTACCAGGGTTTGTTTTTTTTATATAAAATAAAATAAATAATGGCTGGAACTATGATGGCTTCCCTGGCTGCTTTCAGGCTGCCAGAGAGCAAGGGAGCTATTCCCAGCCTCAGGAGAGACAGCTTGCACATACCCAGGAGTTATGTTCTCAGATCTACTCTGGAGCCCTGTGGCACTTACTGTGCAGCAAGAACAGCATTTTTGTGACTCATTTCTCATCTGTCCCCTCCTCCCTGCCAGCCAGCACAGTGGGGCATCCCAGGGAGACTACAGGTTTGCCAGACAGCTGAATTTGACCCATGCAGTACAGATGCCACAGGGGGCACGAGCTCACTCTGCCAATCTCAGTGCCACCCCAGGCTTCAAGTTCTGACTGGGACAAATCCACCACAGTGAAGGAGGGGAGGGAGAAAAGAGACTTATGTCTCAAACCTGAACCCCCTTGGAAAGGTGTAGAGGGAGGAAAAGCAAGAGGTTTGGAAGTGCCAGAGCTGCATGCCTAGTGTGGGGCAGGTGAGTGGAGCACAAGGAATTTTGGAGGGAAAGGAGCTTGGGACTCAGGGATTTTGCTGTGGAGAAGGGAAGAAAACGTTGCCATCCACACACTAAACATTGGCTGTAAAGTTACAGAAATTACTGGCCAAGGCAGGATAGTCTTAAAAGCTGTTATCCTAACTTACACCCTCCCTCTTTGCCCAGAGTTGTCAGCAGCTGATGAATAAACCCATTACTCTTCTCCTTAAAAATGAAAACCAGCAACCTTTACACTCTGCACTGACTTTAAAAATTCACTCCAAAGCAGACACAAATCTTCAAATACCAGCAAAAGGTTTGGGCCCCTGCTAGAGCTGGGCACTACTCAGGGGCCATGGCAGCAGCACCCCGAGGACCCCCCAGCCTTAAACCCAGAGGGGACTTCTCTTCCAGTTCCTTTTCCCCCCTCCAGCACATCTGTGTGTAACAGGGGAGATGTGTTCCTGAGCATGGACTCCTCCCTCTGCCCATGCCCTCCTGAAACTTTTAATCATTTTCACCCCACTTTTAGGGTATCCAAGTAGCTTATAGCTACTTATAACTACATATAGTTTATAATTACATAGCCTATGACTGTAAGGGCAGTTACTACATGCACCTTCAAGCATTTCTAGCAATGAGGAAGATTTCAGGGCAAGGCTTTCTTCAGTTTCCCTAAGCAATATTATTGCACTTCAGTGTGGAAATTTTGAGTGAAGAAACACATGAAGAAATGCCTTTGGGCACAGAAGCACCGAGTTACACACCTGCATAGATTTCTGAAAGACAGACATCAGCACTCCAGGCTTTTAAAGGCTATAGCATTCAGATCAAGATCTAATTCCTCAAGTAGGGCAAAAAGCCCTCATCCTCTCCTTTAAAACTATAGACTGAATGTTCAAAGTTTCAAAATAAGCCTTCACATAAGGGTAGGGTCCTAGAGATTCACAGGACAGAGCAAAAGTTGCAGCTGAGAAAGTATTTGAACTGAACTGCTCCAAATTGTGTCTTTCTTCAGCATCAATGAATGATCACCCTCAAACAATGACCTGAAACTCCCTCCAATTTCATACCTGTTAGTTACATGTGTGACTAGCTTCAAATATACAACATTGTTCAAAATCCAACTATTTTACATATTAGAAGAAAAAAAACCTTGTATACAGCTCAGATTATGCATGAAAACTCATAGTCAAAACTAATCTCTTAGCAGGCTTAAACAGCCTGATGGGGAAAAAAGGAAAAAGAGTAGACATTTTGACTAGGGGATAAATATTTTTAGCCAACTTCTAACCATTCGTTTCCAAGTTTTGTTAAAAGACTATGGAAGTGCCCAAATTCCTGAAGTTTGTATTTTCCAGTTAGAATGTCATATTTTTCATTCTTGTTTTATACATCACCTTATCTTTCTGGTCATCCAAATAGCTAAGTGTCCTTTACTTCTCTGGCAAGGTGTTTCTCCCAGAACAAGGGGAAAAGCTCCATAACAATCCAGTTGTATTGGTACAGCATACACATAAACCTCATCACAAACAGTTGCTTTTTCAGAGCCAGAAACACCTTAAAGCTCAGATTCTGGGTTTATTTCAGACCAGTATCCTGTAGCCTAATAGTACCTATTTTCTAGCACTCACCCACTCCACACACCCCGATTTCCCCAGCACAGGTTTTTCTTGCCAAGGTGTGGTGAAGGCTTACCTGGCCTCTCGCTGTCTTCTCCAGGGAGAAGGGAAGAAAAGAGTTGGTCTGGTAATTCCAGTTGCTGCAGTCAGGAGCAGGAGACAAGACTTCTTCAGTAACTTCAGTAGCAGACCTTTTTCCTTGAAAATGCCTTCCTGACTATCATCTCTGATGTGTGGCTGATATCTGCTGGCATACTCTGAACCTTAGAGGTAGAAAGTCTCTCCATCCCATGTGTCCTCCATGCTCGGTACCCAGCATTCCTTGGTGGAGATGCAGAGGAAGGCAGAGGAGAGAGTTCACTTTCCAAGGCTCTCCATTATCCTACAAAGAAAGCACAGGTAATGCTTAGGAACAAAAGCTGTTCTCAAAGGGACATTCTGTCCTCACTCCCATCACAAAGGACTGAGTGAGCAGGGTTTGACAGAGCAAGAAGAAATTCAGGATCATCAGAGTTAGACAGGACTGTTGGCAGCTATTTTCTTCCTACTTTTGATGGCTCTCAGCTATTGTCATACCTGGAACCAAGTCAAAAGCATGCTTATCTTGCTGCGCAAAGCTATTTCTTTCAGCTTCTATAATAAATCAGGGGCATTAGCAAACTCTTACACAGGTTGCAAAAATGAACCATCCCATATTTAAAACTCACCAACTTCCAGCTGAGATCAATGGCATTTCCCTTTAATTTCCATTGCTTAATTTTAAGCCAGATAAACTCTCTCCTCTTCTAAGACTTCTCCTGCAAAGCACTGAATTCCCCAATCACCTTCTGGCCTCAGCAGGGTGGAGAAATCTCCATAAGCATTAGGCCCTCAATGGAAACCACCTGAGCATGTGCTTTACAGGGAATTGGCCTCACCTGGGGCTCTTGATGCATGGCAGAGTTTTCACAGCAATGCCACAATGCTCCTCACCGCAACACCAGAAAGGAATTTAGACAGGACCATTATGTAAAAGGCACAGGCAGCAAATCTTCCTGCCTGTTAATGGGGCCTCCATGAAGTGCTGTACTTCATTTATATATATATATATATATTTGAAACAATATTTCAAACCAACTTACAGCCAAAACAGCTGTTTATACGTGTTTATATCTCCCTACAAGTCATGAGTTCTGGAGGTAAAATAGTTCATCAGGTCTTCCGTTCAAGAGAGTTTGGAAATTTTGAGCAAAACCTTTGAGGGAGGTATGAGATTAACTAGTTCTGCACAAATTGAAACAAGACAGAGGGAAAAAAACCCAAACCAAACAAAACCCCCAAACAAACAAACAAAAAAAACCCTGGAAGTTTGTAATTTCTGCAAGGTATGAAGATGTTTCTTGGTGACCTAACACCAGGACAAACATCCAAGAAAATACCAAGCAATTCTGAAAAATGGTGATGGATACACCTTTGACTGCTGCTACAAGAGACTGATGAACACTTCCCCTCAGGATGATGGCAGCCACCCTATATTATTGCTCAGACCTGAGTATTTTAAGTGAGTAGAGGAATCTAATGCTTGAAATAAAATTAGACATGAATGGCTGAGGAGAGTTTTGACCTTTTAATGTCCGTTTTTCTGTGAAATTTGTAAACTTTACTGGAGGCCACTTCCTGCGTTCACAGAAAGCTACTTTTCTTTGTTAATACCCCAATAAGTCTGTAGAACAATGTCAGAGCCAGAGCTGCTAAAGACCTGCTTTTAACTGTTTCCTTTCAGATAAATGTCATCATCTGCTCAAAGGCAATTATCAGAAATCAGCTGAAATCTTTTGCCATCTCTTTGAGGGCTTTTTCTCCCCCTGAGGAACAGTATGATGAACAGTCACGTAACCAACTGCTGACAGTAGGAGATGAGAACTTTGAATAGATTGACTGTGTCATTCCAAGACCTAGCTCCATAGCACTAACTTTAATTGCCAGATAATTTCCACCTGCTCCTCTAAAATTTTGTATGAATATACAGGAGATTTCCACTATGAAGTAGCTTTTAACACCATATGGGAGACTAAGTTATTCCCATTTCAAAGATGAGTTTGTGAGACCAAGAAAAACAGCTTGTTGACACTTGAAAATTGACTTAGAAGAGCTTTTCTGGATGCTCTTAAGCTAGAATAAGAAAATGTATTAAGTCAAGTTAAAATAAAACAACTCTTATTTCAGAACGAGTGCTATTATAGTTTGCACTCAGTATATGAATCCTTATGGATATGCTTCTAGATATATATGTGAGTCCAAAGGCTCTCAGAGGCCATGGCTACATCTTAATTTACTTTGCTAGGTCAAGCTCTTGGAAAGGGGCTGAAGGGCTGCAGAGACTTGCCAGAGGCTGGTCCCCACAGCAGAAACCTGTGGAGTGGATGGAGGTGTTCCCCGCGCCATGAACTGGTAGTAAGAGCTGCGCATCTCAAGACAAGATCCTTTCAAGCATCACAACAAAGGAGCAGTTGCCCCAGCTCAATAAAAGGACTAGGAAACCTTCACTGAATGATGAGGATGGAGATGTCTTATCTCACCTCCCTATAACTCTGCAGTCCAGGGATTTACTCATGCTTAAGATTCACTCCTCAGTGCAGCACTTCGATCTTTCAGATTAAGAATTTGAGCATTGAAGGATTTCTCCATCTAAAAAGAAAAAAAATAGAAGGAAAGAGCAAAAAGCTTTCATTCAGTATCTCATTGGTTAAAGTATATTTACCAAACACAAGACCTAATTTCAGCCTCTTGTCTGAAGACAAGATGCATCTTTTCTGCAGATGTGAAATTGTGAAATTGTCACTTGAACTACCTCATCCAGGAGGAAAGGTAACTTTTATTATCTCATCATCCCTTGATGAGACTCAGAGTTGCCTAATGACAGTAACTTGAACATAATCACTCCTCATCTAGACAAATAATGGTAATGCTTGCAGAAGGCTGAGAAGCCCAAAGTTGTCAGACAAAATGAGTGAGACTCTGGTGCCCAAGTTCCTCAGACACTCTTGTACATCCCTGCCACAGCTTCTCAGAGAAACACCCTGAAGATGCTGTAATGGAAATACCCTATGGATGCTGTAAGCACTGCCTAGCTTTTCTAGCATGAACACTCTCCATTTTAAACAACTGCTCAAGCATAAGCTTTGAGGACAATCCTCTCCAGACCTTATTTTTGCTTTCTTTAACCTCCCAGCAGAGTCTTTATTGATGGACCTGAGATCTTCCCCTTTCTACAAGAGAAAAATGCAATGGATTTTATCCCAAGAGACTTAAAGCCAGATGCTCCACATATGGCAGAATCCCAAATCACACCCATCAAGACCTATTAGCTTTTCTTTAGCTCTTGGGGTTTGGGGTTTTTTTGTTTTGTTGGTTTTTTTTAACCAGCATAACATTTACCCAGGTGGGGTTTTCTGCACATGCCTGGACCAAAGCTTGGCCTCTTTGGCATAGTCTTGGCAGCTTCCCTGCCACATCCACATCCTCTGTCCCCAGTCCAATCCTCAGCACCCAAAACCTCAGTGAGGACTCCCCTCAGCTCTTCTCCTCCCAAGGGATCTTGGAGAAAGCTCTCCCTTGCTTCAAAGTGATGCACAGTGCCTCAAGCCCTCTCTCCACTGACACGGTGCCCTGCTGCCAGCCCCTGTCCAGGCTCTTCTGTGTCATGTCCCCCAGCCTCCCTTGGGAAGTCTCCAGCCTCAGCAGGGAGCATCATACTACATTTTACCTTCAAAGCCAGACCCCAGCCTTGGTCATACACACCTGCAATAACTGCTGTCACAAGACAAGACTTCTCTGAACCTTACCAAGCCCAAACAAGATGACAAACAAAAAGAAGAGACTGAGGAGAGACCTCACTGCAGTTACAACTTCCTCAAAAGGGGAAGAGGGGGGGCAGGCACTGAGCTCTGCTCTGTGGAGACCAGTGACAGAACCCAAGGCAATGGCCTGACGTTGTGTCAGGGGAGGTTTGGGCTGGATATTAGGAAGAGGTTCCTCACCCAGAGGGTGGTTGGGCAGTGGTCACAGCACCAAGCCCGCCAGAGTTCAAGAAGCTTTATGTGGTATATGATGTGACTCTTGGGGATGGTCCTATGCAGGGCTAAGAGTTGGACTCAATGATCCATTCCAGCTCAGCACATCTGTGATTCTGTGTGACCCCAGTAAAACGCTAACATTAGAAATGAGTGACTCTGCCTGGAGCCCGGCCTGATGACCACCTAACACACTGGCTCCCTTGCAGTGTCTGTTCTGCATTTCACCCACCCAGTGCAGCTGACAAGGTGATTTCATAGCTGTCAGAGCTGGGATCCGATGCCTTCAATAAGGCACATCCCCTGGGCATTGTCTCTGCAGACACCTCTGATTGCAGCCATTCTCAGGCTTACTGACAGATATGGGCCAGCTCAGCAGACACCCCACTTCACAGGTACAATATGGGGGGGTGGAGGGAGAAAACCTGTCCTGGGCACCTAAATTTTGTTTATCGCTGAGAATCAAACTTCAGAAGTGTTTCTCATTTTTTTCCCCAACTGAACCTTTTCTCTAAGTGCACAAGATGCAAACAAGTTGGGGAAATCCACATTGCCTCCAGTGCTATGCCAGATTTTCAGCCTTGGCTTGTCTCTCCTGCCTGGAGAGAGCAGAATGTTATCAGCACCCTGATCTCCCTCTGACCTGTCAGTCTGGTGATATTTTCTCATAGTTTAGCACTACACCACCGCTGACATATTTCACATGACACTCTCTACAGCCAGATGCCTCAGTTTCCCATTTGCTGTCACACATAGATAATGCCCTGAATGCAAAAGAAGAAGACAGGGGAGAAATTAGCCAGCAAAGCCTGAAGAAAACGGAGTGGAGGATGCCTGGGAGGAGCAGCAGACAGCAGAGGGGACCACGGCTCGGAAAAACAGAGGAAACCCAGGCAGAGCAGGACTGCTGGGATGGCTCTATCTCTATCCCTTGTACAGCAGCAGCCCAGCCAGCCATCAGTGCCTTTGGAGCAGGGAGAGGCCCTTCATAAAGCCACCCCAGCCCGCGGCACAAGCTCACACAGCCAAGAGGAGCAGCAGGGGTGCCGCAGGTTAAGCGCCACCCGCGCCTGCCAAATCAAGCTGGGGAAATTCATACAACAAGTGCCTTCCACTTTGCCTGGCTCCAGGCAGTGCTATTAGTCTCCCTGCTTAATGAGCATTAACCACCAGCACACAAACAAACACGCCAGGCGTTTCCATACGCCGGGAGTCTGATGGAGCAATAAACAGATGAGCTAAGCTGCTCTTTACATAAGGATACACTTCACGCATCGGCGCGGGAGGGAATGCGATTTTTCTGCCACAAAGCATATTCTGTGAGAAATTACAGGTGTGTTTCTCATGCTTAGAGAGAATAATAACAATTTTAGAGTTCCTGAATTAGGCCCATTATTCATCCATTGGGGGGGGGGGGTAGGGGGGAAATTAAAAAAAAAAATCCTGCCTGACAAGCTGCCACCTGAAAACAGAGGCAGGTTTTTGACCTAAAACCAGCCCTTGTCAGAAAGGCATCTGAAGGAGGTAAAAGGAAGCTCTTTGTTTTTTGAAAGATGACTATTTTTTAAAAAAAAGATAAATCACATGGATCTTTAAACCAGCTGTGTGATGGGTAGGGCAGCATTAAATAAGGGGTTCCCATAGTACAGCCAGAAAACAATCATGTCTTTGGTATCTACACACATAGTTCCTGTCCCAGTGTGCTTGCTGGATGGTTAGAATATTATTTGGAAGCCTGAAGCCGAAACATCTCAGGGTTGGTCTTAAGTTTTACCTTTTCATCTCCAAACAGCAACATGTATCTGGAAATTCCACATCACCAGAGTTTTCACTTTCCATTTTGCTTCTCCAGAGGCATTCCAAAGGCGGGGAAAACACTAGGTAGCAAGCTACAAGGAGAAATAAAACCATGGAAGGAAGCAAAGCAACAGCCATTGATTAGATTTTTGTTCAGGATTTTTTTTCTTCTGTGGTGAATGGGAAAAAACCAAAACTCATATATCAACATTTTTTAAAAAGTCCAGCCCTTTAAAACTGCTGCATGGTCCTGTATCTCAAAAATAAAGCACCAGTTCAAGCCAACCGCAAACTTTCTGATACAATCTGCACAATTATTTTTCTACTTGTCTTGATGAGTGTTGACTAATTAGCAAAACAGCACCTGAAAGTACCTGTTCCTGTTATCCCAGTCCTTGTGCAGCCTGGCTCTAACACACACCTCTCCTGGGGTCCAGGAGGGTGATCCCCCCGTCCTGCCCTGCAGCAGCGACCTTTGCTGGGGCACAAGGGGGAGAACACAGAGCAGGGGAGCAGAGCACCTTTCAGGGTTCTGGGGTGATGAACCACACAGTGACAGGGTTTACTGTCTCTACCTGCAAAGGTAGCCTGAGCTAGGTCAGGGCCTCAGCCCCTTTGCACAGTAATTGCCCGCTGCAGATGATCTGCATAAAGGCTTGAATAAATATTACTCTGATTTAATTTTTTTTTACCAATGCAGTTAAACTTGTTGTCTCTTTGTGGTGTTCTTAGACTGCTTGACCGCCTACAGTCCATTTCAGCTCTATGTTTCTGTGCTTCTAACTTATGTTTGGAGCCAGATAAAAACTTGCATGGGGAGTGAAGGTGGTGGGAGTGACTTTTTTCACCTTTAATTTTTTGGTCAATCAACTTTTAGAGTGACCTTGTACATGTCAAAAACTCCCCTAAGTTAATGTGGGTTCCTGGCTGGTGCCTGCACCTCTGTGCACGCAGCTGCACATCCCAAATGGCATAGATGAGGTGATGCCTCTCCTCTCTGGGCACAGAGAAGGTTTTTCCCTCATTCCTTGCTGTCCTCAATGCCTTTCATGACACATACCTACACCATCACCTCTCCCAATCCCCCAGCGAGATTGCACGCATGGGTGAATTAGCAAACCCCACCCAGTCTGCCTGAGCAGCTCCCAGGGATTAATCACCCATGGCTGTTCCCTGAGCTGAAATTTGCTTTCCTCCTCTCCTCAGTTGTCTTTTTCGTGCCCTTGTGCCCACAAGGGATAACACCAAGAAACACCAAAGTCCCCACTGCTGCTGTGCAGTTCGGCAGGGCTGCAAACCCCACCAGCAAACCCAACACCTGCTGCCACGGGGAGGATCTGCTTGTAACCTGGTGAGTGTCCTCATCAGAGAAGGAGATTCAGTTATATCCAGTCACCTGCAGCGCTGTGCCCAGGGCCAGTCTGAGGCAGGGGATGTGAAGAGTCGTGCTCTCTCACTCCGAGACTTGGCATGTGTACGTTACTGATGAGCTACAGCTACGGGACAGACGGACATGGGTGAACATCTATTCCCCTTTCTTTCTTCATTGGGTTTACCTGCAGGTAAAAGCAGAGAATAATGATTCAGAGACACAAAAAAACAAGCTTTCACAGTGGAGGGACACAGCAGATTGTACTGAGTGACAGGAATAATAATTAATTTCTTTATATTTGAGGTCATTTTATCAACTTCTGCTCATCCCTTAGAGCATGCATCTCAATACTGCAAACCTTCTCAAGCTGTACAGTGACAACAGAAAATTTAAAACCTTTACAGTTTTTCACAAGAGCTTAAACAGGGTCTTTGTTTGTAGTCCTACTTGTCACTAGCAATTGGGTACCTGTTTGGTGCCAAAATAGGACAGTGAGACCCATTCCAGGTCTCAGAAAATAGGTGTCTGAGTTACACACGAGGTACAATACTGAGAAGGTGATCTTGGAGAGATGAGGCACTGACTCCTTCCAAAGACCATGTCCAGAGTGCAGTGGGAGCTAGAGGGAGAGAGGATGCTTTATTGGTACTGGGTCACTTCAGCCCCAGATGCCTTTCTATAACCATAATAATAAAGGTTCCCATTCCCCTGATAAAATAAGAAAAAAGCTGAAATTATTTCTGAGTTTAACCAAATCCCAGCATATTTCAGCCAAAGCCCTGAGCACACCACCTGATGGGGAGGAGCAGGAGGGCCACGTCCTGTAACAGGAATCACCACATGTTCTCCACTTCCTCCACTCTTCTCTGCTCACCAGATCTTTATCAGGATAGATCGCTCATGCTGTGCTGTTTCCTCTTCTTGCTACGATCTCCTGCACAACAGGGACTTCTCAGAATTTTAATGCTTAATTGTGTATCTGACCTTTTCATTAGTCCAGCTTTTGGTTGGCTTTCACTTTAACTTCGTCTTTTTTAGGTGGTACACAATGCAAAGTGAGTAGAAACATGCACCAAAGCCAGTTCATGTTAGAAAACACCTTAAAACCAGACTAACGTCCTCTGCAACTAAGTTTCAAAGAACTCAGGAGTCATTACAATATGGGTAACAATACCACCCTTTTCAAAACAGAAGTGGTGCCAAGTGTGCCAGAGATGACTAAGTTCTGAAGGCAAATAAGAGTAAGTTCTAATTTATTAGTAAAATCCACAAAACTAAATAAAATAGTATTACTTGGCACTGCTGGAGACTGAGCTCCTTCTCTCACTGCCACACAAGCACAGGGCAAACAGCAGCAGTAAAAATACTAATGGATGTTGGGATTCAAACACCACCACTGCTCGAGTCACCTTTTGACATTTCCCAAGAAATCTGCACTAACAATATCTTTGCTTTTCCATCTCTGCTGCCTGTTTTCATTCTGTGATATAATACCCTTATCCAGGATAATCTGAATTTATCTGACAGCAGTATTTCATGCAGTGGTGTATCAAAATGTTCTCTGAGAGCCTTCTGAAAATAGCTGCTAAACTAGAACAAAGTGAGATACATTTATTGATGCCATTTGTATTGATTCATACCAATTCAGGTGCTTATTTGGGAGTAAGGTGAATCAATTTCATCTGGAATTCTGCAGTTTTTTATACGATCTCATTCCACCTGTGGGGGATTTTCTGGCTTCCCTTCTTTCAGTTCTCCACAGAGATTAAACACTTGGTCCCTTATTCCAATGAGGACAGCAGAGACAGCTGATCACTCACCAGATCAAACCAACTTGCCACCTGAAGAACCCCTCCGGAATCACACTTTGCCTCTTCTTGGCACCTTCCAATGCTCACATTTTTCTGGAACTTCTCTGCAAGCATAATGCATCCTGGGAGCAGGGAGAGGTATTTTGATACAAAGGTATTTGGCTTGAGGTCACACGTTAAATGAGCCCAACAAAGCCCGGGGCTCTGACTCGTACCTGAGATGCTCCACACAACACAGTAGGAATTCTTCTCAGGATTTTCATGGCTGTGTTTCCTCAAATTCTGCATCAAAAATCACCAGTTAGCATGTCCCACTCTTCTGTGTGCATGTACAGACCCCCCATATATACACACATTAAAAATAGATGTACATTACATTACATTAGGAAACAAAATAGTGAGGAGAGCTGAGAAAGAGAAATGCCCCCGTTCCTTCCCATCCTGAAATAAAGGGATTAATATTCATTGCTGTTGCACTATTAAACAGGTACAAAGGATGAGTTGGGTGCCTTTATCTTGTCATCACTGGTTTACAGCTACAAGGGCCTGTTATTCCCCTCCGATGTTTCCTCTGGGGTGACAAAAATCTCTTTCAAAATGTTCCCAGCCGTGGTTTGAGGCTTCCTTGCTCAGGGCTGGTAGATAAGGCAGCTCCCCGTCACTGCACGTGCTGCGAGCCGGGAGCGGAGCCCAGCAACTGGCGCCAACCGAAAAAGGAGCTCAGCCCTGATCTTATCCGCCCGGCACGCGCAACACTCCGCCTTGCTCCACGCGGGCATCCTGTTTCCCAACGCCGCCGTCATCTCTGCACAAGAAAAACGTGTTTGCAGCCGTGAGTGAGGGTGGTCGAACACCAGCACGAGTTGCTCAGAGAGGTTGCAGCGACTCCATCCTTGGAGACATTCAGAACCTCGGGTAACCAGCTCTAGGCGGCCCTGCTTGAGGAGGGAGTCGGCCCAGGAGATCTTCTGAGGTCTCTGCCAACCTCAACTATTTCATGACTCAGAAAACTCCAGCCTGACTCAGAGCACAGCTATAAAAAGGAGGGAGAGTGACTTTTTTTACAGGGGTGAGTGACTTTTTACAAGTGAGAGGACAAGGGGGAATGGTTTTAAACGAAGAGAGATTTAGATTAGATGTTAGGAAGAAATTCATCCCTGAGAGGATGGTGAGGCCCTGGCACAGGTTGTCCAGAGAAGCTGTGGCTGCCCCATCCCTGGAAGAGTTCAAGGCCAGGTTGGACTGGGCTTGGAGCAAGCTGGGATAGTGGAAGGTGTCCCTGCTCATGGCAGGGGGTTGGAACGAGATGATCTCTAAGGTCCCTTCCAACCCCAGCCAGTCTGTGATTCGACCAAAAGTGACTTTGGCAATGGCACAGAGAAGATGGTCACTCTCCAATAACTGTGATTTGCATGGTGTTAATACCAAATTTCCCCAAACACCAAGAGCTGGGAGGGCTAGATTCCACCAAAATTCCAAAAAGAAAATTTGACTCCTTTCCTTTTTCTGCTCCCTTGCATAGACAAAACTGCACTACAGTATCTGGAGAAGCAATGCACTGACCAAAGAGCATTATTCATGCTGTTTAAATTAAATTCTGCATATGGGATAGATTAATTCCATTGGCTCACAGCACAACTGTCAGGCTTTGTTTTTCCCTCTCTCTGCTCTCCCCAAATGAAGCATTAGGTGGTGCCTAGCAAGCAGAAGAATATGGGTATTGTCTGGGTGGAGTAAGTGATTAGCAATGAATTAATTTTGAAGTGACAGGGAATAGTGAGAACATGGGAGATGACAAGCAAAAGATCTGTGACACATGGCTGCAACTCAATATGCCAGCAGAGTGAAATCGTAGCTCCATGCTGGCTAAGTAACACAGGTTTTGTCTTCCTCTGCACCTATGAATGAATGCATGAAAAAAATAATAAAATCAAAGGTGACATGGTGAAATTGTCCTTAGGAAGCAGCGGGTGACATTTCACACGGTTAATGGAAGCAGTGAAGTCAAATGCAAGAACATGAAAGGATGCATGCCATGTGAAAACTTTCATTAACAGATTTGCTTGCTTGTTTTGCCATTTCCCAGAAGGAGAACCCAGTGACAACCCTGAGAAGTTGCTGTGCACTTCTGTGCACTGGGATAGGTACACTCCTTTTTTCCTTTCTTTGGAGCTGAAACTATGAAGTCAACTGAGTGTCTGGTCACCTTCACCTCGGCAGTCCCCTAACCAGTGCCTTGAACTGCTTTGGGGAGGAAGGGCAAAACCCTTATGTTAGTCCCACTTCCTAATTGTGCCTGCAATTGCAGTGTCCAGAACTCTATCCTGGAAGGTCAGAGTCCCCACACTTAACAATCTTACTCACAACTGCCACAATTTTTATCCTTCCTTGTTTCACCAGATCATCCAGTGGCAATGAATGAACAGGATTGTTCACACCATTGGATTTCTTCACACACAAGTTCAGGGGCAAGAGCATTGCCTGGGCCATACTGTGCCATACTGCATAGAATGGAGGCAACCATACAAATTAATATTCAGAAAGGAAAACAGATGGAATTCTGCTTAACTACACACCTGGTGGCTCTCCAAAAAAACCTATGTGAATTAATACTAGTCAGTTCCAGCTGATAAAAACATTTTTATAGATAATCATTCACTAGGAAATGGCTTAAAAGTATTCACTTCATTCCAAATAAATTAACAAACAAGCTTGCCTTGGCTGTACCTGCTGCTGGGCTGAAACTGAAATGTGAGAGACAACACATTCACTGCCTTGACTACATATATTCAGTCCTTATCTACTTTTTGACACTCAAAAGGCAAGCACAAGTAGATTGCTATGCTTGCTAAAATATTGATTTCATAGAAAATACTTTGGATATGGAAAAGAGATAACAAACAGTTTTGGTTTGTTTTTTAAACAGGCAAAGAAAACAAGGTGAGAAGTGTCAAATGATATCATTAAAATCCTTTGTCAGGAAATTCTTAAAAATGCTTAAAACCCAATAACTTATATGAACCAACCCCAACTGAAACACATTTTTAAAGGTTTGCCTGCAGATATTATCAGCTGATTCAGAATAGAGATTTCTCTCCTATTTAGGTGAGCACGTACCACTTGAAGAGTGTTTCATATTAAAAGAAAGCAAATATTATTCACTAATCAAGTCTCCCTGCCCCCACCCCAGCTCTGCTGAAAGCACAAAGTTAAGTGGGTCAGGAGAAGGGTTACGAGGGATTCTGCAAGACCAGAGATAAGCCATCAGGCAGTTGGAGAGGAAAGCATTTTATCTAGAAGAACAGGCCTGACTTTCGTTCCATCGAGATAAGCACTCGAGCTTCTCAATGTGGGGAAATAGCCCAAAATAGCTGTTGTGGAATACTCCTGCCCAAATACCTCCCGAGATAGACTCATGGTGCCTTGCACTAAACCCTCTGTCTGGGGATAAGCCAAGTGGTGCAAAGGCTCTGAGAATAATGAATTAGAGGGTAACCTGTCAGGGCAGCAGTGGGAGGACTATCGTGCTGTAAAAATTGCCATTTGGCTTATTCTGCCGCCTTTTTCCCCTAAAAAGAAACTTCAGGATGGGGATTCTGGCTGTGTGTAAGCTTGGTAGTGGAATGACTAAAGACATAACTACATTCAGAGGTGATCTGTGGTTTATTCAGCCTAGTCAGATGTGCACAGATCAGTCTGCAATAACAGCAAAGGGTCTCAAAGAAGTCTTGGCAGTGCAGCAGTATGTACCAGGAAATGAAGTGTGTGGGCAGTACTACAGTGATCTGAACTTGGCAGGACAGGTGAGCCAGAGGTCACTGAACTATCAGCAATTTCAAGTGAAGCTGAATGAACTGGCCAGTGATGCTATCTTCAAAACCTCCTCTTCCTTAAGAGCTCAAGATTTCTTTTATAACTGAGTCTATACCAAACCCAAAAGGTCCTCTATATTTCCTCTGTTACATAGAATTGTCTCCTAAGAGCAGCTGCAGTGTCTTGTACAGGGTGCATCACACTGTCTCCAGTTTAAAAACTTCCTTTCCAGCAGATATGACCAGTGTAAAACTGCTATCCTATTGATACTGTTACCATCCTGCCTCTCTCTGGAGAAAACAAACCATCAGTGCTCACAAATTAAATGGATCACAGCCCACCTCTGTCCTGGTGCGCAGTAGAAGCTACAAGTAGGACAACATCCAGCTGCAGTGTTTTGAGCAACGTAGACCTGGTTTAGACCCAGATAATTTAATATCTTATTGAAAGATCTGACCAAAAAAAAAACCCAACAAGAAATGAACGGTAACGTTCACAGATGAGGCAGATGTGTGGGAGCACGATAAAGATCGAGATGTCAGTTATCCCGAGCCATCCAGATCTGCTGGGCAGCTGGACTGGTTTGGCCAACATGTTTTTCAGTAGATCTCAGCTCCAGACCAGGCATCCAAGGCCTGGGGATGCTGGTCCCATCTATAGGAGGGGGGTTGCATTCTGACAGCAGTGATTCAGCCAAGGCTCAGAGCTGGCCCAGGGAAACAGGGAAGGGTAACTCACTGCAGAGCACAGCTCAGTGCCCCACAAACACTGAACAGCCACACAAGGACACCCACCTCTGTATATACCCATATGTAAGTACAGAGGGAATAGTCTCCGGAAGCAGCAAGATGTTAGAGGAACAGTTACTGGAATTCTGTCTCCAAGTCTGGTATCCAGGCTTGGACAAATAAAGGAGAGGAGAATTACACAAAGATCTTTGGACTTCTGAAAATGAGAAGAAACTGGGTTTCTTTTTATCATTAGATGCTAAACTCATTAGTGTTAGCTAGGACTTGTTTTTGCTCAGTGCTAGAACACCACCTAGCTCTGAAGGTCTTCTATGAACAAACATAATGCAAATAATCAATACCAACCTGTATTGATTTAAATCTTGCTGTGTTCTAATGTCTAGTGACAACTTCTTCTTGTCTTACTGGAAGAAAGGGGTGGGAAGCTGAGGGCAAATAAAGGGAACATTTGATGGAAGAAATTAATTTTTAAAAAGAACTTCCAGGAAAAAGCACTTTAAATGCCTCCTCATGGCCACACAGCAGCAGCATAGCACTCGGTTTGTACTGCAGGCATCCCAACTATGCATTCACTGCTCGGGAAACGCAGCCACTGCCCAAGCACTACACGTTTGTGCCACTCCAGGAAAAGGAGAAGCTTTTCAAGCCACTACAAGGTGGGTTGTTTTCAGGTCAGCCTTTGAAAACATCTCTTTGACAGATAACAATATACAGAGGTATCCAAGGACAACTGTATTCCATGGCAAGTGTGGCCATCAGTTCTGAGCACGCAGCATGTGACGCCTAAACCTTAGTTTTCATGGAGACCAATGACTGGTGCTAGCCAAAACCTCAGGCACAAGGATGCTACAGGCCTAAAGCTAACCATAAAAAATAAAAATTAAAAAGTGACTTTGCTTTCAGGTGTCCAGATTTATCCATAAATGAGGTACAGACAGAACTGAAAACTACAAGTCAAGTTGCACTAACACACACAGATGCTACAAAGATGGTTACGGTTATAAGGGCTATCGCCAGAACAGGGAGAGGACAGGCACAGACAAGAGCATATCCCTAGGAGTACACACAACAGCCCAGAGAGCTCAGAGCAGCCTGCACATCTTAGTGATGCTTAGCTCCTGCCAGGCTGCTCAGGACGCACAGATCTGTAATGGGGAAGGCTCTGGGCCTGTAGCTGATGTACCCCCTTGTGCCTCGTACAGCAGCTCATCTTCCTAAGGTAGGACCTGTTTGGAAAAGGGTTTGGAGAGCAGGAGTATCTGCCAGGAGAGTGCCAAAAGGCCTCTTCGCAGCTTTGGGGAAAATACAGCCGTGCTTCAGGCACGTCTGCTACGGCTGGTGTGGAACTGAGAACAGCTTGACAACTTTACTCGACTCCAACAGCAACTGCAGAGCTCCCTGTTGTAGCTTAGTTGTGTTTCTCCACCACCCTGAATCACACTCAGAGGCAAACCTTTAAATTTGTTTTTTTGAAGTCAGTTCTCAAGAGACAGCCAGTGGCAGGTTATCATGGGAGATGGATTTGGAAAGGGAGGCTGGTCAGATTTTGCAACTAACTGATAAAAACAAATCAACCACAGAAACAAATTCCTTGACTCATTTCAAAGAGGGGGTTGAAAAAAAAGGCTTCAAGGAAAATCTCTCTTTTCCCATCTCAGAAAATTCTGGGAGTGCTTTGAATGCTTTATTTTAGCAAGGAATACATGTCCCTGCTCCTGATAGATTGCAGGCTTCTCTGCCCTGAAGACAGATCAATACTACAGATCACAAATAAAACAGTCAGAAGAATTGAAAACAGGATTTACAACTGAATAGCTGCCACACCTACATGAAAATAATAATTTACATTCCTCACCACACCCTATCAACTACACACAGGCAGCCTGAAACAGGAAAAGTAACAAAAATAATGGGAAAGAGCAGCAAAGGGTGTCTTGACATTATTTGAACTGATATGAAAACAGGAGTTGAGGGCAGGGAAGTATTTCCTCTTGAAACCAAACAAAATAACCCAGAAACCTTCCAAGGGCTTAGAGTTTCAGGCTTTCTTATTGAGGAAAAAAATCCCCAAATCCTCCCAAATCTATGAAAAGCAGACACTTTCCATAGAGAATGGGTTCATTGAAAAGCAATTTTCTGTTAAAAATCAGTTTTGACAGGGTAGTTTCATCCAGGCTCGCATGTTGGATACCACAGGAGCATTTGCCAGGAATAAAAATAGGCATTTAGCTCTGAAGGGCTGGGTTGCTGGGTTTAAAGATGACTTCTTGCCTAGGGTAGAGGTGCCTCCGTCCCAGGGATGGCCAGTGACAGATCAGAAGGGATAGAGGTTCACGATTTGTGTGGGAGTCTTGAATAATCTGTTCCTATTTTAATGTGAACATGGGTGGTAACATGGAATTACAGCATGTGGAGGCGGGCTGGTGTGCACGGATTAATGAAAAATAATGAGATAATATTGAGCATTTATATAGTCTCATTAGAAGGGCTCAGTTTCTCCCCTGACAGAAATCCCTAGAAAATGTCGTACTCTGGGTCTCCATCTCTGTACCAGGAATTAACAGGAAACACAAAGGCTATTTCACAAGGATATTCCTTTGAAAAGAGCTTTCATTCTTAGTCTTAAATTTTAAGCAACTCTGTACTTACACAGTAATCCTTTCAACTCATATTTCATTGAATCCAGAAGTCACTGTGGCTCCTGAGGTACTCTGCTATGAAAAAAAAACAAACAAAAACAACAAACACTTATAATTGCATGCTGGAAATTATGACATGTTTATATGATGCACCAAGAAGAGACAAAAATAAGCACTGAAGGGCAGAAGGGTAAAGCTGGGTTTATTGAAGACTAACTACATTAGGATTGACTAAAAAGAAAGAAAAAACAACCCAAGCATGTTCAAACTGCAATCCAAGCAAAATTTATTTTTAGTCCCTCGATTATTGCGAGTTTCATAATGGGATTTTGAGGCCCTGCCGTTGTCTCCTATTAACATGGGCCCTCTCATATATCCTGCAGTGTCGTGGTGGGAAATGATTCATGGCAGGGCTGGGATTTGACATTCGAACACAAAGATAGCGAAAAAAATGTACTTTGATTCACAATGGTTCAAAACCAAAACTCACCCTCAGATGAAACTTAAGTTTTTCAAAGTACTGTATAAAAATAGGAATATTAGTGCCATAGAAGCCAAAGCCAGGGACCAACACGTAACTTTTATTAACTGGCAAAATTCTATTGGTAAAGCAGCAGAAGGCCCTTGTCAGAATGTGTTGCTCAAAATGCACCTGCGCTGTCCCTGCCTGTCTGTGACAAGAGGAATTTCAGCTCAAATGCCAAGGTGCTGGACTGGCAGGTCAGAAAAACAACACTTACCTGGCTCCTAGATTGGTCCAGTCAACCAACACGAAGGGTGATGCTGCAGTGGAAGGACCCACTGTAATTACATCACTTGAACCAGCAACAAAGAAAATTATTGAATATTTCGAAACCAGTTGCCTCCCACAGACCAAAGTAAGACTCGGCGATCACAGTGTTATGCAGACACTGGTCACTGCAGTAATTTTTAAGCATTTGTTGCTATGAAGCAGGAAAAGGCTGTTTTCCATACAGCAGGATTTCCCAGCAAAAGGGCTGCAGAGGAGGAATCAGACACGATTCCCTGTTGCCTAGAAAAGAGTTGAATGGGTAAAGTCAACCTGCCCTTTGCTTGCAGCTACTGACAGGGTGATTTAGAGGAAAAAACAGTGGCACCCCATGGTGTGACTCTTACTGAGACACAAGCACAACATGCTGGCCCTGAATCACGGCCAGGAGATTGTCAAGACTCGCTTCCTTAATAACATGAGACCATGCACAGTGTCTCACCCCTGCAAATGGCTCAACAGCCCTAAGGATTATCAAGTTGTTCAGTTTCCGCCTATGAGCTCTCCCCTCATCCTCTCAGACCTTATCTGAAGTCAATGGAAAGAGCATCACCATCTCCAGTAAGTCTTGGGACAAGACCATCAGGTCAGTCAATTCTGTTCTACGATAGCACAGCATGATTTCTCACTGATGCACCAACGATTTGGACTGTCCCATTAGCTGATCTTGAGTCTGTTTGAAGCAAAACCAGTAATCCAGCAATCCTGAGTAAAAGAAATCCAGGGAAATTCTGCTCCTTGAACAGAAGCATTCCTTGGAGACAACATACATAAAACATGACTTAAAGGAAGATTAACTTTTATTCAGATGATATCTTAAGGAGTTTCCATTCTCATGTGAATGATGAACACTTTTATTTCGGGGAGAGGCTGGTTAATCTTTAACCAGGAATTTACAAGAGATTCTTAAAACAGACAACAAACAGTTTATGAAGCTTCATAAGACCTTTTTACTCTGAAGAGTTTGCACTGTGAATGCTACCAGATTGATAGCTGCATCACGAAAGAAAGAACAGGTCAGGTGATGTGAAACGCCCAATAAATCCTGACTGGGAAGATCACCTCCGGATACAACAGAGGGAACTCAGCCAAAAACCCATGCTGAGGGAAGAGTGCAAAGGAATTGTGTATGCAGTCCGAGTGTTTTCCAGAAAAGGTTGGACCCTGGGCTAGTAACTCAGTTCAAAGCCATGACAAAGTGAGTGGCAGGTGACTGATGCTACCACTTTACATAGTGGGACCCTTGGAGATACGTCTCTAGCTGATGCTGGAGCTGATGAAAAGGATGTCTTTAGCTTCAAAGAATATTAAAAGCAGATCTGTGCCCAATTCACCAGTCTCATAATCCATACTCAGAAATCCCCAGCTCACTCTATCTAGTTAATTAACACGATTTGTTATCAGGTAGAAATGTGATTCCTGGGAGGTGCCCAAGCAGCACATGTGTTTCCTGCTGCAAGAAAGAAAAGTGTATGCATACCCCAATGCCTCCAGAAAGCTTGAATGGAAAAACCCTTTTGTGTCAGAAGTTTATTTTTATTGGTAAAATATTAAATAATATACAGAATTAAAAACTGCACTTACACTTCTGAGAAGAAATAATTCTTGGACAAATTATATGCTTGTTCCTGAGATTCCCTACATTTATTCCAGTAGCTGTGCACTCAAGACAGTACAAACCTTTATAATATAATCCTTTTCACAAAGTATTACAAAGTTTCTGCAGCTTCTTTATTTATACACACATACAGACTCCCACTCTCACATGGCTGTACAACACTCACACAGGTACAGAGTACACACATACAGATGTGCAACCATATGTATGCATGTATACTAAGAAGAAAATAAAAATAACAACAAGTCCCATAGTTCAGTCTATAACGGCAAAAAACATTTTTAGCAGGGAGATACAGGTTTACATTAGGGTTGCTCACATGCACCACTGTCATAGGGATCGTTTCTGAACTCCTTTTACAAGAGTGTGTTCCAATGAGCACAGAAAGAAATGGGACGATTCCCAATGTCTTCACTGGCTTTTGGAATAAACTCTGATTTAATTTTTTTAATTTTTTTTTTTTTTTTAATTTAGAGGATTCCTCAATTTGAGCTCAGAACATCTATCACAGAACAAAAAAAAAATCATAACCTGGGAGGAAAGGGGTCATTTGCCAGACTACTCACCCGGCTTTCTTTAGGAAAACAGCACTAAAATGGGCAGTGTATGAGCCAGAGAAGACACGGATGGATCAGATCCACAGCCTGAACCCACGTTCCCTAAATGGTGCTGCCTTGCTCTGCTCCCAGTGCCCCAATGTGGTCCCCGTTTGCAGGAGGACCCAAACCACCCACGGGAGGTTTCCCAAATTTGGTCCAAGGACCGTGACCCCGCGGACACCACGGCAGTCGCCCACCGAATGTGCGTCTCTTCTTGACCTCAAACAACAAGGGCCTCTGGGAAATAATTTTGGCAATCAATCAGAAGGGGATACAGTCTCTTCACCTTTGTTATTATTAAAAAGAAATCTCTTAAATACAAATTTTAAAGACAAAAGTGGCTACTGTGCATGCGCAGTAACTGCCTTTCAAAGAAATCTCAAGGGGTTTTTATTATTTTTTTTTTTTATTACGTACCTAAATACATATTTACAGAACAGCGGCTTCAGTCTACTGGGGGGGGGGGGGGGAAGGCATTAAAAATACACTATATATAAATATGTATGATATGTAAAACAAGTCCCATCTAAACTTATATAAGACAAGGACAACTCTAAAAGAAGCTTTTCTGGTCTCTCAGGTAGATAAAGGACATGAGTCCTGTAATTCTTACGCAGGCAAATCTCTCCCATTACAGTAAATGGCAGTTTTGCCCTAGCTAAGAGATTAGGCCTAATCCAAAGTCCATCATCGAAGTCAACAGAAGTCTCCACTGAGTGGGTTTTGGATCAGACCAAAAGATCTTTTCATTTTTTCTTATTTTTAATAAACATCAATATTAAGTGCTTTTCTTAAAAAGAAAGCTGCAATTAGAAAAGAAGAGGAAGGAAGAGGCAGGAACAAGTATGTCCTTAATTCTGGATGTGGATGTGTTTCAATGCCAAATAAAAGCAGGAGGCAAGTTATGGGCTTTAGCCTTAATTTACAGTTCCTCATGTTTTATCAGTCACAATATCAATTTACTTGAACCATACCTTCGAATGCATTTAAGACAGAGCATTTTGTTTCACTGATTTGTGTGGACTGAGGAAGAAACACATAAACCACTGTACATTAATAAGACGTCAGGGAAAATATTGCACTTGAACAGAAAATTTGCCCAAAAAGGTGGTTTTCTTGGTGATTTTTGTTTTTAAAATTAATATAAGCAAATCATCCATGTCTGCAATGAGCATGTTTAGAAAGCAAGATCCAAGAATGAAGCATAAGAAGCAAATTTGGGGTTGGTAACCCCCACCCTGGAATACAACAGTAGTAAAACTTTTTTTAAAGCATTTTCTTCCAACAGGAAAAAAAATTATGACCTTTTTTTTTTTTTTTACTTTACAATTTTAAATTTTTCTAAACATTTGCATTAAAAGTTTCCAGTTTCTCATAAAAAGATACACATTTTAGGAAAAAAAAACCAAACAGAAAATAAAACCAACTAAAAAGGAAGGCAAATATACAGTATTATAATTACATCACTGTGGAGTCATCTTGAAGGTACCCTAGGTCTTTAAAGTGTTACAAAGAGTACGTACCTTAATTTTTTTTCTCAAATCAACTAGCTTTTTTTTTTCTCTTTTTCCTGTTTTTAATAAAAAACTACACTTGAGTACAAAAATATGTAAACAGACTGTACAGCCAATGAACAAAAAAAAACCCCAAAAAACAACCCCCCAAGCCCCTAGCTACAGGAGATAAGAGCAGGCCCAGACTTAAAGCTCCAAGAAGGAAAAGGGGGAAAGAGAAAAGCATGGAAAGCCAGAGGAGACTGCTACATGGCAGAGGAAGTGAACGTGTTCAAGCTCTGAGGACACTTGACAATTCGTCAAATAATTGATCACAGTTTCAGAATCTGAACGACTACAAAAATAACCAAAGAAGTCCTTCCCTTGTTACAGTGTGTTCAGGAACGAACATCCATTTCCAGTAAGCAATGTCAAATCCCAGTAAGTGCATAGTAGGGATTCAGTGACCTCTACCCCTGCAAGAAGCTTTTCATATTCGATGTCACTTGAGGTAAAATTAAATGGCCCGATTTACTGCAAACTGGCTCCGTTGTGCCCATAACAGAGTCGTGCTCCCCACCGTGCCTTGCAGGAGGCATCCATATTTTATCCATGATTGGTAGTAGAGACCAGAGACTACCGGTACCCACGTACTGCCGAGTGCCAGGGATTTAAGGCTGCTACACAAAAGTGAGGGAATGGGGAATGCACCTTCAACGCTGACAACAGTGACCTGCCCAGAGCTGCTGTGCTGCACCCACTGCCCTGATCTCACAAAGCACGGTAATGGTTAAACACACAGTTAACTGCAAAGCTCCTGTGCACTTCCAGATCTAACCGAAGGGATGGCAGGAAGCTGATTGTGCTCAAATGTTTTCCTGGGCTGCAGTGCAGTTGCCTAAATCAACACTGCCGGAGGAAAGAAGCATCAGCCTCAGCTTTGGGGTCAGGCTGCTCCCTTTCTCCCACAGCACCCACATGACACAAGCCCCTCTGAAGACACGATCTGATGAACTTCACTGTCATTCACTCTTGAAATACTTCACATACTGCCAGGAAATACAACAGGTTTTGGGTTTTTTTTAGCAACTGTAAATAATATTGGGGTTTACTACAGCTGTGTTGCTCTTTGTTAAAACGGTCATTTCTGTCCACCAATTAATTAGGTCCCAAGATTTGTATGAAAAGGAGAAGTTCTTACAGAAGGAGAGAGACAGCTGAGGATCCAAGTGAGCATAACGATAACCACCTTTCCAAAGGCTGGAAGTGAACAGGAACTGGGAATGCTTGCCTGCATGATCAACTGGGAAGCTAGGTGAACTAAGTAGAGACCATTTTTATTGTTTTCCTGGCCTGTTAAGCATGCAGCATGGCAAAGCCTTAGCATAGCCCTCCTTCGGACTATCCTCTGGTCAATTCAGACCCTTGGTGGAGAACACAAACCACCGCTTCAGGCGTGGTTGTAGGAGATCAAATTAGAAACCAGTGATGTCCTCCTCTGCTTATACCTCAGAACACATCAATAGGATACAAGGGAATCTATTTACTATGAAGCAAGTTCTGCCTCTTTTCTACCTAATTCCTCCCCTTCCCTCCCCTGTGACTGCTGCAGGCCCGGGCCCCCGCAGAGCAGTGCCAAGGAGCTGGCATTGGGCTGCCACGGGGCTCAGGCTCTGACCAAAAACATGCTGGCCCAGCCACCTTCCCCACAGCAGGCCCCACACCTCGGCTGTGCCAGCACACTCAGACACTGCACCTATGCAGGGTGAACAATCAGACCTGAAACCAGGTCACCAACCCGCCAGGAAAGTACTGAAACACCACACTCATCACCACAGCGATGAATGAATCCAGCTGATGAACCCCCTTAACATCTTCTACTGATGGGCTTCCCTCATCTCCACGCCAATTACTGGGGTGGCAGCAGCCTGACAGGCAAACACGCAAACCACTTCCAAAGGACTCGCCACATTTCTTTTTCCAGGTTAAAGCAAGTAGCAGGTGCTTATAAGTCTGCTCCTGTTCCTAAGGGGGAACTTGAAAGGAGAGAAGTCCATTTCAAAGTGTGTTTCATTTAAAGCTCTGAGGGGGAGAGAAGAGGAGGCGTTGCCCTGGCGCTCCACAGCGCACGGTGCAGCTGGGGGCTCCCATGGCAGGCCTTGGCATCGCACTGGGGATGCTGTGCCGCCTGGGACCAGCTCCCAGACCACAGAGAGCTGGAATGCAGTTTGCTAGAGCAGTTTTCAGCCCTCCCCTCTCCTAAAAGCCAGCTGACTCCAGGAAATCTCACAGCAAAGTACCAACTCCTCTCTCCGGGTCAAGCTGCCGAGGAGGGTGCAGAGCAGGAGAAGGGATGTTTCCTTTGGGTTGGCTTTTGCCGTGCATTCTGAAAGGGTATGGGAGGATATCATGAACAACATCACGATCTCCCAAAATGCATTTGGAAAAGGCACATATACAATAAAGCATATATCTAACTATACAATACCATATATATATATAAATATACTTTCTCAAGCTCTTCAGCTGCCCCAGACCACAGGCCATTCCTACCATCCATTTTTGTTTTTAAAAGCTTGTGAGCCAAGCTAAGACTTCTAGTGGCAAAGCCAATTCCATCACACTTTTCCTAAAATCCCACTCTGACTTTAGGTGACTCTGATATCAGTGCAGCTTCCCTCCTCCCTCCTCATTACATTAAAATCACAGCAAGAGTTAAAGTAAGGAATTTATCCAGCAAAGGAACTATACTAATGTAGCTTCTGTCCTTGGCTGAAATAAGCACCTTTGCCTCAATTATCTCCAAAGTTTCTTTCTGGAAGAAGGAGTGTCTATTGTCTGGCTTCTTTCAAATCTGAGCAAGCTAGCTCAGGACCTGGACAACAGCAATAATGTCCCATTAAAGGCCAGTTTTGAAGGGTTTGGTTTAATTACTGACCTCCTGCCTGACAACACAAATTTAGGAATGCCCTTGTAAACAGAAAGAAACTTGGAAACTCTTACAACTGATAATTTTTTCACCCTGTAGTAAACATACTTTAGGCCCATGTGGTTATTTTGTGAGCCGGGTCCTCGCACTGTAGAAACTCACACCATTAAAAAGCAGGTCAATTAGCCAATTTAAATTATTTCTCCCTAATACAGACAGATACAGGTTGATGCCTAGACACCTTCACATCACGGCACGGATGAAAGCACTTTTTAAGGAGATTAAAATTGTTTTAATCTCATAAGTTACTGAGTGAAGAGCTGGCTTTACTGAAAAATGCTATATATTTTGATGTGCAATCCTAAGTGATTGCAAAGAGAGATGGCTGTAAAATTCATCAGCCATAACCACAGATATATAGATAATGCCCTTTGCTCCAAGGATATGGATCACACCAGGAAAAGAACAAGCAGCCACACTTCTATTTCAATTAATAGGCTTGTAATCCTCTAAACTGAGGCAGAACCTTGTCATTTTTGATGTAAAAGAAGTGGAAGGGTTTACTGGCAGGGATGTGCACAGAAATGGCCTTTTTTAAAAAATTATTTTTAATGAAAATGAGGAATGCTCACAGGAAGTCAATTCTAGATTTGCAAATGCATGTTTTTAACTGGAAGCTTGATTCCAAGAATTTCAGAAGAGTCCAATAAAAACCAGCCAGGTTCGATTTCCAACACCAAATACTCAGAACAAATGGATGTGGAGGCCAAGGATTAGCTACTGAAATTCCGAGTACACTGTGAATGACTAATGAACTCATCAAAAGTCAAGAGCTTTTCTTAGAAATCTGCAGTGAGCAAGCAAGAGAAAAAACCAAACAAGTCTCTGCGACCCCATCTTGAACACTTCTGTGAAGGGACAGACTGTGTTACATAAAACTCTCCAATAATTTTCGGTAGGCATTAAATTCTTAAGTACATGTTAATCCAAAATTTTGTTCAAAATTTGAACTAGAATACAATCTTCCTCCTTTCCCTAGCTATAGGATGAAAATCCTTAATGAATATTCAGAAAAGGATACTGATAATAAAAATTAATGTAAAATTGGGAGATAACTCCCCAGTGCCTCCCCAGTTCACTATGCCCATGACACCAGGACATATAGATCTCACGTACTACCCTTAGAAAAAGAAGCTGAGCTTAGCTGAACCGGTGAGCCTCCCCATCTGATCCCTTAAACATCTACAGAATATACCCTACAGGAGGTATCAATGAGTCATCAATGAACCGAAGTGCACACTAACCAACTGCAGATACAATTACAGCCAACTTCTCTGTGGATACACAAGAGATTCTCTGCCTTTCCCGTATTCCAGCGCTTTACCAAACAAAGGCAGAAATTTTAAACACTTTTTCCCTCGTGCTAACTATTCCAAGAAACCATAGCCCGTGTTCTTTCACTGATCACAGAGGGGAAAATGGAGTGTTGCCCCCAGAGAATGAAAGGAATTGCTGGCAATCCTTTTTCTCTGGCTCGGGCACATGTCTTTCTGGAGGGTCAGACAAGCCCAGCAACCTCCAGGCCCAGAATCTTCCTCTTTCCACCTTGTTCTTAAAAGACCTTTCCTGCCTCAGCAAATCACAACTGCTTTTTTCTTTCTTTTTGGAATTTCCAGGCACATCCTACTGCAAAACATGGCCAGACACCTCCTAAGCCAACCTTCCTAGTTGCAGAGAATCAGCCATACAGAATAAAAGTGATGCCCCTCCAGCATTTCTCTGCTTTTCTCCTGCACTAACTCCTTTCACTGCACCAGGCACAAGACAATGAGAATGGTTTGGAGGATGGCAGTGGCTCATTTGCCTGAGTTTTCTCTACATTAGGATGAAGAAAGAAGGAGGGGGAGGAACCCAACGACATTAAGAACAATGTTGGGAATAGATCTTTAAATCTGTCTCTCCAAAGCCTGTATATTCCCAGCCCTGATAGCTCTCACATTACACAAGATGACATTTCTCTCCATATTCTATTATAATTAATAGGCTACTGCAAGACTTTACCAGCTCATACTTAATAGCATTGCAGTGCTGGGAAGCAGTCATCAGGTAATCTGGCCATGATCTACTGTATCCTTTCTAAACACAGGTTCTAGCTGCCAAGAATGTCACCATAAAAAGATTTCAATCAATACCACTCAGCTCCTACTTTCAAATGCTCCAGGTCTAGGAAGAAAAGAAGCAAAAAACCCCAGTACCCTCAAAACGAACAGCAAACTGGCATATGCATGGAGTGCACAGATTGAAGGGAGCAGATGGAAATTCATTATGGCCTGATCTTGCTCTCTCTTTTATACTTTAGTAACTTTATACTTTGGAAAAGGTCTCCCCAAGCGCACGAAGACCGTGTGTGCAGAGCGGGTTAAACCCATGCAGATCTCTCCATTCTCAAGCTGTGCTCTTGTTGCCAAACAACAACATTTCAATTGTGATTGGTACAAACAGTTGGGTTTCAGTGGCAATCTGTCCTGTAGGTTTAAGCCCAGTTTTTTACTGATGCAACTTGCTGGGTGGTTGCTGGCTTTGTTATGTACAGGGAGAGAAAGAAAGGAAACAAAACAGATCAGTGGAGTTTTTTTATCTTGTCCAGTCTGTAGGTCAAGGATTTGCTCTGGAGTGTGTTTCTCCATTTGCTTTCCCTACAGTGAAATTAATATATTAGGAATAAAAATTAAATCTACAAATCCAAATCAACACACAGCACCTGCATCTCCATTTATCACTTTCTGGAGAGGCAGGGAAGGTCACATGCATCCTGTTGGTGTGAAGGGCTTCTGTGCTCTCCAGAAGCAAAGGCTTTCCAGCAAAACCTGCTGACACTTGCACCCCTAAATTAAAGCAGAATTGATGACTTAGAAACAAAAGGAAATCACCAGTTCAGCAAATTAGCAAATAAGATGCCAAAAGCAGAAAAAACTGTCAAGGCTCGGATCCTGATGTAGCTGAAGGAGTTGGGGCAGTTCCATTAAATTCAATGGAACTAAGAGGATTAATGTTGGCCAAGGATCTGGCTCCCATCACTTTCCCAGCTGCAAGTCTTAGTTTAGGCTGTTTCCAAGAGGTTAACACTGTGATAATAGAATGAGAAAGCATTTACATCATTATATATCTATACATACCTATATTTAAAGAACATGTTTTCACTAGTACTTTTGTAATTTTAAAATCCATAATTTTAAACCCAAATTATTTCAGAAGAGCAGCAGAACCTCTTGAGTAAACTACAGACTCTCACCCACTCCTAGGCCACTTACTGTCCTAAAAGCGAGTATAAATGTTATTCCTAAATGCTCTCTCTTAAAAGTCAGGGTGCAACTAAAGAAGTAAGGCTCCCAAGGGTCTCTTAGAAGCCAGTGGGACAACACATAGGCATGGAGTAACAGAATATAAACAATCCTAAAAAAGGTGCTTCATAAGTTAAGGAAAATAAAAATACAAAGCCTCAGACTCACCACAGAAGGCCCTCAGACTTATGAAACTAAACTGCTGTAATGTGGTACAGTGTTAAGACATACATTTCCTTTTTTTTTTTTTTTTAAACAATTTATTTACATTCTAGAGGGGCAATACACACTGAACCCAGGAAAACAGCTCTCCCTTGAAAGTAACTTTGATTCATGCTCCTAACTCCCTAACAGTTTTGCTTTAAAAGTAATTGTTCATTCTGCAGAATAAAGTTCCCCCCCGTCTTCTCCAGCCACCAAAACCCCACACAGTAACTACAGGTTAGAAAAAGGCTCTCCTCTGAAATGTTTCTACCTATTCCTCTGAAATTGTAAATGAGTGGCATCTTGTTGGGACTTGAAAGCACCTAGAAGGGTTGAGTGATATCCCAAAATAGGACATGGTGTACAACTGACTGAGACAGACACGGACTGCCTTCCAATTCCCACAGAAAGTGAGGCAGGTCACTCCCCAGAAAGTGACAGCAACAACAACCCCCTCTTTTATCCCTTCCCTTCCTTCTTTCTATTCTTAAGCTGGGCAGAGCAAATGAGGTTGGGTCCACAAAAAATAAGGTTAATAATAATAATTAAACAACAGCAACAACAACAACAGCAACAACAACAAAATAGGCGTTTCAATGTCTGAGGAAAAGTGGGATTGTAAGTGCAGTATTTCTTCATGTGCAGTTCTTCTACTTCATACGAGTCCCCTTTGGATGAGAAGGCCTAGCGGAATGTGTGCTCCCCTCGGACTATGTGCGACGAGAACTCATAGCGGTCCTGGCTCCGGTAGCCACAGATGTTGCACTCTAGAGGGTCCCGGTAGCCGTGGCAGCCCATGTGGATGGTGTACATGACATGGTCCAGGAAAAGGACCCGACAGTGCTCGCACTTGAAAGCCCTAATCTGCTCCCCTTCTCCGTTGATCACCTTGTAGATATCCTTTAAAGAGCCCTTAGAAGCTTTTGTGACATCCAAAGCCTTGGTCTCCTCCTTCATATAAGCCGGGCTTGGCTTTCTCTTGGGATTTAAGGCAGAGTTTCCTTGGTAGGACTGGCGGTCATCGTGGCTGCTCTCTGAGTCAGTAGAATCCAGGCAGCTATTGCTGGGGGAGCCCTCTCGATCCTGGGTTCGACTCTTTGGTCTGATGAGGGAGATCGGGCCATCCATGTTGTTGTCGTGACTGTCGGCTGTTTCCCTGCTGATGGGCCTTTCTATCCTGTTCGGATGATAGACCTGAGCGTAAGCTGAGCTGATGACCGGCGCCACCTCTGCAATTGTGCTTGGTGTGTGCTGCATCAGGGGGTGGAGTGCCTCAGCTCCAAGGTAGGTGATTGCATTGTTGATGGCTTGGTCCATCATGTGAGACTGCATCAGCTCAGCCTCCTTCTCATAGGTTAGGTTCATATCAAAGGGGATGTCTGGATAGCCGAATCTCATGAGCTTTTCACCTACGAGAAAAGAGAAATGCGTGAGCAAAATCAGTGTAATCCCTCCAGTGTTTCACTTAAAAAGGGGTGGAGAGGGAGGGAAAACCCCTGACCTGGGGTGAAATTATTTGAGTCTAAACTTAGCTTTCTACTTGTTTACTGACCTCCTACAAAGTTCCTGTCCTGGGTAAAACAGCAACCTCACCAACAGCTTTTTTTTTTTTTATTCCAGGTGATGCATGCAGCTGCAGTGACTTCCAGAGCAATTCCAAACCTTCCACTGTGCCTGACTGTGCCCGTGCTTTAAGTTGGGAAATACAAGTTAACTGGCAGGTAATGGGATTGAAATACTGAGGTCAACAAGGCCTGACAGCTTAGGTTGTTAGACATACTCTCCCAAAATTCAAGGGAGCAGTACCAGACATCTCCTACAGTCCAAGGTGCATCATACCTACCTTACAACAGGGCTGTGTAGTGAGAAACCAAAAAACAGGTACAGAGGGCTGTTATGGTGGTAAAAGGCAAAAGCACTGTTGCTGACACAGGCTAAATAAATACATAATGATGCTGAAGCTGGCTGATTCTTCACTGTGTGAATCCAAACTCACATCCTTGTAACCTTTTCACATCAATGGTATTACAGATGTATGAAACCAGAACCACGTGCTGGTACATTATGGCAATGATAGGGCATGTTACATCCCACAGCTCTCCTTGGAAGAAGTTCTCCACTACTTACATCAGGGCTCAGCACCACTGATTTCCCTGTGATGGCTTTGGAGCGGCTGTACAAGGAAAGTTTCATGTAATAACTTCTTTTTAAATAGAACAAGTTACATGTATATGATACAAGATGTACATGCTCATGGGTGTTCACACATACAAATATTAGCTGGTTGTTCACAGTTAACTTTTAGAGCTGATTTTATGAAGTCTGATAAATTTCAGTTGGTTTCTATTGTCTTTATTACTTCACTGCCTCGGTACATAAAACCAGACTTTTTTCAATAGTGTAAGTGAATAAATTCAAGGAGTCACTACTTACAACTGGTCTGGCTATCCAAGAATTAAATTACTCAAGAACATTCTCTCACCTTTTGCCAAAATTGCTTGGAACACAATGTGTATAAAACACCATAAGAAACAGAACTGTAATCCAAAATCTCTTCCAAACTGCATTAGTACATTTCAACATAGCTATCACTCCACATTTCATTTTTGACTATAATAATTCATTCCACTCAGTGTGACTTGTTCTAAAGTGATGCATACAGAACAGCCATGTAATCCTTAGAGATGATGCATCACTTCTGCTTGGGAACTTAGCCCTGATTAGCACGGTAATTAAATATAAGTCTAAAGTGAAGCACATTAATATTCCTACTCTCTTCAGCAGTACTGTTCACATGCTTCCAAGTGAACCAACCGATCCAATTGTGCACCTCATGATGGTCTAGGGAATCAAACATGACCTATGGATGATTCTTGCCATCACACCTCTTTTCATGTTTCTGCTGTGGTCTGGCAGCCTGTGAATGGCTGTCCTGCTGCAGACAGGATGGGCAGCTCTGAAACGTGGCTCCGGCCTCCCACGAAACAGTGCAGCTCCTTCCCCAGTGGGGCCAAAGTGGGACTGGAGGGCAGCTCCAGGAGACATGTGGTGCCTTTGTCATAGTGGAAGAAAGCAATGAAAATTGTCCCTGTCACCTGCTGTGGCCATTTCCATGCTTGAATAAAGAAATGGATCTGCTGAGGGTCTGATACAGCCAAGAAAAATGCTGTCAGTTCTTTGTAGGCTGTACAGATCAAGAAATATTACCTATCCTTTATGGACTACTTGGATAAATGATGCAAACCTTATTTTGATTCCTTTTATCATCCATGTTTAGTTACTCCAGCACAGACAGCAGAGAAAGCTGTAAATTGCCAGTGATCTGAATTATTTATTCCTTTAATTATGATCCAGTTCCAAATATGTCAGAGCCTTAGAAATGGAGCACGACATAAAAAAGTAAAATAAATTATAACATTGGAAGGAACCAACAAACATGAGCTCAGAAGCTGGACAAACAGTCCAACAAACCACTACAGTGTGGTTTCCAAATTAAATTCCTCTTTAGCCAAATTTATACTTAAAAGTAACTAATCAGACTAATTATTCTGAATTTTCATGTTAAACTATGTTCAAATTCTATTTATTCTTGCCCTACATTAGTGAAGCAGATGAAGAAACAGTCTCTGGTCATCATATGACATTCAAATAACCCTCAAAGCAGGTATTTGATGCCAGATAAAGCACACAGACATAGCTGTCCTGTGATACCTGCAGTCCACCTCAGCAACTAGCTAAAGCAGCTGCAACACTGGGCACTTGGGAGAAAGCTGCACAAAATCTTGGAGAAAGCCATTACAGATTTAACCCCCGGCTAAATTTCTCCCTGACTCCCATTAACTGGAAGCTGACTGCAATTTTGATGTTGGTTGATCTTCATCTGTTCTGTGTATTTTTAATTTTTACTCTAACAACCACGGTCTTATCGTAAGCCACATAAATGTCTCCTTTTGCATCCTGCCCGTTCTTAACCTCAGTGACACTCTGTGAAAGTAAGCACCACATTCAAACTGAAAATACAGGAATCTGCTTCACGTGATCAGGTTGAAGATGTCTGCTTTTAATTTAACTGGTGTCTGCCTCTCCCTCATTCAACGAGAGGCAAAAAAAAGTACTGAGACTCCTGCACTTCATAAGTTATACTTTCTGCCTCCACTCTCAACAGGTTTGGTAAGACTAGTACCTCATCAGCAGATATATAACCAAGTCTCTCACACAGAAATTAATTCTACTTACTGCATGTTGTTTCCTTTCTTCCTCAAAATTCAGCCAGAGTAGAGACTGTGGTCCATAACCACGGTCCCTTGGAGATTGCTGATCAGAAAGAGCAGTAAAGCATTGATAGATGTAGCATGCAAAGATTTTAGCTTATGCTTACATGACCTTCTCATAAACACCATTAAGATGTTTTGGACAAGTGCCATACTTGCAGTATGCACAGGAAAATTTCCTGCAAGCAAGAGAACCATTAACAAGTTCTTCCTGATAGAGTTGAACAATATTTCATTGGGGAGAAAAAGGGAAGAAAAGTGAGGTCATGGTGGAAGAAAAAAAAAGGCAGCAAAGTGAAGATTGCTCTTACTCAACTCAAACACTGTGATGCCATTAAAGATTAGAAAAGACAGAAAAATATGATACAGTAAATATGACAGAGGACACTTTTTCTCCTACAGCTAGATCTGGATAAAAAATTGAAACCTTGAATTCCTAGTCCCAGAAAAATGGAATACCAAAATCATCTGTGATACCTATAGACAAAACTTGTTTATCTAACAACATAGTATAGCCTGCTGAAGAGAATAATAATATGCATCTCTCAGGGAAGGATTTCCCATCAGTAAATTTACCTCTGAAGACAACAGCAACATATGGTCAATGGTACATGAGTGGACAAGTAAAATAACTTTTCTGGTCTGAAAAAGAGACTACCATCCAAAAAACTGATTCAGTTCATACCATCCAAACAGCAGCTTGCCTCACTTGTGAGGTATCCTAGTTGTGAGCAAGCTGCACTGCTTATGGGAGTAGGCCTGGCCATGCCAGGATTTCAGGGGATGCAGAAAGATCTGCAGCCCTCCCAGATCCAGTCTCTGGCCCTGCACAGATAACCTCTGTGAGGCACTACAAACACATCTCTGTTCCGTGGACAAGCTGGGGGAAAAAAGAGTGAGAGGTGTGAACTGCCCTTCTTCCTTTTGAGGTTTTAAGGTCTCCGAGGTCCAGAAGCACCAGCTGAAGTGTCAGCATGTTTAACTCACACCCCTGGTGATCCCAGCCTGCAGGAACCTATAGAGCTTGCTGAGACACCACCAGGGAAACCTGCTATGGTGGGGCCATGTTTACCAGCTCATAAAGCTGTATGTGGCTTGTCAGTACAGCAGTGCTCCCATTTCCACCCTCTTCAACCCCAAGCCATTGTCAAAGCAGTTCTTATCAGCTATATAGCATTTCATTTCAGACCACTTTTAAAGATAACAGTTCAAGAATTAAGCTTTTCTCTCAGAAGAACTAACAAGATAGGAAATACGGATGTCTCCCAGCATTCGTCACGTGGGTTGGATCATTCCTGACCTAACCTGAGCTCAGCACTGATATTTGGGAATGGTCAGCTGACCGGGAGCAGCCAGGTCAGTGTGTCAGCCCACTAGGAGAGCTGCTGCATGCTGCTGGCCTCCTACTATTCCAAACCATGCAGGTTAGCGACAACCACCGTCAGTGGTGATTTAACAAATCCATCTGAATCTGCATTTAGCTGAGGGGCAACAACTTCTCTAAATGGCTGTGTTAATTGCTTACATTCTCTGATCCTCTCTGTAAGTGCCTTCAGAATGAGGATGTGACACCCTGATGTTCTGTGTGACTGTCCTTCCAGGGAGTGAGCATGGAAAACGCCTATTACATGACTTTAGAGTCTGGCAGCATACACTTACCCCAAATAATTCTCTGCTCCAGCTTCCCTCCTAAGAAGTTTAGCACTGCTTCAGTAGCAGTAAAAAGAAGCTTTGAGTTACAGCTCAAACCAAATAACTTTCTCCATACTGCCTCCTATTACAAGCTGAGCAATTTTAATATGTCAAGACACAAAGCAAAATACAAACTCTGGGCCTATGGTTCTAAATCTGATAACCAAAAGCCATCTAATGCTGTTTCATATTCATGCATTAATAAGTAAGAGTGCTGCACTTGGAGCAAGCACTTCTTCCAACACAAGGGATGCGATTCACTTCCTCATGCCAGTATTATCAGGCCAGTTGTTGCCAACTCTTAGGAATTTAATACAAGTCTTGAGATACTTGTTACTTGGGTTTTGTAACACATATAGAGACAGAGAATTATATGACAGTCTTAGCTGGTTGGGTTCTTTTGTTGAGCAAGGGTAGGGAAGATGACAAGTTTAAATCTCAAAAGGGCCAGAGAAAAGTTTTTTTAAAAAAACAAAATAGTCTTAATTAAGTAAAAAGCTCAAGGTCTTCTACAGTATTTTCATGATACCAGGGGCCTCATTTTTTAATTTTTTGGGTTGATGAAATTAATTCAATGATTTTCAGGGTTTCTTGCTGTGATGTAACCCTCTCCATTAGTTGTCTCACAACCAAGTTTCAAGAGCACTACTTTTCCCCTTGTTATTTTGGCTACTACAAATAACAAATTGCCTACACCCCCCACTAAAAATAATAAGCAGCATATTTCCAGCTTACCCACAAACTTCTGTGGGGTGGAGCTTTTACGCTTTCCCATGTTGCTTGTCAGCTTCTCTATAACAGCAGGTCTCTCAAAAGGCACCACAGAAATATTGTTGTCCATCACAGGCTCTTGTTCCTTACAATCTTCCATAGGAGGTACTATATAAAACCAAAAAATCATATCAGACAAGTCTGGTCCACACTTCACAGACAACACAAATCATTTGAGCTCTGCTGACTGCACAACAAGCACAACACAATGTAAAGCAAGGTGCAAGAACACATTGGGCATCAAGGCACCAATCACCCATAAGCAGAGCCACATTTATGAAACACCTCTCCTTGGGACCATCTTATTTAGCAGAAGCCCAACTTTATTGAAAGACTTGTTTTGTTCTGGACACTCAAGATCCCCAGTGAGGAGGGAACATTTTTGAAAACTCACTCTGTAGATGACATTTTGTGTTATTCTGCCTTCCACATGGTCACCTGTCTCCAATGTAAATATTTAGTTATCATTTCTTGTGTATTCAATTAACTTCACACTTATCATACAGAATACTTACTCTTATTATTGTCTTTTTGCACTAATCTCAATGATTAAAAATCACACAAGGCATCGACGAGTTGTGTTTCCTGGGCCTGGCTGTGTGTTCCCTAAGACTTCTCAAATGAAGGGATCGGTTTCCTAAAGAGTGTTTCCTCTTTCTACATGTGAGACTGTAAAATCAACACACACCATACTGGAATTACAGGATTAACATCACATGGGAAGTCCCTTCAGAATCAGATGTAGAAAGTACCAATTTTTGATTGATATTTTATCCCCTCAAACAGAGATCTAACAACCTATGAATGGAGGTTTTCTGAATCTGTCTTACCACTTTTTTGGACTGTGCAGGGATCATTCCTGTGCTAACTACATCAAGGGAATGCTCACACACTGCCTTTGAGACAATAACAAGAAATCAATGGCCCCTTCTGCCTTTGCTCCTTTTCCTCTTTCTCACTTCTTGGGTTAGGGAATAAGGTGTTAGAGCCAAAGTATAGGAATTGCACAGGCTTCTGACCAGGGTAGCGACTCATACAGGGTTTTATGTCACTTGCTGACAGAGCTTTTCCCCAAGTGCCTACAAAGTACTCTGGTTTTGTTGATCATCCTCTTATACACACCAAGAAGGGTCAGTGGTACCAGACTGTGGATCAGGCCCAGAGAGACCAAGACATTTGCAATATATATCAAGTGTGATTCCATGTGTAGCTCTGCTCTGCTGCTGTGGCTTTGATACCTGGTCTAACTGTCCCGCACTGATCTTCAGAAAGTAGCAAGAGAAATCTGACAAGTATCAGCCACCATTCCATGTGCTAATGGCTTGGTTAAGACATAAAAAAGTTATTTGAGGCAAAGAATGGATGGCAGAGAACTAGAAACTACAATGATATGGCACAGAGTTCCTACAGTTTGTAAACTGAGAGCAGCCCATTGCATTCCCTATATTAGGCCAACCTTCCAGTGAAGTCATGGGTATTGCAGAGAGAAGGACTCACAGCCACGTGTTCTGCCAGCCCTCCTCCGGTCTCTCACCATAGCAGCCTTTTGTGTCACAGACACCTTCTCCCAGAGAGAGACAGTGCCATAAATGAACACCACCAGCCTACTTTCCTCCCATGTAACTGTACTACCTTCAGGATCCTGACATGAAACAATCACTCCCCTGTTCTTAAACACTCAGCTGTTTGCTAGCACACAACATATGAAAAATGGGGAGTTAAAAGCCTTGTCTCTGCCTTCTTTCTAGTAAGGAAGAACAAATACCAGGCAATTACAAAACAAAGTATCTGCTCAGGTGAACTTCTCAATTCAGACATTTGTAATAAGAAAACATGGCAATTTATTCATTTGATTACATTTGTGCCTCTGCTGCTATGGAAAGCTGAGTACTTTGAGGCTTGGAATCTACCATATGCTATAAAATGATTTACTCTGCTGCTTTTTTTATTTGTACAGGATGCTCCCCCTGAGAAACACAATGGTTTCTCATTTACAAGGCAGTCCTGCTGGCATGACTGAAAGGAAGGAAAAAACCCCATAAATATGAAACGAATCTAATGTTGCAACAAAATGGGATGCAGTGTTCAAGTGACCTAATTAATGCCCAACGCAGACTGGGAGCTCTGGAATACTTTAATAGCTAAGGATAAAGTTTTAAGGTTAATTAAATACTGTGCTTGGTCAGGAGCTATCTGCACTACTCAAGTATTTACCAAGGAGATTTGGGAAGAAAGGGAAGATTATGTGTGCTGATTTTCACTGGGAACTGGATCTGACTGTCCTTTGCCTTACCCAAACTCCGTGGATGCATGCACACGCACGCACGCTCCCCGTGAACCCCTGGATGTTCACTCACTGCCATGGGCCAGGTGCACCTGAGTGACACTTCAAGGATTTCCAGCCCTTGGAAAGGGACAGGACACAGGAGGCTGGTGGTGTGGTCCTATTAAGAAACTCGAAATCCCTCAAAGGAAAACAACTCAAAGCATGCTGGCTTTGTAGGAATGCACTTATCCACAAAACCTCCTGACTAGTATCATTGCCACCTGAATAAGCCCCAAATGTAGTGACATTTGTATGGTCTTATAACAATTATGTAATAATTAAATAATTCTACTGCTGGGCATATGTGTGTAAAATTTCCTACACAGAATTTGAAACCTTTCTTCCATGAAAAATGAATAGTGCTAAAAAAGACATCTGCTCTTCTCTAAGTCAGGCAAAAATCCTGCCTGGACTCCTTTTAAAAGTAAAATCATAATGAGCAAAAGCATTTTCTTTTCCACCTTTCATGCTGCAGGCACTTTTCCCCCCCTCAGAACTCAAGTCCCTAATCCAGGGCATGACTCTTTTGCAACAGAATCAAATGAATCACACCAATATTTGTGTTACGATGGGAATAAGTTAGCAGAATGTGTTTTGTTATGCAGATTTCCTGGGAGAAGGGAGAGAGGGAAGTAGTCTAGTTTCTAAAACCATTTAAATGACAGGCAAAACTGGACCAAACAGGTGAGATGTCACATTTAAGAAACCCAAAGCTTTAAGCTAAAGAGCACATTGTCAGTTCTAGATCCCTTAATTTTCATTTCAATTTTAGAAATAATACAAATAAAGGACAAATAGCCCAGCTTGCATCACTTTTTTTTTTTTTTTAAGAAAACACAGAATAAAAGACGGGGAAAACCAAACTAATCAAACACAACCACCAGTTCTCACCAATCAGCTGCTCTGTGCTAGAAGCTCATGTGCACACACTTACTCAGCAGTAAATGCAATTCCTTTTTGTGTTGTAGTTCATCATACAACAATACTTGGTAGTGGGAGCAACCAAAGAACAGCTGGCAGGTCATAACTAGCTTAGAGCAACTCATTTTATACTGAGAACTTACAGTCTCAGCTCAGGAAGACTTTTTTTATTCTAAAAATCAAGCTTGTATTCCATGAAAAGCTCACACTTGAGTATGTTTCTGTTCAGGGATGTTCTTAATCAGCTATCAGGGTGTGCTCCCGGATTGCCCATGAAAACATTCACCATCCCTAACACTGTAAATATTCTCGATAGCAGTTAACATGAAATGTTTCTAAGCCCAAACTCTCAATTCAGAAACCTCTACAGTCTTCAGAACAATGATACTGGTCTTTCAATCATACTGCTTAAAGTGACTATCTTTGAGTTTTTCCTTCTTAATTTGTAAAAAACCCACATGAACTATTAAAAAAGTTTATGCCGTTCCAGTGAGGAAAGAATGGGGGGGGAAAAAAGAAGTAAAAAAATTCCCCAGTGTGTGTTTTGCTGATAAATACTTTTGTGTGCAAACACCAGACACTGGGCTAAGTCTCAGCTGGTATAAATTAGTATTACTCCATCAACCTCAATTTCCTTTCTGAAGCTCACAATATTGCTATTTAAAAGAAGTGTGTGTGTGCAGAGAAATGACAGGAAATATTCCCATGGACCCTGGTGTGAAGTCTCCTGTGGGACCAGCATTTTAACGATGTTTTAAGCAACTGTGTAAGAGGGAAAGACACAAGGCCATTGTGTGTTTTATGTGGAGCTGGCCTTTGAGCTGTGCACAGCCCAGGGCTAGGCTTCTTTCTCTTCCTCCTGAAAAGAGCATCCTCCTCCATCCCACTGGAAGAATTTCCCTGGACTTTTTGCTTTGTGATGGTGGAGAGGAATGCATAACTGGGTGTAAACCATCGCTAGGCTTCAACATTTCTCCCTCTTCATTCCTGCAAAGGTCATGTTCTTGGCATTCAGAGACTGTCCCTTTTGTCACCCCCAATACGCTGCTAGCCAGGAGACCGCAGACTAATTTCTCCCTCCAGGGCCGGCACTGCTCAGCTGAAAATTGCCAACAACCAAGTCATGGGAGCTCTCTTGCAGCATCTGTCCTGCTGAGCAGGGAACAGGACCACAAGGAGGGGCAGCTCAGTAAATAACTGGCAAGAGGATGGAGTGAGACCCAGAGACTTGCACATTCCTACCCACACAACAAAACTAGCCCTTTTTCCCCTCCTCTTGCTTCCCCTTGTGGCTTTAGTCAGGTGATTTAGCCATTTGCAAGACAGATAATTGAAATTAAAGGACTGATCAGGCCATGGTGAAAGCACCCATGTCTATAACATGCCTACAAACTGATCATCTTGAGCACAATGCTTGAAAAAAATCCAAACCAAGTATTTGGAAAAAGAGTCAGGAAAATTCAGCCCCGATGGGATGCAAAAGAAACCAGTGATCACAATCTCCAAAGCATACTCTCAGTCATCCTCAGGAATATCATTTCAATGTGTGACATGGAAGGGAAGGAAATTAATACATTTTTTCAGGGTTATTCTAAGACTTTAAGCTGAGTAATCACTTTTGTACTCTTCTCTGGTGTCTTTACAGTCCCAGGGGAAAGGACTTTGCTACAGAGCTCTATAGGTTGGCGCTCGTGATCCTCATGCTGAGCTTCATGGGTGGGAGCAATGCTGGGACGAGGGGTAAGATTTATCACTGGTCCCAGCTGAATCCGGAGCTCCCTGTCGCTGCCTGTCCTCACTGTGCCCTCACTGAGCAGCGAAACGAAGACAGTGCGTCATGGCTCCCCTTAAACATTCACCAGGGGAGGCACAGACATATTTGCCTGGAGGAGAAAGAGGCACTAGTTGAATTCAAAGTGCTGTTTTAAGCTAATTTTGTTGAGAAAAGTGAAGTGGTTGTGTGAACATTTCTATTTTAAGCCCAAGCAAAGTCAGTCAGGCTGTAAAGAAAAGAGCTGTCCGCATGGGGTTTGCACTGGTTTAACTTCACTTGGTAGAAAAATCAATGCAAGGTCAACCACTGCAGCTTCTTTGGGGAGACAAGGTTAAACACCTGCCCCTCTCGTCATGGCATCAAGCAGCTTAGAAAAAGCTC
Organism: Pachyramphus minor; assembly: GCA_013397135.1. NCBI lineage: Eukaryota > Metazoa > Chordata > Aves > Passeriformes > Tyrannidae > Pachyramphus > Pachyramphus minor. Next base: position 101,931 of record VYXB01010484.1, read on the forward strand.
TGGATTTACTCAGAAATCTATCAGCAAGAGTAAACCTAATTTTAACAAATAGTTGAATAACAAACCCAAATGTTTGGGTTTGGGAAGCTCCTCTACAACATGGTCTGAAACCTCCTGGTTGTCATAGCTGTATCAGCATACTGTTATTCCCTAAGGAAAGGCTGCCTGAAGTCATCACCTCCCTGGTTTACTAGACAGGCACACCCTTGTAGCATGAAGAGTGTGTATTCTGTTGGGAATTACCTCAGTGGTTCAACTCCTACAAAGTGCTCCAACAGACCAAGTTCACAACAGGTACCTTGAAACAGTAAAGCCCTGAAATCAGCCTGTCCACTGGCCAGCACACAGCCACCTCAGGCAGATAATCACCAACTTCAACATCTCTAAAGTCACCCATGACATTTTAAGCGCTGATTTTAGTCTCCAGGGTGTCTATGAAGAGAGCAATTACTTCATGGAGTTGTATGAAAATTTTGGCAATGATTACTAAATATATTTAAAATACCATTATAGGAATAAATTGTTCATGGAAAACAGCTTTTTAAAATATTTTGGAGATTTTTGTTGCCAAAATATAGCCTATATATGCAATGCTGAATAGGTTTTATTTCAGCTTGGATTTTCAGGTTTTTAGAAATGATCTTTCAGGACTTCTACAGAATTAATTTCCAAACGAAGCCATATGACTCCACTCAACAATGAAAAGCAAAATGGAAGTGTTCTTTTGCCTTTCCATTCACCCATAATCTAACTGGTTTGGGTATTCTTAGGTATATGGTAATTTTTAATCAAAATGGAAAACATACAATTTTAATATTTTCTGAACAGTATGAAATTTTTAACACTTCAAGTACCAAATATCTAAAGACAACTTTTAAAAGTTAAGAGAAGATCAGTTTTAGAAGAGTTTATGAAACACTAATTTTGAATTAAATTACAACCATTTTTGGACAGCTACCATTTAGCATTTAGTGCTACAGATTAAGCCTTCAACCCTGCAATCTGAGGCATTATGTTCATTATCCATACTAATAGCTCCAGAAATTTCTGAAAACAAATTCACAGAGTTTGACATTTCTTGCTTTCAACAATCGTTTTGGCAATCTTCAGTCCTTATGTATATTAACACATGCAGTGTTAGTTAACATATTAATACTAGCACATGTAAATGCATACAAACATTTTTTGGTTATAATTACTTTCAACAACACTACTGAATTCCATTCTGCTCTAGAGGTTTTTACATCTATAAGATGTAAGGGATAAGATAATACTACAGAAAGCAGAAATAATGACTTGTGAATACCTTCACCATCCTTATAATTATCATGCAGTATCAGAAAGGAGTGGGAAGGGAATCACACATTTTACACATGGCTTTGGCCCCCAGTGTAAGAAGGATGTGCATCTGTTGGACTGAGTCACGAAGATGCACCAAGGGCTTGGGCACCTCTGATACAGGGACAGGCTGAGAGGGCTGGGGTTGCTCAGCCTGCAGGAGAGAAGGCCCCAGGAGGACTTCCAGTGCCTAAAGGGGCAGCAAGAGAGCTGGAGAGGGACTTGGGACAAGGGCAGGGAGAGACAAGAGGGGATGGCTTCACACTGCCAGAGGGCAGGGTCATATGGGATATTGGGAGGGAATTCTTCCCTGTGAGGGTGGGGAGGCCCTGGCACAGGTTGCCCAGAGAAGCTGTGGCTGCCCCATCCCTGGAAGTATTCTAGGCCAGGCTGGATGGGGCCTGGAGCAGCCTGGTCTAGTGGAAGGTGTCCTCGGCCATGGCAGGGGCTTGTAGCTGTAAGAACTCTAAGGTCTCTTTCATCCCAAACTATTCTATGATTATAGGATATCACTTTCAGGTTAATTTTGCTCAGGTGACCTTGCTTTATTTTCACCTCTGTATATTTTTACATACTAAAAAACGAAATACTTAAAAACAAAACCAGCAAAAATGGTGCTGTTAAACTGGACAGAGTGAGGATTTTAGCCCAGCTTTTCTCCTTCTGCCTATCTGAATATAAATAATCTCTAAAATGGAATTGATACAAAGAGGAAAGGAAGGAAGAAAAACATATGGAAAAAAACCCACAAGAGATGCTCCAAGTCCAAGTGCCCTCAGAAGACGGTTTGCACCCACCATGGTGACTCATGACCTGCCCAGCAGCCTCCATACTGACATTCTGCAGATAGTTGTGGCAGCGTTCCTTGTGCTCCTCCAGCGAACTGCGCTGCTTGTAGCTCCGGCCGCAGTAGTTGCACTTGTGAGGCTTCCCCACTGCAGAGAGAATGAGAGCATTGGGTCAAATCCACTGCAACCCGCTGCTGCGATCACAAAACCTCACACCTCTGCCACAAACAACTCTCGTGATGGAAAAGCACCTAAAGAAAGGTTACTCAAGTCCCAGGCCTTTCTCCCAGCCCGGTTTTCCCACCGCACACACCTCCTCCCACCCGCCGGGTACTTTGCCCCATCCGTTTTTCACACTAAGGTGCTGTATCAGCAGAAGGAAAAGGAGGCGGACTTGGTTGCAAAGCAAATAAACAGATGCTGAGAGGGGGAAAAAATACCAGCCAGCTGAATCACACCCCAGCACTGCCTGCGTGTCACCAAGTCTCGTGGGAAAGGAACTTCTGACATATTTTGCCCATGGCATGAACGGTTGCCTTCACAAAAACGAGCTGCCCCAGTGGCCTAATTCTTCTCCCGATCATGGGGAAACCCATTACATGGCCCAGAGGAGTTCTTTCACTGAGAAAACTTTGCCAAAATTACAAAGGGAAGGTTGGAAAGTAAACAGAAAGTAACTTTGGTAACTGCACTGTTAGATGTCAGAAATGAGCAACCACCAGCAATTCAGAGACCACGTAATATTAAAAATATATATAATATAAATCTATCTACATCTAAACATATATACATAAAAATATAAAAGCCGTGTGCAATTAAAATCAAGCCAGATGAATGCAAGACGTAACTCCAGTTCTAAGTACTTTTTTGTTTTGTTTTGCTCAGCAGCATTATGCACAAATGGCAAATGCTTCTTCTTAATACATGCAAAACCTGGCACCAAATTCTCATAAATTATATCCTTTTCATAGCATGTCATTAAGAAACCACAAGAATGGCCTAGCCCAAGGCCGGAAAGCTAGCCAGGAGGTATTTTGCCAAGCCGTGCTAATAAAGGCTTTTAATATAATTTAAACTTGTAGAACACGAACATTTATCCTTTAATAACTAAAGAGCTATTAAGTTAGTGCTACAAGTCTAGTAAAACACCATCGGCTGTGAATTTCAGAGCTGGCTGAGGGATGGGGAAGGTCAAACTTCTCCCAGAGTTTCAAAAAATCTTCGGTAAGAATTTTAGTTTCTGGCCAAAGAAACTGAGAACATCTCTGTTGGATAATATTCATGTTTCTATTGGGCTTGTCCCAATGCTGAAAGCTTTTCACAGTCATTTACTTAATGAAACCTGAGCTGTACTAATTGCAGCCAAACTGCACCGTCACCCCTGGGTAGGGAAAATGCAGGGGAAGCTGTGGGGAGGACAGCTGCAGCCAAGAAGCAGCTGGGCAGAGGGTTCCTGGTGCTGGGGCTGGAGCCCCAGACATGGAAAACCAGGAGTCAGGGTAATTCTCTGGGCCCTCTGCAGGACCAGCACACACCACATCACCCTGTGATGGAAGATGAAAAGGCTAGAGCCTGAGAAACCAGAGCTGTTCCAACAGTTTCAAATGCTTTTTTTCCTCAGAAAAAAAGTGATTTGATGAAATGAACACGCTTGTAGAAAGCTTCGGTTTTTCCCAAGGAGTTTGTGTGTGCAGCTCAGTGACACAACCAAGTTTTCCACCAGGGAAAAAAATAAAAAAAGCTGCCTTTAATAAGTATCGAAACTATGGATTTTTTTACTTAGAGATAAGGCTCATCCTCAAGAAAGTGTGTCTGAGACCAAAGAGTCATTGTGGCCTTTATTTTACTTTGCTCTCTTGCTTACACTGTTGCCATAACTGATGCTGGTAATGGAAATCTCAGTGGAGGCCCAGCGTGAGGCTCATTATCATTCCCAGAATAACTGCCCTTGATGTGAGTGATCTGGATCAAGCCCCAGCTCTTAAACATAAACCAGCCACCTCATTCTGGAGGCACCTTTAGGAAAACACACTGGAGGCTCCCTAGGATACAAAGACTTTTATAATCACCATTACAACGCTTCATCATGCATCTAGATGGCATCGGTGTCTGTCAGTCTGATGCCCTCATTAGCAGCTAATACGGTGTCTAATAAAAAAAAATCCAGTGCAATGGAAGGGATTATGTCAACTGAGCTGAACCAGTTCAGCTACACCAGGTTATCAAGCAATTTAGATAAACTGTAAGACACAAAGGAAAGCGATGATTGCTTGCAGCTATTCGAGGCAGACATAATTAATTAAATTATTATCATTTAACACAGAAATATTCTGCTGCAAGCTCACATTACAAAAAAATAATTGATTCAACAATCAAGAAAGAGATTTTATTAGACCTCTTCCAATGGTTGCTCCCTGCATTGCAACCATTTCAGTAACTATTCACATACAACACGGCAGAGCTTTTCCAATAATATCTAGGATGGCCATCTACCTAAATTCCATCAAATTTCAAGGTTAATAGAGACAATAAAAGCTAATGATAAAGGCATGATTTTTACAAGCAATACGGGATTTGAGGAACATAATTCCCCAAGGAAAAACAGTCCCAGTACACACACTCCCTCCTCTGGGAGAAGATAAGAGAATAAACAACATGTGGCAAATGTTAGTGATGTTGCCTAATACACAACTGTAAAGAATGAAGTTTGTGAGCACCAGTTGAGTAGGATCGAGTACAACTCCCTTGGGTTCATTTCCAAATTCTGTCCCCCCTGGCTCTAGAGATGCAATCACATCACAGCTCCACACATGTAAAATCTGATTTACACTATAAAATTACAGAGTGACTGTGACTTTGGTTGTGGAGCAGTTGATCAGGTCAGATCACAATGGAATCAGGTCTGATAGCAGTAGTTTGTGTCACCAGCAATTCTCAAAGCCTGTTTGGTCAGAGGTGCAGTGAGTCAAGGCAGCAATTACAGTCTAGACTTTAGAAATCGTGTCATTGTGACAAATGTCAAGCCACTGAAATAGCTGCAAATATCCCCTTGTACTCTCAAAGTAGTCAATGACAATACATATATATATATATATTTGTGGAAATGAACGTTGCCAGTGGGTGTACATTTCTATGTATTTCATAGTCCCCGACAGAAAGCTGTAACGGTGCATGAGAGAATTCAATTCCGGTGACGATCTCAGCCGCGCACTTTGTTCCACAGAACAACCAACATGAAAACATATGAGCGCCAAAAGAGATTTCAGCCTCTGTCAAATACTTTAGGGTAAATCAATATTCAAAATTTGCCCTCAAAACCTGTGGCTCGCACTACTGGGCACGAGCAGCCTTTGTCTATAGGCCATTGACTCAAAGGTAAAGAGTCCAACAGCACTACACCTACCAAATCCCTCTCCGAGCCCCCACTAAAAGCAGGTTTTTCCACTGTGGAGCCATTTCCACTGGGAAACCACTCAAAGTTTGCCTCAGTTTGGTTGATATGAAGCTGCCTTCTCTGAGACCCCCACTGAAGACCACAGTATGCGGACACCACATGTGGCATTGTACGCAACCACCGCTGCCAGTGGTAGCAGCACACAGGCACAGTCAGTACCTTCTCAGGACAAACAATCAGATAAAAAATTACCATAACCTATTCTCATAGAAATGACACATCACGCTCAACACAAACAAGCCCCAAATCTTTGAGAAATCTTCGATCTGTTGTTGAACTGGGAAAGACCAGGGCACCGGGTAAAACCCAGCAGCCACACCTATGAAACAGCTACCTTAAAGAACATTTAAAAACCACTTTATATTTCTTACTGAAATGTCAGAATTTCCACACATTTAAGCTCAGATTTGTACAGATGACAACATGGCACAGAAAACCCACGGTGGAATCTCAGCCTCAAATGGAAAATATTATGACAGTCACAGTGAAAAAGACATTTAAATTTGAAGTACAATTTTTACCCTGAAACAGGTGAACCACTCGTCGAAATTCACAGTGAAATGGAGTTTGCTTGTGAAATTAAAATGCTCATGTGGAGGGAGGAGGGGGAAGAGGAGGAGGAGGACATAAAAGCAAGGTGTTTCTGAGTTAGGAATACTTTGAGTCCTGTGGGTGAACTTTGATAGCTGAGAAGGCTGCATGCAGCACCAATGAGATTGTGTAACTCTAAGGTCAATATTCAAGACAGAAAGCAAACTAAGGCCTAGAGAAACTTTTCTCAAGTCATAAAAAGAAGTCAGTAAAAGAGACACAGCATTTTGCTCCCAAAGAAATGGGAGTGCAGAGCAGAATATAAAGTAAGTCAAAGGAAACAACAAGGCATCCCAGGTAACACCTTGCCATAAGCATATAAAGTGAGAAAGGTTTATGGAACAGGTTAAGAGCTACGACACACTTTGCTGTGCTAAAATCCTGCCTCCCTTAAGATAAATGACAAAACACGCACTGGTTTCAGCAGTCAGGATTAACTACTCCCACATTTCCCTATTTTGGGTAGCACATTCTCCTGAAGCAGCGCAGAGCAGAACCCCTTCCCATCCATTTGCCTGTGTCCCAGGCCCTGGTGACAGCTCAACCACTGACACTACCACGGCATCACTGTGGCTGTGTGACTTAGGCCAGCCCAATCCAAGGACCAGAGACTTTGCACTGGCCTTTGTGTCACATTTCCATTATTTTTGCACTATTGCCCCAGCCAGGCCGTGGAAGTGAAGCCAGCCAGGATTTCTGCACTACGTGGCTATCTGATACAGCTACTTTTGGTCTGAGGGAGACCCTCTGATGGCAGTGCACTGAGTGGGACTTATTTCCTTAAAATCTGAGCTCTTACTCGGCCCCTAGCTCCCATAGCTGGAGCAAACACCAGTACTCGCTGACTGAAGCTTTCTGAAGTAGCATCGAAGCTAAAATGTTCTTTGGGGCTGATACTTACACCTAACAGTAAGGCTGTAGAATCCACCATTACAATTATAACCCATACTAATTCACCAATTTTTTTCTTCCCCAAAACTGGAAGGTGCCTGGCTGAAGGGAACTGTTCTGCAGTTGCACAGTGGGTACCAAAAAGCAACCCTTTGCCTTGAATGGGACTTATCAGAGTACAATCAGCTTTAACATAAAAGTAAAAAATATGATTAAGGCGCTGGGTTGGGACTAGGGAGCGTAGGGCTCAACTCTTGGCTACACTACAAATTTGTGACTGCAGGCAAGTTACTCTGATTTCCCGGGTTTCAATTATTCATATGTATGATTAAGGTAATCATTCCTTTCTTTGCAGCATGTAAATGAACTCGTGCACTTTGCCAGACGCACATGAGGCAAATTTGGTGGAGCTCACACAAGTAGGGAGACACAGAAAAATAGGGCCTGTATCTCTACTGAGAAATTAAGGACTTAGTAATACACTGGGATTTTATTAGATATAGGAGCGAATATTAAAGAGCAGGAGAAGATACTTAGGGTGTCACAGAGCAGAGGATGAAGCAGGAATAGTAAGAAAATCAAATCAGAAAAAACCCAACATGCGGCATGTGCAGCACAGTGTCCTTTCAGACCAGCAAACAGTCAGCGCAGGGAGATGTCAGATGCCCTGAGCTTGGTGACATTTCACACCACACAGCACAAAAAGGAGAGCGTGCAATGCTCACAGAAAGGGGGATACAACAGTTGCTGCAGTCCTTCCCACCTCCATTTCCCCACGCCAAGGACACAGTTATGAGAGCCAGGGAGGGCCCAGGTTTCAGCAGGAGGGCTGAGGATGTGAAGACATGACACATGGTCCCTGCGCTTCACTACTGTAATTAAACAGTGTACTTCAGCTTTTCTACAGCTGCCCAGATCAGAGCCTCACACACAAAAATATTTACATGAATAATAGACCCCTGAACAAACTAATCACACAAAAAAATTAAAGTGAGACCTAAGCCCATGCTGGCTCTGAGCAGCACGTAGCTTTGCAAAGGGAACTGCCTCCCACTCCGATGCTGTATCGTGCTGCTGTGCTTAATGACTGTAAATGTGTTAATTGAAATTCATGGGGGCTCTTTGATGCATTGATTTTTTTTTTTTTTGTGCCTGTGAGAATACACACACACACTACAATCCCTATATACTGGAGTTCAGAAATAACATCAAGTCCCACAGCCGGCCCAAGATTGTCCAAGACAACATGCATGCAGAAGTCACAACATGGAAACATCTCAAATAAGGCTCCAGGCTGCAACTGCACACAAACACACGGATAGGAGACATCGGGTGTCAAGTACATTCACTTCTGAGTGCCCAACTTGTGACATCTTAAAGCAGGAAGAATAAAATCTCTAATCATGTTAAGAAAATGTCACCTCAATCTTTTAATGTTGCAGCCCAAGCAGAGGCAGCAATACCTGGGGTATGCAGATACATTTCTGGATCTCATGGAATGCTGATGTCTCCATTCTACAAGCACTTTTTAGATTAACATATTTTGAGCCAAGTCTTAGGGTTCATGAAGTCATGTGGTAACAAACAGGGTCACTAGATCATGAGGTATTGGAAACCACACAACTAGATCTGTGCTTAAAAGGGTTTCTGGTCAACTCAAAAGGTTCAAAACCCAAAATGAAGCATTACAACAGGAAAAGCTACATACAGGTCTTTAGGCAACTGGTACTTTCTTGACTTGGAGCTTGAAATAGAGCACTTGAGTGACTTTGTGACCTCATGGCCCAATGCCTCTTAGTCAACATTATTATCAATTGACTATTGATATATATGTGGCTGTTCAACAGCCACAACATTTTGTCAGCTTCCCAGCAAATGAAAACTAGCTTGTCCTGACCTTTTGCACAGTGGCAGGCAATGACAAGTTATTTCTGTTGACAGCTACCACATACTATTATAGCAGCCCTGCGCAGGTAGCAGTGAAACACCGCGAGATGGTCATGGTACATCCCCACGGAGTAAAGCAGTGGCAAAACCTCACACCTCCAACCCCTCTGTTTTCTAGACACACCTGCCTCTCCTATAAATACCTCCAGGACACAAAACAGCAGCTTGATGCCTGCATCTACCTGCCAGTTGTTTACAGCACTGTAAAACAAGCAGCAAACAGTAAAGCACCACTCCACTGTTCAGTCCTCCCTCAGTCTTCCGCGGCAAGCAGTGCTAAACACCAGATTATATATAAACTCTGAGGACTTCACCCATGCTACAGCTTGGCTAGAACAGACCCACAAAAACACATGCACATGGAGAACAAGTAAATGCACTAGTCAGGAGAAATTCCTCCTATCTCTACCTTGTCTTATGTATAAGCACATGGCCACAATCTACTGTAAATCAGTGCTCATGTACAGTTTGGGTCCTGATTTGTACTTCAGAATGTTCTGCCTGAAGCCTGTTACAACTTTATTACAATTTATCTTGCAGCTACTGGTGGCTCTATTATATAATCTGATTCATCAGATTGTATTCATTTATTAACTGATCTGCAGGATTTTACAAATAAAACAATGTTTCAATCTGCCATGAGGGTTATAAATAAGTAGGTGGCATTTCTGTGCCAGAAGTTTAACAAAACAAACAAACAAACTCCTGTTTCATTGGCACAGTCACAGAATTACTGAAATCTTCCAAACTGTCCAGATACTTTTAAGGCTGCTGCCACATTCTTGCTGCACCCTTTAAATAATTCAAAACAGAAAAGCAAGGACCTTACACCCCGTTTTCTTCCTTTGCAGCACAGAAGACAAGCAGTTCACTTTGCAGGTTTGTATGTTCTATCTGTGTATGCTTGACAAATGAAGGCAAATTTACCTGCCTCTGTGAAACCATGCAAATAAATCACGCATCAAATCAAGGAAAACACAGATAGGGACATTATTGTTGCATTTAGTTCTGAAAAAGATAAAATTCACGGTTACTTGCTCCAATTCTACATCTCAAGAAACACATACCGCCCCAAACAGAAGCTCTCCTCATGTATTTTTCTTGGCTTACCTGCATTCCTTTTGATATAGGAGCTTTGAAGCCAAAGGGCACCTGACAGTCATTTTTTAGTTTATATTAATGGCAATGAAGCTTTCAGATTCCCCCTCCCCACATATATATTTGAAAATTTCAAGTGCAAATATTCTGCACTTACGCTGCAAGGCCAATGAACTGAGTGCACTGTCCAAGTCCCATGCCAACACATCCCAGAATGCCAGGCACCCCGGCACCGGTGGGGTTCCCAGGAGTTCTACATCAACCCTGAAATGGTTAAATACTATTAAAAAAAGACTGTTTAAATTGCACTCTGGTGCTGAGATAAACTAACACAAACCAGGAAGTCCACGAAATATAAAAGCTGTTTTATCACCTGCCTGGCTTCAAAATCACTTTAAAGCAGCCAGGTTTACCATCACTTACTTTTAAAGGGGGAGAGGCCCTCCAAGGAATACGAGAGGTGACTTTGGAAAGGAGCCTCCACCCTGCAATGTCTCCATGCTATCTGGATGTGGGTGGGAACCAGCTGAAGACAGAGGTTAAACCTTAACTCCACATACCAGCTCCGTACTTTCTACTCCACTTCAGACCTTTAACATTATATGAAGCTGACTTGATAAGTGGAGTGTTAATTACTTCACACGACAAACCTTCCCAAATGTGCTCTTGGCTTCTCTTCATTTTAACCCAGCAACAGACTGAGCAGGAAAAATTAAAACAAGTTTAGGTTGGTCTGTTGTTCTCCTTTGCCCTGTCCACTCCCTGTCAGTGCCACAGCTCAGCGGGAATGTAAGGAGGTGACAGGAGATCCACACGTCATTGCAAGCCGATCTCGGAGTGCAGGTGGGGAGGAACAGCTCACAGGGTCAGTGCAGGGTGTGGGTAGCTCAGTGCAGATCAGGAATGCTGCTGGACAAACACTCCCTTCAGGAGTGCTTATGTTTGTTTGGGGGTTTTTGTTTCCTCTTTGGGTAAAACAAGTGTAGATGTTGGGCCAGATTCACGGGTACTGTCAATGGAAGCAATGCCCTGAAGCCAATTCACATCAGCCGCACACAGTTTGTACCTATTCCAAGTGCAGCCCGTTTGCATATCCTGCAGAAACCCTTGAACATTACAAAGCCAACAGGATCCATGCATTATATGCAGCAGGCAGTGCCAAACACGGTGCTACCAGGAATTTTATACTACATAAACAACGGGAAACAGAAAATACACAGCGTTTAACTTTCACTACATCACTGGATAGTTTTCTTCTGCATAAAACCACTGAACAAACCCTGAATTCCAGCTCATTTCTTTTTATCCTATGGCAATGAGTTCCACTATTCCACTTATACCCTCCTGCACAAGAAAAAGCATTTCTTTTAGCACCCGGCACCTTTTGGTTTTATGTCTCATGTCAGCAGGTAGGAAGAACACACTCCCTTCCTGTATGTTTTCCGTTTTCTTGTCACTGTCAGAATCGAAGTTTTGGAAACAGACTGTTAACAGCGAGCTGTCAGGAAGATAACAGCAACTTGGTTAGAGTAATATTGACAGATCTTCTTTTCCCTACCACTGAAGTTGGGAGTTTTCACTTATTTTGATCGAGGCCAGTAGTGAAGGGAATCTTGCTTCCCAAAGCAGGTCAGGCTGTGAAACTAATGGGCTCCTTTGGGACATGAAAATTTTTATTCACACTTCCCTAACCGCCCAAGAATCAGAGTGGCCCATGCCTTCGCATTACCCTTGTCAAGATCTGCTGTTCAAGCATGTGGTTTTGTCATGTCTTGCACCAGTGTCAAATGAGGTCAATCAGAAAGAGAGCTGACTGCCTCCTTTCACCTCTGCAGCCTTCCCAACTCATCCTGTTGCTCTCTGCCTCACAACACATATATTTACCACCAACAATGCAGAGGAACTCAAGGTAAGGGTGGGACTTGTCTCAAGCAGATAGTGCTGAGCCAAGTTGTGCCGCATACTTTGGGAAACCTCATATACTAAAGTCTCCTCCAGGCTTCCTGGGCCAGCTCACTGTTCCCAAATGCTCTTCCCAGCACCCAGAGCATTTACTCCAGGGATAGACAGATGCCTCATTTCCCCACTGTGCTCATCACCTGCACTTGGTAGTCCTCATTGCTCCACATTCAAAATTAACCATAGTATTTGGCAGGAGGCAGTCAGGACCATTTTGTATGAAAACAATTCTTAGCACAACAAAAACTGACAGTAAAGATATATTGTAAAGGATGATGGGATCCTTTAACTCTGAGAGAGGATCTTGGGATACTGGACAGCTTCTGTTCTAGCACAAATCTCTACATCAGGTGTGTATGTCTTGATATTGAAGCTACACTAATTTTTTTCTAGGTAATAAAATTCACCAATACCTGTTAATCTCAATATCCTTCCTAGTAGTATTTTTTTGTAATAAAAAAAATAAATAACAACAGTTCCAGAGCACTTCTTATACCCAGGATTTTTTAGGTTTGCTCAGTGGAGAGAATTAGTAGGAATGCAGGGAGGAAGGAAAGATTTGGGGGGTTAGAATGTTTCCTTTTTTGGTGCAATTAGTTTTGCACTACAAGCTCTGGATAGCTTCAAAAACTGTAATTGTGACTGAAAAGGAGGTAGACAAAATGAAAGGAAATTAAATATGGGTGTGAAATTAAACCAAAAGGAAGAAAAAGAAAAGAGGGGAAGAAAAAGCAACTGCTTGGGCAGAAGGTAAAGCCAGAAAAGCTGGAGAATAGAAAACAGCTCTCTAAGCATCCAAAAGTACTTTTAAAAGGTTTCCTGTAGGAACAGGGAATTTAGGAAACTCTGAACACACTTAACTGTGTTCCTTAATGGGAAAAAGAAAAATCATACTGAAGGCTCCACCAGGCTCTTGAAAGTAGGTGATTTCACCAAGAAGCCTGAATCAAGAGCAAAAGGATGTAAATTTTCTCATTTCTCAATTCCTGGGACAAAAAGAAAATCTTTTTCTCATTTTCTTACATCTATTTTTTTTTGTGTGTGTGGAGGGTTTTGTAACTGAGTCACCAGATGGGGATTTAGGACATCTGGGTTCATTACTATCTGCGACACTGATATCTTGAGTGCCTTTATGAAGTCTCTCCTTGTCTCTGCTCTGGGTTCATCCCCTGCAGAAGGTGGCTGGGCAGCAAACCCTCCTCTCTTCTTGTCCTGAGCTGCAACTCTTAGAAATGACTGTATCTCACCATGACCCTTTCCCTTCTCTTCTCTGGTGGTGGGATCCTACCCCAGTGACTGGACACCAGCCCTTCATGCTGATCAAGGCAGAAATCTCGTGCATCTCAACCAGAATTCTGCTTGCAGCCTCCTGAAGCTGGCTCATCATTAGGCCCCGGGACAAACTCACTGCTTATGGAAGACCAGTGTTCGAACATACCTGATATATTTTTCACAATACAGTCAATGTGGACATTTTACTATGGCATGTCAAAGTCCAACAAAGCACTTTTCCTGGGGGATGACCTATTCTTTGCAGCTGGGCAGATTCATTCCAACACAAGGTGCCAAAAATCAAGCCTTAGACGCTGCTTGAAGGAAATCTAGCTGGGGATATTGAAGTATACCTGATCCTACATTACCAACATCTGCAGTTTCACCTCAAGGCAGACACAAAACCGTGTTTTCCTGCAGCTCCCAGTTCTTGGAGTCAGCTGACCAAACAGGAAAAGTTAGCTTACATGTTTGGTCACTCACTCCCTTCCCACTCATGAAATAAGAATAATGAGGAAAATAAAAAGCCTAATTTATCACCTCGGGCTCTCATTTGTAACTATCTATGATATCAGGGATCCAGACTCATGATGTTTTAATTCCCGGGGTGAGAAACTCATTGATAGTGTAAGCTCTGAGGAGTTGTGCCAATATCCAAAAAAACACTTTTGTGAAGCACACATTTTCCTACTGGAAATTTTCCACTCTTATGTTGTTTTAAAATTCAGTGGAGTTAAGATGGCTTTTCTCCCTAAGTGTTCTCTAACTTATGCCTTAAATCATTTCCCTGTTCCATTCCGGTGTTTTATAGGAAGAACACTGACATTATATATGAAGCACAGAGTAAAGTGTCTCCTGTAACAGATATCACTCTATTAGGAACACAAAGGGGCATGTTAACTATGCATTTAATTTTCCTTTACAGTACAGGCTCCATACCCAGTACACTGACTGTATCAGTTTTTGTTTTCATAACCTATTCCTGACACCTAACAAGAACTAGGAGTGCTGCTCCAGGATTTGGCAAGAAGGAACAGGTTGTGGATGAGCAGGTTTCTCTGACTCACCTACACGGATCAACAAGGAAAAATAAAAGGCAGAGGGTGGAGATTGCAAAGGAAAAAAAAAAAAGAGTGAGGGAGAGGAGTGACGTGTTCCTTTGGATGCAGTGTGTAATGGAGCTGGCAGGCTGCCTGCCCGCGGTGCCACAGAGTTCCAGACATGCCAGTCCAGCTGACTCAGCTCTTTGGAAGAAGGAAAGGGAAGGGAGAAATTTCTCAAGAGCTTCTGATACCCGAGGGATGGGGATTGCTGGGCTCTCCTTGAAGATCTTTGAACCCGTCTTTCCCAGCAGGGATTTGAGTGGTGTCCCCAGAGAGGTATCAGAGAAAGATGCTCACACGATAACTCTGTACAGAACTGATTATGCTTGTATCAAATCCTGCCTTTGTGGTTATTGGAAAATTCATCAGCACAGCTTTATCCCACAACCCAGAAATGTCAGGCCTTTCCTAGCCAAGGCTAACTGCTCTCAGACAAGACACTGTCTCCAAGGAGACGAGCAGAATGCAGGCACATGAAGGGTATCCAAGTGAGAGAGAGTCTATGGCCCATGTCACTCTTCTATGTAAAAATTTCATCATCTGATTCTCAGCAGTGTATTTTTTGCATATGATTTATTTTTTAGCGAGACCTTGAAGCCCTTAAATCACCCAGGTTGTGTCTACCTGTGAGGTCAGCTCTATCCCATGATACAGCACCGTGCCATGGGCAGCCCTGGGACAGCCCCAGTCCTGTTTGGCTGAGGGGACACCCTGTGCTGTCATCACATGGTGATGGTTTGGGTTAGAGGGACCTTAAAGATCATCTAGTTCCAATCTCCTCCAGGTTGCTCCAAGCCCCACCCAGCGTGGTCTTGACTTCCATTCCAAGCTGAAAAGAGGCAGGAGGAAGAAAGTACCTATTTCTTGGCAAAAGGAACCAAAACACAGGCTAAAACCTAGGCTGCCAAAGCCCCTTATTCTCACTGAAATCAAGCAGACTTCACTGCTTTTAAAGATAAGAGCCACATGGAACTAGCCCCAAAATAAGCACTGGGATGAGCTTATCTTAATTTTCCAGTCAGGATTCTCACCACAGGCCCTCCACCATCTCAGACCGCATGAGAATATTTATGCCTGTCTCACTGGAAGAAAAGGAAACGACACATGCTTGGGGAGCACATTCCCTCATCCTTAACACAGAGCAGCTGGTTATCCAGGCAGGACGAGTCTCATAGCAGCTTCAAGATCCTGGGGAACACTGCTGGCTTATAGTGAAAATCCTACTTATCTACACTGTCCCACGGATCACTTACAGTGCTGCACTCCTGCATCTTTAATACAAACAGCCCAAGCAACCTTAGAGTACAGGCTTTTCCAAACACAAGTGCACTGCAGCCTAGGGATAGCTGTGTGGCTGTGGAGCGTCCCAACCCGGTGCTCTTTGTTAAAGTTTCAATAGTCAAGGCCTCACCAGCATTCTCCCGCTTCAGGAATGAAGATAGAGATCTCGACTCCCTGTCGCAAGGCAGGGAGGGAACTTGGGGCACCCTGTCTGAAATCAACACAGCACAGTTATGCAAAACATGTGTGCAACTGGCATCTCTTGTGTAATCCTGGCTGCAATCAACCTCTCTAACCACTCCAGAAAGGAAGGAGGGGCAGAGGGTGGAGAAAGTTCACACTTAGATCAAATAAAAAATGGGAAAATATCCAGAGAGCTTTAGTCAGGTAAAAACACAGTTCCCTCTCATGGGAAACCTCCAGGACAAGTTTCCTTGAACTTCACACAGGGTTATAAATAGGAGGAGAGTCACACAGAGTTCAGTACAGGCTCACTGCAAAAAAATCTAGACATTCTCATTTTCCTTCTTAAGTGATATCTATCAATATCTTAGCTGTAAGCCAATTCATAATTACAGGTTGCTGAGAGCTCAGGAGAATATATCTGTAGCAGCTTTCCACAATCCTGCTGTGGTGTGGGTTATGGGTTATTTTTGTCCCCCTTTAGTTTCTACTAGCTTCCTTTCCAGATGGCAAAAATATCTCCCCTACACCTTAAAACACTCTCATATTACCCAAAACGTTGGGGTGGTTCTCCATTTCACACTGCTCCGTAACACAGCCCTGAGATATGAAAGAAGGCCTCACACCACAGTTTGATTCCAAGCTCAAACATTCTCAGTTGAAAGGGTACACAAACTCCTTCAAAAACTGTCAAAGGCCAGTTCCAAATCCTGGGTTCTCCTTGTCAAAGGCCAGTTCCAAATCCTGGGTTCTCCTTTCCACAATCACCAGAAGCTTTTTGCCTTTGAAAATAATTTTCTTAGCCAAAAAAACACAAACCGACACCTTTTTCCCTCCTTAGAGCTGCTGTGGTATTTTGCTGCTCAGAGTACATGGAAGAAGTTATCTTGGTTTTGCTGAGATGTGGCTTTGTCAAGTCAAAACCATGTTTGTGTCTCAAGTGCCTGAAAAAACTCTCTGCCATCTTTTGGATCTGTCTGCAAAAACCACTGTAGCTACCTTGGTGGGCTGACTGTGGAGCAGGACGGCTCCTGATGTGTTGCATCGTGTCCCTCAAGCTTATTCTAATGCAAAGAAACACTCAGCTTCCCAAGGTGGTGTGGAGCCCAGCCATACAACACCTGCACCTTAAATGTGGGGTTTGTACGTACATGTGCCAACTCAAGCAGAAAGACGGTGGATTTCTGAAACAATCCCTGACAACAAGGGCTCTCTAGCTTGAGCTGAAAGCAGCAAAGGACCACAGATCTTTAAATGCCAGAGCTACAAGACCCTCACCTGCCAGCCTGCCATAGCAATTCTGGTGCAGAAAGACAAGCGATGCCCACAAAGATACCCTGGTGTTTAAGTCTCTCAATCTGCAAATTGGGTCTCATGGGGTTTTTTCCTGTTTCATTTTCCCATCACTGGAAAAACGGATAACAAGGAGGCAACAGCACATACCCACTTCACACAGGCTTGGGGTTGATGGAATAGATATAGGGTTTATAAAAGAAACGACGCAGAAATTGCAGGCTAAGTAGTAAGTCCTTTAGTATTATTAATAATCACCTTACTATTGTGTCTGAGATAATCACGCTGGTATCAGGGTATAATACCTCAGTGGTTATGGTAACAATACAAAGTTATTATGCCTTCCACTTTGTAATTATCTCATTTCACTATTGCACAAAGGCTAAGTAAAACTAAGGAGATCATGTACAAGGCTGTGCAGCAGGGGCACCAGCAGCACTCCATGATGTGCTTACATGACCTTCACTGCAGCAATATGTGCACCTTGCAAGAGCTCCTGCCTGCTGCCCTTTCACCATCTTACCGAGGTGCAGAAGTGCTCTTTATTTTGTTTTACTGACAGGCAACTGAGGTAGAGTTAAGGTTTAAGGGATCTGCACCTGTACTGGCCTGTGTTTCCAATTGTAAGATGACTTGGCAAATTTAGGTCCTTCATAAATAAGTGAATGAGAGTGGCAAAAAATTCAAAATTGGTAATAAAAAAGAGATGAGAGGATTGGAAGATAAAGACAGACTAGAACAGAATCAAAGCCAGGCCTATGACTACAGCCTGTCACAGTGTAAACTGAGCACAGGAATTACTCACAGTCATAGAAGCTAGTGTTGGAAGAGCAATAATCTGCAACAAAAGAAAGGATAGCTAAGGTTAAATATCAGGATGAGAGTCATAGCTATAAAAAGCAGATGGGAAGTGGAATTGTCTCCCTAGGGAGGTGATAGAAACAGTGTCTCTGGATGTTTAAAAAACAGATTAGGCATGCTGTTTAGAAGGACTGCTGTTCTATATGCAGAAGTCTTACCACATTCACGCTTTTTTGATGCCAGTGAAATCCCACATATAGCCCTGTGGCAGAAAAAAAACCCAGAGGAAAAAGAAAGTCACTGTCTCGTTTGCTTCCAGAGCAGGATGCCTAAGAACTGGCATCAGCCAGCACTGGAGAGGTGTCTGTCTGCTCTCCAAATTGCAGCTCAATAGGGCAGGCCCAGGTGCTTTGTTCTGGTTGTATGTGGCCTGAGGGACACAGTCTGGCTGATGATGCCAGGATGTGAATTGCTAATGTGGAGGAGAGATAGAAGACATGAAAAAACCCTGATGTAAACAGTTCCATCCCAAACACACACACTTTCATCTTGGCACAGGTATTCCACAAGGAAGAAAGGAAGTGGTCAAAATTAACAAGGGATGCTGTCATGTGAATGCTACACCATGATGATGCTTGTCTAAACAAGGACCTTGTTACCTCCGTGTACTGCAGTGCTCTCTGACCTTCTGGAGGAGGTGAGAGCAGGCTAAGGAGATCTGAATAAAGGGGAAAACGACACCTTGTCCCCACCCTGTTGCACTGCAGAACTGAAATCTGCCCTGGGAAATCTCTCCACTCCTGGTGAAGCTGCAGTGGTGGAGTATTAGCACTGTTCTCCATTGCAGGGTGCAGAATCTCCTGCTTTAACCCTTGCCAAGGGTCCAGAGACTTAAACTGACATCAAACACCCAATTCTGCCCCCGTCTCATTAAGGAGAGGAAATCTGGATCAGCAAAAGAAGAAGACAATGCAACCTCCCTCCAGACCTGCTCTGCCCTTCTCTCTGCTGAAGAACAGAGGACTGGTAGACCTGGCAGAGACACAGCAAGGCCATGGTCCAC
This sequence comes from Pachyramphus minor, assembly GCA_013397135.1. Classification (NCBI taxonomy): domain Eukaryota; kingdom Metazoa; phylum Chordata; class Aves; order Passeriformes; family Tyrannidae; genus Pachyramphus; species Pachyramphus minor. Next base: position 120,993 of record VYXB01010484.1, read on the forward strand.
CAAGAGACAGCAGGAAGGACCAGATCTGTCCCACAGACACCACGACAAATCCTACATCTACTAATCTTGTCGTGAACTGATATTTAGAATGAGAATACTCGCATGGTGCTGGTGTCTCATCTCCAGTAGAGTGAGTCTTACCTTAACCAGCCCATTTATAGGCAGCTCCCAAGTACTAAAGGAATAGGCCACCTCCTGTTTACCCTGAGGCACCACAAGAAACAGGGAGCTGCAGGCATCTGTTGCCCTTATCTCAATTACACATCCCAGAGAGGAGGGGGTGGGAAAAGAAAAAAGCTGATACCCAGTCCTAAGGGAGGGAGGTGTTCACCAGGTTGATACAGAGACCATCTACCTCTGCTTGCCAGGACCACTTCTCCTGCTTCTCCCTTTTATCTGTCAGAAACAGATCTCCTGGGCTGAACAATCAAAGCCTGATCCATAACTACTGTAGATAAGAGGGAATCTTTATGGAATTTCAAGACTTTCAAAAGTTCAAGAAGAAAAAAGAGAACACTTCTTGTATTTGGGTAGAACAACATTTTTCCACAAGTTCCTCCAGCCCAAATGTACTTTCGCTGGAATGATCATGATCCCACAAGCACCTTTAAATAAAAAATTTCTTTGATTTAAGATTTCTCAGTGGTAATTATGCTCTGTAGAAAAGGTTTAGCATGACCAAGCTTCTACACTTAGATAATTCTGAGCCCATAAAAGATGATCTTTTCACACACTTGATACCAAGTGAAGGGGGTGAAGAGGACACCCCCCACTTCAAGGATCAAGTTCAGATGGGGTTTAAGCAAAAGCAAGTTGGCTCTACAGAGCATTAAATTTTAAACAAGGATCCCCAGGGGATAAAGACCTGGCATAACAAACTCCTACCCTGGTACACATTTGGAGCTTACCTTGTAAAAATTCATACACAAATAAATGGGAAGCAGAATACCAGAGATTTTAGACACTCTACAGCACAGAGTGAAGGCCTCTGGGTACTGGAAGCATTAACGAGAAAGCAGAGCTGCTCCACTACTGTGCATATGCTAATAGCAGTTTGGAACCCAGAGAACGATAAGAAAAACCCAAAATGATTTTGTGACGAGGTTAATTCCACTGAGTTTAACTGTAACAGCACAAGAAAACCTGAGAGGAAGAGCAGCTCTGCCTGATTAAATAGAACTCTAAGTATCAGATCAACAGAATAAATACCCGCTGGCTCATCCCAACCAAGGGAAGATGTTGTTTGCTAACCCATTTGGACAGATGGGATTTGTATGCAAAACATCCCCTCACCTGTTCATACCCACGCTTGATTTTTCACAGATAGTATCTTATGTGTTCACTTTCCAATTTCTTTTCTCCATTCACAACGTATTTGAGTCAGTCCAGTTCAGAGTGCAATGAAAATCTCAGGTCCCAAGATTCTTCTAATTATGACATTCTTATAGAGTAAGTAGATACTGGGCCTTTTGAGAGTGGAGATGTTAACAGTGGTAAAAGTCTCTCAAGATGAAAAAAAGCAGTTTAAAACATTGACTCTTCGTTATTCTTAATAACCATCCTTGCTACTGTTTCAGTAATTCTCACTGGCTTTTTACAGCCAGGAATTCACACACAGCATTGTGTTTTCTGACACTTGTGCATCCAATATTTCAGCCAGACTGAGCCACTCGCAGGTGGGATGACTCTCCCTAACATGTATCAAGGCAGGCACATCACCAGGGCTAGGAAACAGGATCCCTCTAGCTCTGAGAACATCTGCACACACAGATATCACCCTCCAGCTCTGCCATACAACTGCAGGCTTGTGGGACACCTCAAATGGCTCATTGCCACCCAGGAGGGACTGGGAGGAAAGTCCTTATGGACAAGAAGAGATGAGAAAGATGGACTTGCAAATCAAGAAACATGGTAAGAGTTTCCATGAGGCATTCTCCTTTTTAATTAGACACGCCTTTTATCTTGCATGCTGTACATAGTTTGCTAAGATTGTGCTTTTGGGAGTTTTTGCCTAAGCCTTTCTTTTCCAAACAAATGCTTTCTGCTTTTCTTTTGCCAATAAAGTGGTACCATTAGCTCAGTGCTATCGAAGAACTAGGCAGTAACAAACAACATGCAGCAGCAATGCAGGATGAAGGGGGGAGGAAAAAGTAAGTATTTGTTGAAAGCAAAAAAGGGGGGAGAAAAAAAACATTTTCTAAGCAGGAAAGAAGTAGTTTGAAAGCAAATTTTAAAATGTATTGCAAGGAAAAGCTTCTGTGACAGGAAAAAATAATGATCTGACTACCCATTCTTTTAGAAAGAAATAAACAGTAAAACTGCTTTCATATATGAATAACACTTACATACTCCCACAGTAACGAAACATGACTGAAGCTACCAAGGCAATAAAGAAAACCCAGGAAATTCCAGAATTAAGGTTCATGTGGCCATTTTGTGTCTACACATGACAAGACAGTCTTTCAATGACACAACAATTTGCCCACAGGACCATCCTTGCTCAGTGCAATGGATGAATAGTTCTTGCTTAATCAAAACCTACTCTGTGGAGGTTTTTTTCCCCGTAGCAAGGGACCCCATCCCTCATTTACAACTTACTGCCCAAGCCCTGCTCTGAAAACCAACACACTCATGTTTGCTCTGGGCTCTTCCAGATTGGTCATCACTGCAGCCTTGACTTCTCCAAGTACTGTCAAAGCATTTATGTTTACAACAGCATTATGGGAGGAGAGCTGACTTGGCTCTCTTGCTTTAGACACAAGAGAAATCCATATCAAAACATCACTGCTAACTTTATGTGCCCATTTCAGGATGCCTGGTTTAATGGGTAAAACAGCATCAGGCTGTGCTTCATATCTCTTAAAGTATCGAGGTCAACATGTGGGTGCTTTAACCATCAAATTGACCTGTCAGATCAAGTGTCTCTCTTAAAACTTCTAGGGTATTCTCATTAATTGCCTACAGCAGAATTTGTATCATCTAGTTTAGATCTGCCTTTGTCTTGTGTAATTCCAGAGAGGACGGAGAAGACAGGCACGTCTAAGGGTGAGATACCAGGTACTCCATGACTGCCATCAGCAGATTGGATTTGCCTGGAAGTTTTCCTCTTTAAAAACAGCAAAAGCCAGGCAAGCCAATCCCCGCTGGTTTCTCCAGTGCATCCTGTGGGAGGGGGCTACCAACTTCTGCCAGAGCTGTCCACAGCCTGTCCTTACATTCCTATCCTGGAAGCCCTCTAGGGCACCTCTCCCGTGTTATCTGTGCTGTGGAACTATGGAGTTAATTCTGAAAACAACATCTGAAAGTCCTGTAAGCACCTTGAGGTTCATGCCCACTCTTAGTGTAATTCTGTGCATGAATCTCTCCCCAGGCATTATCCTACTATGTCCTGAAGGCATCATTATACTCCTGAAATCAAAGCAGCTGCATGTGGGAGGAAAATACAGACACAAAGTTCATCAGAACTCCATATGTCTGTAAAAGGTAAATAATCGCAGGAGTAAATCACTGCAAGATAAGTCCTTAATTATTTAGGGTTAAACAGCAGCAGCAGCATTACAGATGCAGAGCAATATTTTGTTAACTACTCGTCCTGGGAACACTCACTCAGTAAGATATTATTCTGCATGAGAAGGGGAGGCAAAATGTAGATTGTGATGCTTAGGAACATTTTCAAATAAACAGGAATTAATATTAAAATGCATTAAGAAAACATCTATCCAAAGCAACAACAAAAAAAGCTTCCTTTTTTTTTTTTTAAAGTTAACGGGTAGTATCAGATATTTGAGATATCTCAGAGATGCCTCTGCTAATTTCTGTTTGCAATTACATTTCCCCATTTTTTCACCTTCCCTGTTGTACTATATGAAAACTCTGCATTAAGAACAGGAAAAACTGACTGACTGGCAGTAGTGAGAGGCTGTCACTGACTGAAGTGGTGACACAAAATGTTCTAAAATCCACAAATCAAACTAGCTGGGAGAAAAAAAAGAGGATCTAACAAAATTCTTCAATTCTTTTCCTGCATAATTTGCCTTCCATAGTACTTTAAGACCTTCTTGGGAAGGAGAAAAGAATTTTGCTTTGGTGGGGTTTCTGTTTGTTTTTTGGGGGGTTGTTTTAATTTTCTTATTAAGAGCACTCTCTTGTTTAGGGAGGAAAAGGACATAACATACAACATAAAAAAAAAAGAAATTGGTCTTGCATTTATGATGATATGTGCCAGATTCTCAACTGCTGCAAAACAGAAGTACTTCCCTGCTTAAGGGATGTAATTCCAGTCTGTATCAGCTGAGGATCTGATCTATAGAGCTCTCCTCTTTTAAATATAAAAATATATTCAGACACCTCAATTTAGACATTAAGACTGAGACCCAATTGAAGTCTCATATTTCAAAACACTTTTCAACCTCTTCTTTCTATACTGTATTTGGTATCTTCTTTTCTGATCAGAAGCAGCAGAAGATGTAAACATTGACAGACCATAGAATTACTTAGGTTGGAAAAGACCTTCGATGCAGTTACTAGATCTGCTGTACCTTCCAGGTCTCCTTACAGACCTTGATGTGTGCTTTATTAAAGCAGAGAGTGCTTGTATAGTACTGATATGAAACTGTTTTAAGTCTCTAGGGAACATCTACCCATCTTTTCCATGATCCAGGCTCACACAGGTGTGCATAAGCCAACTCAGCTTGTCTATATGACAGAGACAGAAAGTCCAGAGTGGCATTTCACTTACATGTAGACTTCAGGTTTTAGGGCAATAATCCAAGTTTCAACTCTTCATCTGCGAGCCCTTCTCTGAGAACTGCCCTGGAGAGTATTTTGGGAACACTTGTGTGTTCCTGCTGGCCCTCTGCTGGAGGCTGCTGTAGCTGAGTTCTTAGGGAGTGACACTTTCTCCAAGGAAAACAAAGCATAAAATTACAAACTGAGCAGCGCTGAACACAGCTAAGGCAGTGAGCTAAGTCACTTACGGAAGGAGCTCCAAAGGAACTTGTGTGCTAAGCAGCTTAGATGCCTTTGGAAAATCCCACACCTCTACATTTCATCCTCACGCAAAAAGTAGAGCCACCAGCCATGTGTTTTTCATAGAGGAAGAACAATCTCTATTAATGGCACTATCTAGGTAACATTCATATTATGAAAACATCTTCAACAGCAATGGTTATGTTTCATAATGTGGGATACTTCTTGTCACAACTCCATTTTAATTTTAATTGGGAACATTTTTATCGTGTTCTGCTTTTTATTAAATTTCGGGTTGAAACTACAGCTATGGGCAGATGAGTGAAAATTGTACCTCACACTTCCACAGTCATTTTTTCCCTTCTGACTTCCAGATCAGATCCTCTCAGCTGACAGCTGAAGCAATTCTCTCCCACATCTGCAGTCCCCTTGGATGCTCGAGCTTTCTGTCAGCATTTTCCATCAATACGGCCTCCTGCATACTCCCCAGTTTACCTGGAGAAGCTTACTAGCTTATCCTTTCGTATTTTTGGAAATGCCAAGGCAACTCTGTATCCTAAGTCCAACTTAATGCTCATAAAACAGAAACTTCTAATGAAGTGAGGTTGATGCTGCAGGAGAAACACGCAGGAAGAGTCAGGAAGCTCATGCAGGATTTCTGTCTGCAGCTGCACTTCAACCACTGCGTTTCAGCAGTCACACGTTTGCTAACACCTCAAAGGAGTTCATCTGTAATGCTGTCACTTGTAACCAGTCCAATTATCTCTGCTCATTCAACAATGAAAAACACAGCCTCTTATAAATGGCCCGAACACACAAGTTGAACATTCTAGGAGATAAAATGTGCAGGAAGTTAAGATCTTACTCAGGAGTCCTACACAGATGAGTAAGTGGGCAGACTGCAACCCCTTGGTGCAGTGTACAGGGACTAAAGCACATCTGATCCTGACCATCGGAGCTCCAACTGATGACCAGTGTGCAGTTATGTGGCGGGTATTTCTTTGCAACATATCAAGAAACTGCATCAAGTAGACTTGATCTAGACAAGATACTATCACTGAACAGGCAAGAGAAACTGAATCTCTCTCGACCACCTTCAGCTCTAGGGTGAGTGGCAGCGGCTGCCATGAATTAGGACTCTACAGGAAGACGTAACTGAATCAAAAATGCAATTCAGAGGTTTTTGAAAGATGAACAAGTTTGACCTCCACAAGCATATGGCACTTATTAGATGAAGAAATGGGTACGAACTGCTAAGTAAGCTTCCAAGAGCCCACAGTTATCCTTTGTGATCCTTGGAATTTCACAGCCACTTTGGGGCCTAGAGTGTCAAAACAATCTGACAGGGGAGCCTGGATACACCCAAGGAGGCATTCAAAGGGAAATGTGATAGCATCAGCAGAGGAGCTCAGTTACACAAAAGGAGAGGTGTGGCTGAACCACAACTTTTCTGATTCACATCAAGGCTTTCCCAAAGCGGAGAGCTGCACTATCTGAGGAGGATGGTACAGACCCAGAGCCACCAGGAACACACAGTTATTTTCACTACCTGCTTCACTGGGACGGTAGTGACAAAGGAAGGAAGAATTGGGAAGAGAAGCCAAGGTGGGCTCACCAGAGTGCGTCCTGAGGTGTCCTGTGAGGGCGTCCCTCCGCCGGCAGGCGTAGCTGCAGAAGGGACATTTGAACGGTTTCTCCCCAGAGTGCAACTTGATGTGCCTCAGCAGGTTCCCCTTCTGGGTAAAAGAAGCTCCACATTGGTTACAATGGAAGGGGCGTTCACCTGGAAGGGAAGGGGAAGGGAGAGAGCTGTCAAGACACATCAGAGGATGCACAGAGGCCATTATCCTGCTCTTTGTAGTAGTGCCTTCTTACATGGGTACAGTCCCCACTGCCACCATCACACGGCACTTGCTACAGTCAGAGGCCATTTCTTTTGCACAATGGGCAAAGCCTCCAATAGGGATTTGAGGATCTTTACTTGAGGTGATCAGTGCAGCCTGATTTTCTTGAAAGTTCCTCACCTCAGAGGTTCTATCCTTTATAAAAGATGAGCTCTGCTGAAAATTTAGATGCATAATTGTGATTTTTGTAGTATTTATCTCTACGGGTTTGCACTTATTTTCAGTATAGGTCCAATCCATATGAGTATTTGGAAGTGATCATAACAACTGGACCTTAGTGAAGGTGTTCAGGTCTTTGCTTCAAAACAAAGCCCTTGCTTGCATTATACTTTAATTGAAAGTCCTTTTTAAAGGCTGTTTTGCACTGCTAGAGTGGCATGAAGGGAATCGATACAAGTGAGGATCAGGCCCACAAGCTTTGGGCAGAAGCAAACATTGAGAAAAATCTTTCACCATTAAACTGTGAAACAAGCAAGTTTGCACTCTACATAAAACAAATTAAAAAGACTGACTTGATGAAAAAATAACAGAAACTCTAGACCTTGCCCTCTCCCTTCACCCCAGGTGTTTACACATGCGCACACACACACATCCAAAGCTTATTTTTATGTTAAACTTGATGTTCACTCTAGACAGGGGGGATTGGGCTGATAAAAAACAAATTTTTTTTCTTTTTTTTTTTGTAATTATTTTTTACAGGAAAACCCCTGACAAACTCACACAGGTTTTGTGAAATCTTATCAAAACTATACTCTATGTCAATATTTGTTGAGGACACTCAGACTGTTCCAGCATTCTTGGGCAGCTCTAATCATCTGTTTATGTCCTGTTGAGCAAATCAATTGAACACAAGCATATATTTGTGCTGCCACTTGCCCGAAGTGCTTTACTGCAGCCAGGCTTTAGAACACAGAATCACTGAACAGTTGGGGTTGGAAAAGACCTCAAAGATAATCTTGTTCCAACCCTCTGCCATGGGCAGGGACATCTTCCACTAGCCCAGGTAGCTCGGAGCCCCGTCCAACCTGGTCTGGGACGCTTCCAGAGATGGGACAGCTGCAGCTTCTCTGAGCAACCTGTACCAGGGCCTCACCGCCCTCACAGGGAAGAATTGCTTCCTAATATCTATTCTCTTCCATTTGAAGCATGTTTACACCAAGTAGGACCCCAGTTCAACAAGGTCTTGAACATCAGATTTCAGATGTAAGGAGTCCTGTCCACTTTTTCAGTGTATCACCTATTATGGAGCCTTGGTCGAATCCCAGTGGGACTTCTGAGGTTGAATTCAATGGCCTGAAGCACAGATCTTGTGAAAAACAAACACACTCTGTGATCTTTCACATCTCTCCAAAGCCTTTTTCAACTGCTTTAAAATGATTACTCCCTTGCTGGACAAAATGCTTTTATCGAAGTAGTTCTTATGTCTAATGTGAAGTGCAAAATATGCCTGGAGATTCAAATGGAAAGAGAGGAAGGAAAAGAGCTCTTACAGATGTCCACAAGCAATTCTTGCCTCAGTGGTTTAAATCACTGCCAAGAGTGCAGCAGAAGGTAGGTGTGACATGTATGTGCTATACCTCTGCAACTTTACTTCACATGTAGAAGCTGGCAATCACATGTGAGACTACTGAAGAAGCACTCAAGAAGATAGCAAGATTCCTACAATCTCATCAAGAACATTACAGAGTAATGATAAAAAAAAAAAATAAATCACAGTATAGAGCTCTTCTTCCAATACGCTGAACACAAACTCATTAGAATTGATAAAGAGTTTGTGGTTTCCCTTTCAAACTCCCACACTGTACTTAAAGGATCTGATTAGCCATTATCTTCTTTTATATCACTTGAGAATGTCCATAACAGAGATATGTAAAGAGACTGCAGTAGAAAAATATATGGGTTTTTTCTTCTTTTCTGTTTTGCTTTCACTGTCTGAGAAAATAGGCAAAGCCCTTTCCTTTGACACGTTTCTGAGTATTCTGGAATGATAGCTTCAGTTTCAGGATGACAACATGAAAGAAGGTAGCACGTTTCTTATCAGGTCTGAAGTCTTTCCTTTTACTCCTGCTGTATGTAAAACTATGCAGTTACTGTGTTTTACCCACTACATCACCCACTTATCTCTGACATTCTGGAGGCCCCATACGAGCGGGTATTACTCCTCAATAAACTGGCTGCTCAAGAGATGCCGAAAGCCTACGGTCTGGAATTCAATAGTCACTGCAACACAGTTCAGTGGCCAAGATGACACGAAAACACTCACCACAAAATCACCCATAGTGTGCCTCTCTCTCACAAGAGACTCCAATAGCACATTTTACCTTAAATAACCTTTGTATCTATTTAAAGCCAGCATGAATTCATTTTTCCTACTGGCTTCATTCCGGGTAAATAGCTGCTTTGATCTGTTTGTTACACTTTCGTCCAATCGTTCGATTCCAGCTCCTTGTTTAAGCTGTAGACTTGTGGGATGCAATTTTGGTCACACCTTCGTGCTATTGATTAGCAGCTTTTACATTTAGCACAGCTAATCTGAGAGGCCATTATCCAATAGAAGAGTGCACAAAGAGAAGCAAAGACTGAATAGCAAGAAGATTTTGTTGGTTTTCCAAGAACTGTGCTGTCTGATGCCCACTCCAGACACTAGCAAACAAGCCTTCTTTATCACTTCATTGCCTTGAGAAGACTGCCTTCCAATTATTTCTCCTGCTGCCTTTTCCAAGTAACTTTGTGAGCTGTTCTCCACGATTATTACTTCCCAGTTACAAAATAACAACCCTGATGTCCTTACCTCCCTTACTCTTCTGTGAAAACTAAAGGGGTTTATAAGCTAAGATCAGTCATACTTCAAATTAAACATCCAGTCACAAAAAGTCTTCAAGCACATTTTTTTTTCCTCTACGTGACAGTCCCTGACTGTGTTTAAAATGCTTTCCTGCCTTTGGGGGTGATGGTAGCAGAGACACACCAGAAAACATAGACCTATTAAAGGGGGCACACACAACTACAAGAGGGTAACAACAATTATAAGCACAGTGCATTTCCCACCATTTATAGCTATGTATTTACGGGGTCTTTTTACTGTATTTACCCTATGTGCTTACACCTATTTATTAAAATAAGAACTGCACTGAAAGGTGACCAAGCAAGTTTTTTGCTTTTCAGCACTAGAAACTATGCAACTGCAACACAACTGCAAAATATTTTTAGTCTACTTTAAGTATTAAACATTTCTCTATTATTGAGCTAAACCAGGGCAGAAAAGCCTCCAAACCTTCGTGATTAAAAAAAAAAAGCAAAAGAGAGAGAGGGGGGAGGAAAAAAAGACTTTCAGGGTGGCGAGAGGGGGAGGAACAGCTAACCAAACAAAAAAGATGTTTCTTTTCAACTCCAGATTTAGACTCTAAAGCCGGACAAAACCAGGAATGCCTTAAAAGCCTTGCCCTCCAACACAGGGAATTTAATTATCTGAAGTTACCTCAGGAATGGGCAAGGCAAGGTAAACCAGAGCTGCCAAGTATTACCTTTCCTAAAGGCTTTGCAAGAGGGGCTTGTGCCAGGGAATATTCACATTAATGAATAAATACATCCATGGGGTTTTACAATTTTACAGTTAAACAAAATATTAATTAAAAGGTATTATTTCAAATATTAACCTCTAAATTAAGTAAAATACTGCTGAAACCTCATAGTTCATTGTCTCCTTCAGGAAAAGTAATAATAAATAATAATAATGAAATATTACTACTCTTGAGCTACACCAGTATCTAAAGTAGATAGGTTAAGTTGCTGTTGTGTAAACAAATTGTGAGATGAAAGGTGAATTGGACCCACGAAATCAGGGCAAGCAAGACATGGGCCTTTCATAGTATCTTAAATATATGGCATCTGGTGGGAAAATTCACAGCACGAGCTATGAGCACTGTCTGACTGATAAGACCTGAAACCGGGCAAATGAACTGTTAAATTCCTACTAATTGATTTCACATGTGTCAAATGTTATTTCGAAAAGCAAACCAACTCCTTTTTCTGCTTAATTGGAAGCTTCCCTGCACAATAACTCCTTTCCCGCCTCAGCACGGAAGTGCTGCGCAGAAGTTTCAGTATGAGTTACTCTTCTTTGAATCTCAGACCAGTGCAAAACACTGATATTTTTGGTGCAAAGCAGCGATATTTTCTGTATCAAAACAGAATTTTGACTGAGGACACAGAGCCCACAGACCTGGCAACCAAGGAGACTTAGATTTTCATAACCCTTGACTGGTAATTTTTGTCCCTTTGAAATTAAAGGGAGAGACTCATGAGTTACTGCATTAGTTCTCATCATCATCAAGGCCTAGTTATTCGTAAAGCAGCAGTCCTTCTACATAAAAACCAGGTCCAGTGGGACTTCAGCATCTGTCCTGGCTAAATGTATATCTGAGATCTCAGTCTTTTTTGTGTGGCACATGCTTTTGATATGCAAAGTATAGCTTAGGAACTTCTCAAACCGGATTTTTTTCTCTCCAGTCTCCTAACATAACATTACTGTGCCCATGCTGCCATCAGAAAGTATTTGCTCTTACTAATAATATTGACTTTCACCTTTCTGTAGCATGCTTCTTGCTAATATTCAGTTAAAACGAAATATTTCTCCTGATCCATCAGATGCTGCAAGTGCTCCGGTTCTGCTCTGTCCCAGGAGCACAAATGAAATATCAGCTGTGCTCCCAACACACTGACAGCAGCGAGTTCCAACCTGCCTTTACCCAAGTAAGACACAGAGCAGCACTTTGCTCCATTCCTGCATTTGTTGTTCCAGGGACCATAGATAGCCTGCATACCTACTTACTGTTCTATCCCATTCACTTAACAGGTTGCACGTCACCTGAAATCAGTGATTTTAGTAGGGTTTTTTGTTGGGGAAAACCTACTGCCAGATAGAGCAACTTATTATAAAACAGTAGTGACAAAATCTCTCATGAAAAATTCCTGGGAAATCCTGGGTGATTTCCAAGTGCCCCTCTGCACAAATTTATGACCATATTCTTAAGGCAGAAAAATCTTTCAAGTGAACTGGCAAAAATAACAGAAGAGTTTAGTTACTGAGTACTGCAAGCAAAACGTGTCATCTGCAGAGAGCGATTTCAAAAATCTCGGCTCCCCTTCCTTATGCGCTTAAGTAGGAAATGAGGCTTTTCAAAAGGTTAGATTTCAAAACCTAAGTAGAAAATATGATTTTCAGAAATTCAGCCCTATGATTTTTGATTCAGTGCCAAATCGATTCACATTGCAAGAGACAGGAAGCCTGCACGAGGTGACAAATTAGAAATTAAACCAAATATAACCTTTCTATGAACAAAATAAGAGAGGCAGTCCAATGGAGTTCACTGCAATGTGTTAATATGGCCATTTGTTTAAATTTGTTCCTAGTTAGCTGCTTTAGGCCTATGAGTCTTTACTACTGAACAGCACAGCCGGGTTTTTCCTTATTTATTAATTGTGTCCCAAAAACTTGAACTCCGCATAAAAAACCAAATTGCATTCAGAGTTCCAGGGTTGCATGTGTTCAGTTATAACACTACGGACACCAGAACCTGAAGATTTCCCTCATGCACACGTAACTCATTTAACTGACTTAGGTACTAAAGCGCATGTTGAGTCCTAGCAAAGATTTGAGACCCTCCTGCAGTTAATACCCCCCAAAAAAGCCTAAAAAGAACCTACCAGCAGCCCAAGGTGAGAGAGGGGCAAGGCTGACCTCCCCACTGGCTGTGTGCCCGCCGCATCCACCCAGAGAACACGTTTAGCTCTGGGTGTTTTGAAAACAATGAAGATGAGAAGTTGTGGATGTCTCATCCCTGGAAATGTTCAAGGCCAGGTTGGACGGGGCTGGGAAGAACCTGATCTAGTGGAAGGTGTCCCTGCCCATGGCAGGGGGTTGGAAGCAGATGTGCTTAATATCCTTCCAACCCAAACGAGTCTGTGATTCTGTGATCCCAGCCCTCCCTTAAAAATAAAAAGTATTTCAAAATCCAGCAGTGGATTAGATAAAGGACTAGATACTACAGTGGAGAAAAAAAAAGTATAAAGAAAGATCAAAATTCACAGCACAAGGGAGAACAGTGTGTGGACCTTGCAGATCACAGAAGCAGCAGCACGGCTGTCCCAGCAAATAGTTTCTGTTTCACCAAAAATGAGGAGCAAGGAAATTTTAATTCTGGCCCACTAGCAGAAAGTGGTGAGAAATCACTAAAGTTCCTTTTTGTTACCTCAGAAAATCTTATCTTCTTCTGCCTTTCCATATACATCCCCAAGCAAAAACCCTTGGAGTATCCAGTGGCGACATTATGTGACCAGCCACCTCCTGTAACATAAGACTCTGATAAAGATGCTTCAATTTGGGGAATATGCTGTGGAATATGAAATTTGGACCAAACGAATATAGTACGGGAAAGGAGGAAAATAAATCAAATCTGACTCATGCTATTTGTCTGACACAAGGACATGGCACATGAGGCAGGGGGTTACCCTGCTCACTAACACAGGGAGTGCATAATGCTTAATTCCCACATTGAGCATTCTACTTACTTTCTGTCAGCAATGACAAATAAATAGAAAGGCCTTCTCCTGATGCCCATGAAGGTTATAAAAACTCTTCACCTCTATTATCAGTTTTTCAGAGGAATGTTGTGTTTGGCAGAATCAGATGAGCAGTGCAATGGGCTTCACGACAGAAGTGCCATGGACCAGAGCATCGCTTGCACCATGTGCACGAGGCAGGATAAATGGGAAATTCCCACCTTGGTCTCTGTCACAGGAAGGGACAACTGCACATGACAATCAGAAACGGGACACTGAGCTCTTCTACTCTGGCCTCATCCATGGCACAGATTATTTGCCCCACCCCTACGTCTGTTTGACTGAACTACCATAATGTGGCAGGGAAGACAACTGCTCTTCAAGAACAGATGAGCATTGGCTAGAAGGAAGTGTGCCCCTTTATGTGCATAGTGCAGCCAGAGCCGTGTGGCACAGCTTCTTGCCAAGCCTGGATCCCTGGTGCAAGGAAAGCCACACTCGTCCCAGCACACACACAAATTACAGCCTCTGCTATGGACCACAGGATTTTGGGTGATTTACATAGAATGCTGACAGGTTTTCGGGGAAGGGAAAAGGACTTCAGTTTTTGCCAATGCAAACAACTGGCCAGACCATGCTTTGATTGCATGCAAATAAAGAGGAGAGTAGGGCAGGATTCGGCTCCCAAAACATACTTAAATTGCCTTGGAGAGGTAAGGATGTACATGCCAGTTGCATTAGCTGATGAAGAATGTCATCCGTTTCCACTCATTGGGGACAACCTCCCTTCCCTCCACCATTCTCCCTTGGGCTGCAAAACCAGCCTTCCCACAGTTCAGGGCTCATTCCAGAGCCAGGGCCAGCCCAGCTGCCGAGGAAGTGGCAATGCATTTTAAAATACTACACTTTAAAAGATATATACCAGTATGTTAAAAATACTCCTTAAAATCAAGGATGTGGAAATCCAAGAAAACTTCTCCTTCTGTTGTGGACAGTGAAGCAGCAGCACGTATTAAAAAACAAACAAAGGGGAGGGAAAAAAAATCCCCTGCAAAATTTGCCAACTGCTTTACCGAGAGCAGAGCACTGAGCTGCACATTAAAAGAAATGCCATTTCTATATGCTTGAAATCATCTGTATAAAACAGCACATCCCAGTTCCTCTGCTCTGATGGGAAAAGAGTCAGAGCTCTCTGAGTAACCAGCAGTAGCCCCAAGGAAAAAGCTACCAGTTATGCAATCCCTGCCCGTGCACCCCGCATACGGCCGTCTCGCCCGCACGCAGACGAGATTTTGTTCCATTCACTTTGAATTTACGCGTCTTCTTTAACATGAAAAAGGCAGCTTGTCACTAGATATTCAGCATCTCAAAAAATGCAGACCATTTAATTAGGTACCTAAATCTAAATTTGGCAGGGCTAGTTTAGCTGCTGGAGTTCAAATACGTGGACTCTGATGCACCTACAATACATATGCTCGGATATGTGCAAGCGTCAGTGAAAACTTTTCAGGAGGCTGAAAGCTGGGGACTCAGTCTGTTACATTCTCTCTTTCCATTTCCTAGTAATAGTATGTCAAATTGTTAATCAAGGTTTTGGTTCTCCAGCTAATGCTTCTCCCCTCTTGTAATTCCTGTCTAAAATCAGGACTGCATCACAAATGATACTGCCATGCTTTGCATTATACACTTTGTTAAGTTATTATCAATACAACTTATATACAGGGCATTAACTGTGTAATATATATTTATTAATTCTCTGTATAGAAATTCTATTGATTTCTTGCCCATCAAGAGCACCCTTGACTGCAATCTACCAGGTTTACAAAGGAATTACTCCAAGTCTGTCCTTCTCTACCTTAACCCCCCACTTTTCTTTTTATATCTTTGCAGCTATCGCAGTCAGTGTGAGTCTCTGACCCCATTAAATAATAGCAAAGATAAAAAGCAAAGCATCTTTCATGTTGTCCAAAGAATATGAAGAACAAACACCCACTGAGGCTCCACCACAAAAACCTGTGCTTAAACTTAATAAGATTTAAGTGTGTATCTTAAGTTAAGCTTATATCGAAGCACTTCAGGTGACTTACATGTGCTTAAATCTCATAAAAGTTAAGCACAAGCTTAAGTGCTTTTTTGAATCCAAGGCCCTTCCAGGTAGATCTCTTCACTACCAGAGAGCATCGTCTTCTGGCACCACCTGCACTTTTGCTGGAGGTGACTGTCACCCCCACCTGAGGTCACTCCTCAGCAGAGGGGAGTGACTACCAGCCTCTTGGGCACCCCATTTTATCATATTAGCCATAACTCCCCAAAAATTCCCTGAAGCTCAAGGTTTCATCTTTCAAGCCCCAAAGACCACTCAATCAGTACATTGCAAAGGTTCCGTCCGCCTCTTGAACTCCAATCCACAAGCCTGGTCAGCTGTTTTGGTCTCCAAACCGTTGTAATACTAATGGTAGTAAAAATACAAATGCTGGGAGAGAGCAAGCTTTGAAAGCTGCCCCCAGAATGGTATCTGGATGGTGTGAGGGAGCTCAGGAGGGGTTCAGGTGAGGTTTCCCTGGTGGAGCTGCCACGCAGTGAGCAGCAAGCCCACCCTGGCAACAGGAGGGCTGAGTAATGAGTGCCTGGTGGGGTTTGCTAATCCCAGGCCCAGCCACTCGCAAAGGAAGTGTGAGATCCCCAGGAAGCTGCCAGCCTTGCCCACCCGTGAGCACCTCCAAGGGAAGGCCATCTGAGACTCACCTTAAAGGCTCAGAAGTCTTGTACATGCACACACACACACACATGCACACATACACACCCCTTCCATGCCAGAGAATGACTCTCACCATCTTGCCCCTGGCCAAGAACAGTAAGAAATACAATTTCCAGATTTTAGCGCTGCTTTTAAGAACAAAAGGCTGGAAATCAAAGTCAGGGAAGCACCACGCTTGCCAGAAACAGAGCATCACCAGAATTCGGGGAGCAGGAAGAGAACAAAACCAATGAAACCCATTTTATCCCTCCCCAGCCTCCTGGAACCCCAAGAATGAAAAGGGAAGAGAGAAGAGTTGTCAGGCAACATCAACATCAGACGCCACAGGCAGTCATGAGGTTTTCTTTAGCTGCTTACCAGTGTGGCTCCTTTTATGTACCATTAGCACATTGGGCCCAATGCAAACCATGCCACAGACGTCACATTTCAGTTTACCATTCGGAAGCCGGATTCCTCCCTCGCTTGCTAGCTCCTGGATCTTTCTGTTATCCATCATCTCGTTATTCTCAATGAAGGGCTCTTCCAGGCTGCTTCCTTCATCGTGAGCTCTGATCTCGTCTTCATGACTCAGGGGCTTCCTGTCATATTCGTCATCACTTTGCATTTCTAGCTTTACTGAATTTGCTGAAATAAAAAAAAAAAAGAAAAAAATTTAAAACGTGTTAAAATTAAAAACAGTTTCTAAGTTTCCAATCACTAATATCATAACAAACTTTTTTACTGTTATCAATATTAAATGAAAGCCTTCAAGCTTGAACCAACATGAGAGCCTCACAAGTTACAGCTGCTTATTTATTCAAGCCCTTATTTTTGTTAAAAAATTCCTTATTTCTATCCCTATTTTGCAGCTTAGAAACTCAGGCATGATGTGATCCAGAGACCTACCAAAAGTCGCAGAGATGCAGCAGGCTTAAGAACTGACCTCCTGCTTCTCAGCTTGAAGCACAGGAGTTCCCTTCCTCTCAAGGAAGCAAAGCCACAGGAGTGAAGGACATAGCCACAGCTGCTCCCTCCAGGTCTCTCCTGCCCAGTGCCCCAAGAGAGGGGGTTCCCAAAGGCACAACGTACAGGAACAAGGCAGGATTGTTCAAAATGCAGGGACCCAGTGAAGCTGGGCCTGTGGGCTGTGCCAGTAATCTCCAAATCACCCTGCCTGCACGGACAGGCTCCCTGACAGAGGGGAGACCAGTCTCTGGAGGAGCCTCCAGTGCTTTTTGCTCCCACCTTCTGATTCACATCAGTGGTACCCTGCCAAAGCAAACAGGGCTGCAGCGAGACCTACACTGCTGGATTATTTATATTTGCAAGTGAAATGCACGCAGCTGAAGATCTTTCACATCTGCCTGGTAAGACTGACGGGCTCACTGCTGATTTCTGTGATCCTCAGGTGACAGGATAAACCTCCTCTAACCATCAAGAGCTTGTGGGATCAGCAAGTCTTTAAAGGAAATGAATGTACCAGGCTTCTTCACAGACGGGTGTCAGTGCAGGGGTATTTTAAATCACAGACACCCCCATTTTGATGCCTCAGTGGTTGGTTGTACCTGCCAAAAGGTCCATCTCAGAGTCACAGCCTCCAACCACAGTGTCAGCCAGAAGGCAAGCCCACGTGTCTGCTTCCCTAAGCCTTGATCCTGCTGAGGGGTTTAACAAGGAGATGATTCAGCCTTCATATCTAAGCAGTCTTTGACCTCTGTACTAAGGCCATTAGCACGAGCGCCAGTGACAGCAGTGGACCTGGAGCACAAATGAGTGCCCCAGGCCTGGCTGGTGTGCCCAAACTCTGTCCAGGTCTGCTCCAGAGCAGCTGCCAGTGGGTCCCTGACCAGGAACTCGATGTCAGAGTTATGAGCAAATGTGTCTAATCACTGTGAGGCATGACAGTTTCAAACAGCCAGCCTGGAAATGTCAGAAGAAAAAACCCTACTACTTAGACTTCCTCCTTCATCCTCTCTCTTCCCCTTCCCAGAAAACACAAGGTTCAGAGACTGATGTTGATGTTGCAACTCTAAATCACTGTTGTTACTCCCAGGCAAAGCATAATGAACAGGGCAAAGGCACCAGAGACCAAGCAACGGTAAGATGCTGCTTTTTAATCATCAAATTGTTAAAACATCTTCCACTATTCATCAAGGCACTAATGGGGGCTAAAGAATGAAAGTACTATTACGGCAAAGCCCATCCAGAGCAAGGACACTGCTGGATCAGATCACAGCAGACTTGTGTCAGCACAGGCACTGCCAACCAAACAGTCTGCAACAACAAAATACTTGAGTGCAGCATTTATAGGAGGCAATTAGTATTTGTGTCACCTCAAAGATGCATTTATTGTTTCAAAAAAAGGAAAAAGCAGCCCAGGCTGAGAACACAACCATGACCTGGCCAGGTGGTGGCCTGGGGCACAAAGAGGTCAGGAGGAGCCTGTTTTCCATGGGGAGCATGAGGGGGCCTGCCCCACCACAGCAGCAGGAGAAGCCATGGGAAGCCATCCCATGCTGGTGCCGAGCCCAAGGTATGGTGGCTGGCACAGCCAACAGCCTTCTGGACCAGGAGGATCTACTTTTGGTGGAAGGGTTGAGCAGAAGGGAGAAAGACCAGAAGGGAAGGAGCTCTGGCAGCTCCGTGGGCTGTCAGGGAGAAAGCTGAGGTCCCAGACCCACCTTTCCCATGGAAAGCACACGCTGGTGATTTATGGAAAGCCCACTTTGAGAGCGAAGGAATGGCAGTTCCCTCCAATAATAGCAGCCTTTTGGGGTATTCAGCAAGTCTGAGAATAAAGTCCGAATAAATGGTTTGCTGGCTTCAGGAGCAGGACTTAATACACTCGGCCACACAAGTAGCTACAGCAGAGCCAGAAATAGTGCCCTGTGCTCCTCACCCAAAACCCCGGGTCACTGCCACAAGCTTGCACACTCTCCTGGCACAGGAATGCACAAAATAACCAAAACCCACATACCAATTGTGTATATTTATATGTACTCACGGGAGAGAGAGAAAGTCTTAGATGTTGTGTGTCTTCTTACACATACAGATCTCTGTCTCTATTTCTCTAACTCGGAATAATTAACATTTGACTGCAGTTAGTGCTGAGCTCCACGACTTCCCATTCACAGCCGTGGACCTCTGCCTGTTCAGCACACACGAGAACAAGGCTGCAAGAGCCTTCAACCGGGAAGATCACTTACTTTATCTTGCCCTAGCACTGAATGACGGCTTTCACGCAACAGTGTGAACAGCACAGCCAAACGGTGTGAGCCGTTTGCTGAAGCACAGCCTCGCAAACACACAGCGCTCCACGACTCCTGCAAACGGAGCTCACAAAGCCCAAGCAATTCATGCTGCACCCTTCACAACAGCCCAGCTGTTGTACGGAGCTGTGCTGGCTGTTTGCTCTTCCTCCTTCCCTCACCTCCAGGCACACACGGGGCACTGACGCTGCCATTTTCAGAAACACTCCGGCAGCTGCGGAAAGGTTTCCTTCAGCTGGGAGTAGTCGCAGGTCTCCAAGGAGGGAGCACTGGGGCAGCAGGGATCTCCTCAGCTCGTTGCAAGGGCTTTGCTAATCAGGTCATCTCCACCGCCTTACATCATACTGGTGTGTGTATTAGCCTGTGTGGTAGTTTGCACACAAACAGGCATTTAAATTGCATATAGTTTGTTTTCTCTTTTCTCAGCCAGCCTTTGAAACTGCACTCATTTAGTAGTGGCACTGCCTTTGTTTTCACCTACAGCACTCAGGGAGCACAATGAACTCTGCCGTGAAGAAAAAAGAAATATTCAAGGGATGTTGATGGCTATCCTTCATTATACACAAGCCTCCACATAAAATTTCACCCTGTATTCCCTTGCCTTTCTAGTTCACATGCTTGCTAAAAGTGGCAGGCTTTCTCATTCCTGTGCAAAGCATAAATAAGGAAATGGATTTTTTTAAAGTTTTTCGCACGTTTCCTAAATGGAAAAAAAAAAGTCACAGAGAAAGAGATAGCAGGGATAAACGGTAACCCAGCTCACTACAAAACAATGAACTCGAAGCCAAACCATTTACCTCCAGTTAATACAAGTTTCTTCCACTTTTTCCCAGTCCAGCACAGCACCTTGTGGGGAAAAACAAAAGAAAAGCCACCACAAAAGCTTCTGCCTACAAATACGAAGTTAATGGCACATATTCACCAGTCCACACAGCAATATTTCTTTCTTTTTCCTTTTTCTTTTTTGGAGTACTAGCCAGCTGATCCTGAATCACACCTTATTCTGAGAGGCCAAATTGAATACAATTATCCTTAACGCCTCATAAATGCTAATTAAACTTCAATTCCCTGTTAAACAGCTCTTTGGAAGGTTTTCAGTACCAAAATATTTCCTTCATCCACAAATTAGTGCGGCTACAAACCAGAAGCTGGAAGATCCACCTAAGAAAAGTATTCCTAGTATTTCATCCTCTGTCATGGAAATTTTCTTCCCTCAAAAGTGAGATCCGGGGGGAAAGAACCCTTTGGTCTTACTGAGAGATTTGATCCCCAGGTGTGGTGTAAATTAAAGCACTAGTCATCTTTTTCTTAAGCAAGCAAACAAGAGTGCAATTCCCACTACAGAACAAAATTCCTACTGTCCAACACACCAGGAAGCAGGCAGCAGGACCGTGCCGCTCTGTCTCCTCCACTGTCTGCTGTCCTAGGTCATTGCTTATTTTATCTGTGGCCTTGGAAAACCAAGCTGGCCACTGCCACCAAGGGTTTGTGGTCTCCAGCTAGAGGTTAGCCTTTCCTGGCAGCAGCCATGCACCACCAGCCCCTTCCTGCTGCCCCCGGCGCAGCACATCAAGCCTGACCCCTCAAGCCCTCCCACGCCTCTTCCCCCATTCCCTCTTTTCTCACCAGCAGGAAACAAAGCTTTGGCCCAGCTTCAGATCCTCATCCTTGAGGAGGCAAAATTCAAATCTGCCGCCCCCAAGGAGCCTTGGGTGACTCTGTGGGCGAACACAGCGAAGGACATTTGCAGTGACTGCGGACACAACGTGTTCTCTAACCAAACTTGTCTGATACAGCTGCCAGGTGGTGCACCAGCGATCCCAGGGGCTGCTGCAGGCTCCCTGCCCAGGGCACTATGCAATGCAACGTTCAAAGCCTGGATGAGGTGTCTGTCTTTACACCAGGATGCAAAGAAACTAAGAAATTCTTACGTCTCCCTGGAAAATGAGACCGAGCTCTAACTACAGCAGCACAATAACAGGCAGATACAGCACAGACTTCTGCATATTGTCTTGTCAGTGGTCAGTGACACTGTCTATTTTAATCATGCACTTCTCTGAGGCAGTGGATTAATGGCATAGCTAATTGGCAGCTAAAGACAAATAAAAAATGAGCCAGCTTCTCACAGGTTTTGAGCCCAGGTACCCGGTTCTTACACGGGGCAAACATCAGAGGTGGAGTGTTCCTATACTGTTAAAATCCCTGTTTCTATACTATGGAAAGTACTCAGCATTGCTGAGTGTAATACAGTTAATTTTAAGAGCTGGAATGGCAAACTGATGAGTGTTCTGTAAAATGAAAATTTAAGGAGAGGGGGGAGAACCCTTCTGCCTTGATGGATTTTGAAAGTTCAAGGTAAGGAACGCCAAAAGCTGGAAACAATGAGCCCTGGCTCTTGTTCAGTCTAAGAGCACTCTGGTAGCAAAAAGGGTCCTTAAAGAGGGTGTTTACATCACTCCAGAAGTGTAGTGAGACTTTAACGTGTGTTCAAACATACTTTCCTCCTGGGATAGTACAAAATGATCTTAGCTGAAAGAAAACTTCATCTTTGAGTTTCTTGTTGCTGATAGAGTTTGGGTCTTATTTAACAAGGCTTTTCAAGTTCTTTTCAGCTTAATTTTGAGCTATTGGATGTGTAAACAAGAGAGCACCAACAAACCTTCCCTTTTCAAAAAGGCATACACACAAGGGGTGAGAATGCTAGGCAAGCCACGGCAGAGCCGGGCAGAGAATCAGCTCTGTTGTCACCTCATAGCCACAAAGTAGTCAGTGAAAAAGTTGACACTAAAAGGCAAATTAGCTTTAGCAAATTCTATTTAGTTCCTGAGAAAGGAGGAGGCCTCCCTTTCTCCTCATGCTGCACTGGTGTAAAGCAGGTACTGCTCCCAGGCCGCACAGGGGTGGTGCTGAGGAAAAAGGAGAGTCAGGCCTGCTCAGGGCACCAGCAGCACATCCTTGCTTTGGGGCTGGTAACAGGGATCCTCAGGAGAAAGGAAGATGTCTCTTCAATGACACCTGTGGGCAACGCTGCCGCTGTACCAACACTGAAATGGGAGATGTTTCAGTTGAGGGTTAGAAAGGTATTTCAAGGGAGCCAGTTTTGCTTTCACAGTAGACTGAGGCTTTCTGGAGGCTCAGACAGAAATGAAGCTGTATCTGGATGGAACATATGAGGGTGAACATCACCTGCAAAGAGAGGGGAATTACCTAACTCCTTTCTCAAGTCAAGTGCCAAAAGCTTAAGCAGGGCCTCTTCCATTACTCACAGACATGCCCAATGCTGGATGTCAAATTTGTTTACTGCAAGCTGCCAAAGATTGAGCTTTTGGCCACTGAGCCAGTGCAAATCTTAGATGGTGACACCGCCTTGTCGTGGTGACCTCTGCAGGGTTCTGTCCATTCATAACAGTTACATCAAACCAAGTATTTCACAACTAATAAAAAGGAGAAGGGAATGATTCAGAAGCTTTGTGCCGAGTCCTTTTCTGCATGCCACAAATGGGATTCTTCAAGCCCACATGGAGGCGGTTAATGCGCCAGAAATTCAGTGAGAACTGATCAGCTTATTTAGGGATCCTTAGAAATTTTTAGTTTTCACATTGAAGAATCTCAGTTTAAGCCTGTTACCTCTGAAGTCAATTTAAACTCTCACTAAATGCAACAGAAGACTTATTTCATATCTTCTGGAGGTGGTGTGTGCAGTAAGTGTAGACTAACGGGTCTGTTACACCCAAGTTTAGTTTAAATTGGGATGTGGTTGCATAGCTAAGCCAAGCTTCAGTCAGGTTTTAGCTGACACAAACTGTGGTTGCCATCCTCCCTCGATCCCCACCCCTTCCATCTTTTATACCGGCACCAGGGCTCATGAAACTGGGTGCTATACCAATCTGATTAAAAACTGATCCTCCTGAGAAAAATCCACTACTTTCAGCTGGATCAGACCCCTGACCAGGGATACTGTGCCATCACAACAACCAGCTTTGGCTGATGTGGAGCAGCACCCTGGATGTGACTGCATGCTTTCAGCAGCAATGGTTCTAAAACACCAGGCAGCTTCTCCCAGCCCAGCTGACCAGGACCAGACACAAGGAATGAAGACTGCAGCACTGAAACCCGTGGAACAACTTTGATGCTCAAATGGTCATACAAGCTCATACAAATATGAAGCTGAGAAGACCAGAGCTACAGCTGGAAGGGCTCTGATTTAAGCAGACAGCATCCCAGCAAGAGCAGCATTAAGACCTGAGATCTCTTTTCTATCACAGGAGCAAGTTCTGTGGTTTCAATGATTTTTGAGTGACATCCAGTGAGAGCCCTGCTGAAGTCCAGAGGCTGGGACACCTTGTAAGGAGCAGCTTGGTGTGAGGATGGCAGTAGCCTGCCCAGAATTTGCCCCAGATGCCCAGCCTTTAGGCATGACTGTTTGCTCACCATAGGTCACCTGTGCTGCACAGCTCCATCTGGCAAGAGTACTAACTCCCAAACGAATATATGTGATTGCTCAGTGTCGCAAGATTCCTCTCCAGAAAGACCTCAGGCCAAATTTCACCCACAAATGCATCTACGCAACTTGTACTTACACAAGTGAGAGTCATGTATTCATATCCCAGGGTAGGAAAAGTACTCCTGGTGACCCAGCCTCCCCCTCCCTTTTTGCCTGTACTTACAAAGCAATTATGGTGCAACAAATATTGTGCTTAACTTAATACAAGGTTTCTGCCAATGCCCTACAGATGCAAGGAGGAGCTTCCCTTTCCCATCTTCCCTATCCATTTGCAGTGCCAGAACCTGATCCCTATGAAAGATGAATGAATACAGTGGTACTCTGCTCCTAGCTGCTGCCCCCTCCATGGATGCTCGAGCTAAGCCAGTTAATAGGCTTGGACTCAGGGATTTTTCCCTAAGGTCAAATTAGGAGCAACTGTTGGGTAGATCTTTATTTATTCTGTTACCTTTTTTTTGGCTGTTTTGGTGGGGTGAGAGAGAGTAGGATTTTGCTTTTTCCTCTCTTTTTTCTGTTGCATGAAACATGCTTTTCTGTACAAATATCATCTAGCCAACTCTGCCTTTACACAACACCTGCCCAGCCCTTGTGCTCCCCTGCTCTCTCCTGTAGCCACTAGGACTTTCTGCCTTTGTTGTAATGAGTTTAGGCTTGTTTCAGAGGGGCAGTGGGGGCTGTGGTGCTCAGCAGGTGTTCTCCAGGGCCCCTTTTCTTTGTAAACTCTCGTTTCACAGTTAATGTGCAGCGCAGTAGGCAGGTTCGGTGCTGGGGGTCTCACACAGCCCTTTCCCTTGCCGACCCAAACCAAGTCTCTTATTGTCTGCAACGTGTACATTAAATCCTGTCAGTCTCCTCTCCTACCACAGCTCTGTTATACTTCAGGAGAGCTATTTCTGATGCACACTGAAAAGCACAGAGAGGAGGAAAAATAAAAGTAAGCTCAGTGCTGTAGTAAAACACTCCGTCTCTCAAAACATCAAACCATGGACACCTTTTTATTTTTTAAGACCAGTTCAGATTCTAATAAGACAGCAGAAGAAATACTCACTGAGCAACGACACAACATTCACCCCTAAGTGCATTCGATAAGACGGTGCTGAGAGCCCTATATGGTACCAAAACTAGAAGTTTGTAATGGAAAGTGCTGACAAACTACAGCTATATATGGATCTTCCCTTATAAACAAAAATAAAGTGATTTATAACATCCATTTGAAGAGACCAAAACCCCATCGCTCACTCACTGTCATCTCTGCTTCTTAAAAAGAGGAGGACTTCCTAAAATGCTTTCCAGCATACGCAAAGAGTAGTAATTGTAACAGGAATGATTATTTCATTTATAAGGAACTTACATTAGGGACCTGCATTTATATTTGGAAATACACCTGAAAAAGTTGTTTGAAGCCAATGGAATCGTTTCTCTGGGTCTGGACCAGGTACTTTGCTTCATTGTCTGGCATTTTTACCACTGGAGACATTATTTTAAATCAGTGAAAGGCTTTTATTACCAAGTTACACATCATCGTTCACAGCTTTCAGGAAAAGTTTTATTTATTTCTCATTATATAAACTCTAAATCATCTTAATGCAATCTGACCTAGCCACATCCTCCTCTAAAAGAGGCACCTCCCCGACTCATCAACCCATGGAAAATTATAGGATAAGCACCTGCCACAAAAATATTTTCTGTCTTTGTCACTACATTGTAAAAAGGAGATTAACAACAAAACCTGTTTCATTTACTTGTTTGAGCCAAAGCCTTGCCTGCACCCTCGGAGGCAGGTGGCTGATACAAAGCAACGTGCAGATCCCCAGATATGGGACCATTTGCAGCCCTGGATCACTGCAAATGTCTGAGCACAGGGACTTCTCCCCATGCCCCTCACAGTCCTTGCTGTGTGTGGACTCCTGCATGATTAAGAGAAATAAAAGGGAAGGCAGCATTGCCTAACCACACTATGACTACATAATGTTGAAGGAAAACTCTTAAAAGCCAGTGTCTCTTAAATGCTGAGTTCTGTCAGCATGGTATTGCTTTGAAACGTGTATTTTTAATTAAGATGGCTAAAAAAATGCATTTCCCCTAATTAGTGGGGGGGTTTTTAATTGATTTCAGATGGGTACAGGGATGAGGATTTGGGGATCTGGAGTGACCCACTCACAGTTCAGGGACGCAGCAGTTCTGAACTGGGCCCATTAAGGCAGGACAAAGAGCACAAAAATTCACCCACTTCTCAACGTGGATGTGAAAGCGCTACTCCAAGAGCCAGACAGTACACTGTAAGTATGGCAGAATCTGGTTTAGTCCCTTAACTTTTCCAATTGTGAAGGACAGAACAGTTTATAATAATTTTCCATTTTCAGAAGCCACTTCAAGAATCTAAATCTGTTTAAGCCCAAATTTTAATATACTAAAAATGGGGGGAGGGTATCTCTGTTGCCTCCTTCCCACAACTTAAAACACACCAGCTATTAAAGCAGCAAGACATTTAAATGACTATTCATTCTGATTTTTTTTTAAAGCAGTGCTAGGCTTTCACCTGTATCATTATTATGTAGGCAGTGACAGATGGCAACAGAAAAATATAAAATAACTCTTAGAGTATTAACTTTTTTCAGTACCGTATGTGTCAGATTCTTTAGCATAAATAAATGGCATTACACAGTCTCATTAAATCTATACATCTGTGTAGTAACTTGCAATTTATGGATATTTTCTGACACAATGTTCAAACCAACAGGTTTAGCTCACATGTTTCTTTTCTCACCATGCCATCTCCAAGTCACCAGAAAAGCAAACAAAAGCAACACTCTACACTAAATATTCCTGAAGAATTCTATGAGAAGATTTGCTATTCATCATCTACACATATTTAAGGGAATGAGAAGGGAAGAGGGTGGTGGGATCATGGAAGAAAGGGACTGGAGGGAGTTGGCAAGTAAAACACACAATTAGGTACTTAAGAATTTACATCTCTAATGAGTAAGGAATGTCTCCTCCAGTTAGATTAACACAATAACAACAGGGACACAAACACACATTTTTTTCCTATCACCCACTTAAACACAAAAAGCACCCACCACATTTTCACCAGAGCATCCACGAGCAGGTCCCCTCACCGTCTGCTACACCCACACCCACACAGGCTGGGGACTGCAGGACTGCACCCTGGCCTCAAACAGCTCAGGCTGCTGAGGAGCTCACATCAGCACCCAACAAGCTGAAAGATGTTGCAAGTGGCTTTGAGCATTATTCCAGAGGAGTCAGGAAGTTAGAGACATGACAGATACATACACTGGAGCTATATACACTGATACCTCCTCAGGAGATACATGCAGCCTTTTCCCAAACATGCCCCATAAATGCAGCTACTCTGTGGAAACCAAGCGTCCAACCACCACCCAGGATGGCAGAACTAGTTCAAGCCTCTCCAGCCCAGGTTACAGGGGAGAGGGGGGACACTGCATCCCTTGGGACACAGGGCCCTGAAGGGATGGGAGGGGAAGGATGGAGAAGAGTCCTGGCTCATACACACAAACCTACTTCTGGGAGCATTCCCAGGCCCACCTTTATTCATCCTTGAGCAGGAACAGGGCAGCTGTGGGCACCTCATAGCTGCTATAGTCCATCGAAGTTAAAAGTCTCTTTTTGGTCAACAAGTTGTCTTAGGGAGCCCTCCCTTTGACACTAGAGCCTGCTGGAACAGGATGCAGCACCTCTTGCTGTTACTAAACATTCACTAAAGATGTTAACAACAGATAAAAATCCATAAACACGGCCGCAGTCCCAGCATAAGAGGAGCACAGCAGCCCCTCAACATCAGTCCTGACTACTGTGTTTCTGTAGGTACCTTCTTTTTCAACTCCTGTGACAATGCCTTTGGAGATGTTCTCCCAAGAGCTCCAATGGCTCTGGAGAGCTGTTCATTGAATACCAAGAAACATCCCTGCATGAACGTCAAGTCACACCTTTGACAAACCCAAACCCAGGTGTGTGACACATTCCCATTGGAAAGACAAAATTTGTCATTAGCAACAACTCCTGCACGTCACCCTTTTGTCTGCCTGGGTAAAGGATCTGATGGAGCTATTTACAGACTGGCTCTTTTCCTCTAGGAGGAGCTGGTATTTCTGACTAAAATTAAGATGGCTTGACACTTCCTACGATGAGGCCCTGTTTTTCACTTGCTTTTCACTTTGCCAAAAACAAGTTAGGCTGAAATGTATAGGCTTTTATTTTTTTTCGTGAAACTGCAAATCAAAACAGTTGAACTGACTCCAACAAAGAGGTCAGAGAAACCACCATCACTGGTTATTAGTGTTCAGGTCAGGTGATTCATGACTAGACAAAATAACAAAGCCTGCTTTTCTATGGATTTGCACCCATGATCCCTTCCAAGCCTTCTTTCCTTGCAGGAATTCCAACTGGGGTACCTGCTGCCAAACAGAATGAGTAACATCCAAGTTCTGCTCGCCTTTCCCCTCACTAATGAAGGTCAGCAATCCCAAGAGAACCTCCGACCATCTCACGGGTTCTACTGCATCAGTTCAAGAAAAGCGAGACCCAGAGACACAAAACATCACTGACATGCCTTACTTCGGTTTTGAGGGCGGGTCATGTGCATTTAAAAACCATTACTCACTGCAATGAAAAGAAAGGAAAAAAAAAAAAAAAGAAAAGAAAGAAAAGGGGAAAGGAATTGGCATCCTAAGGGGCTCACTAAAGCTCTTTAAAGTGCATAATTCCATCACCATACTGTACACAGCACACAATCTCTGAGGGGTAATTATCCATGGATTGGAAGCCAGTGTGAATATACACACAGTCAGTCAATATGATGTCGTGCTTGCTGCTGTTGCTGCTTCTCTTCCTTTTTTCTTTCTTTTTTTTTTTTTCTTTAATCAATTTTAATTGTTGTGGATCTATTTCTGCTAATAAAAGAGAGTGAACTGATTCTACTCGGATAGATTTCTGGATACAGAAAATGAGTGAGCAAAACATGTGAGAGTACTTACTGTATTACCAGAAATATTTATAAATGGCTCTTCCCTCCCTCAGCTGGCAGAATACCAAAGCACTGAGGAAGCAGCACGGATGGCTTCTGAAGGGAGGGAGAAAGCAAAAGTCCACCCTTGCATCATCAACCTGGGAAGGCAATGCCACAGAGCTCCAGCAGAAGCCCAGACTCGAACTGCTCTAACAGCGACATGTCCCCTCTTTCAAAGGGCAAACACTACTCTGAGCACAAACTGTATGAGAAAGGAACACAAATGAGCCGCTACAGGGAATATATAGTGTAGCTACTGGGTTGTAACAACATATGAACTGGATACCCAAGGTTTTCTGTAACTTAGATGCGATCCCCAGGACTGTCAGTCATTCCAGCTGAGGACAAGCACATTCTCTGAAGGCTTGATGCCTCCATAGGCCGAGACCAACCTAGACTCTTTGGGCTTGACAGTACTGAAACCTTCCCTGTAAAGCACAGCACTATCACAATGCATTCATTACCTGCACTTACATCAGCAAAACCAAAACACAGAGACAAGCACATGTACAAGGGACACACAGAAAATCATCCCTACTTTTGCTTGAGAACTTGGCTGACAAAGTAAGGACTGTGCCACACGAGCTCCTGCACACAGGGTTTCTGCAGAGGTACAGCCACACACACACACAGATGCGCTGGGATGGAGATTCCTCACACGGACATATGTCCCTGTCTATGTCATACCTGCACACAGACTAACCTCCTACAAACGGATTAGCCAAACACACACAGAACTCAGCCTAACATCATGACTTGTTTCCACGTATCCCACCCGTGCAAATGCAAAGGCCGGCAGGTGAGCTGTGGGCTGCGGAACGACCTGAGGGCAGAGAAGCACTCTCTCGGCTGGGCTGCTGTGCTCCCGGCTATCCCTGTCTGCAGCCGGGTGCCGGCGGAGCCGCGGGAGTGTCCCCTGCCTGCTCTCCATTCCGGTCGGTGCCGAACTACAATAAGGTGCACCAATTCCCAAGTTAGCCTGTGCCTGTGAAAACGCCTGGGGGTCCTGATTCAGTGCAATACTTAAGCAATCGCTGATCTTTAACGTTAAAGTCAACAGGACCTCGGTACATACATCGGTAATTGCATGAATTCATCACTGGGCTGAGCAAGCATGTTCCAGCTCACAAAAGCAACGAAAGGACAACGTGCAGGAAGAACGAAAAGCCTTCAGGAAAGGATTAGTAGTGTCACAAGTTAAACATCTCCTCCCTGATGACATACAGGATCGGGCCAACTGTGCAGACAAGCGAGAACACTGTAGCACGAAGTCAGAAATAGTAAAAGCCTACTCAAACTACCGCCTGTAGTAGCTCTGCAGCTAACAAATGCAGAATACTAATGTCCAATAAGCAATAGTTTAATAGCTCTACTCTATAGAAGAGGTAGGGATTTTTCAGTGCTTAACTGCACATCATTGCTATTCCAGATCTCCTGCTTGGCTGTTTTAACTTACCTAGCAGATTTAAGTGTAAGAAATAACAATAAATCTCCCTGTAATCAACCTATGAAACCCTGCAACTCCTGCTTTACAGTTCTAAAAACTATAACCTAGAAGGGCCATAACCTGATATGCCATCATTAACTGTCTACGCTGAATTACAACAAATAACGTGGAAGGACCTGAGCGGCAACTCCACCTCACTATTTTAAAAATAGATCGTTATCTATTTGGTGACAATTTCAGACATTTCAGTTATATAGTACTGAGCAACACTAGCTGTGACCAATCTTGGGCTTTTAGGGAAAAAAAGGGCATTATTTAAAAAATCATCTTAATCCACCATAAACATACAAGTTTCTCAGATGATCATGTCTTCTCCTAAGTACAGGAGATATCAAGAATTTACAGTAGGTCATTTGAGTCCCCTCACTTACAGCAGGCAGAAAGTAGTTCAGCACCTGCTGAAATAATTGCCGAGCAAGGAAAAGATAAAGATATAAAGCAAATTTATTGGCTGTCTGGCAGACTTTACATTCAAT
This sequence comes from Pachyramphus minor, assembly GCA_013397135.1. Taxonomy (NCBI): domain Eukaryota; kingdom Metazoa; phylum Chordata; class Aves; order Passeriformes; family Tyrannidae; genus Pachyramphus; species Pachyramphus minor. Next base: position 151,966 of record VYXB01010484.1, read on the forward strand.
TTTCCCTTGACACACTCTTATCAAGTGTATGTACCTGCATAATTCTAGTCCTGAAGGTTACAGACAGAACCGTGTTAGATTCTAGTACCCCCGTGCCAAACTGGATCTGAGGGGTTCAGGAAGGCAGTGTGGGTACTCTCAGGGAGGACATACAATTTTATGTATCACGTGCCACACTTCATTTACCTACTCTCAGGTGCATGGTGGATCCACTGACTTCCTTTAATGTTCTGGAACATTCATAACCACCATTATCTGTGCATATATGCTAAAGAGTCTTTGCAGACAGTGACTTGTTCATACAGCAATGCCTCGTTTTCTACTCTGTTGCCAAGTTTCTGGCCCGGGGCTTTGGGATCATTTGCTTCCTTAAAGATACCATCAACATGGGATTCTCACTCTAGGGTAAGAATAAAGCATCTACTATGAGGCATTGCCTGAGATGCTTAAAAGCTTGGGGATTTATTTTAGGCAGCTGCACCCCGCACACATGGAGGTGGAATATTCCAGTCTCCAACTTCCACTTCTGGTGGGAGACATAAGGAAAACAGAGTTTTTGCAGTCACTACTGAAGACAAAAAGAAATAATCGTGTGGGTCAAACAAGCAGAAATGTTCCTTTTGCCACAAAAATCATTTGAGTTGACTCGAGACACTTATTTGAGTAAAAAGAAAATAAAACATTTCTAAGTTGTATAACCTTCCCCTATAAATGTTGGCCCTTTTGAACTGAAACACATGATTTTGAAACAAACATGAAAACGTTTTCTGCTTTCAAACATGAAAAGCCATTTCAGTGTCGCTAAAGTGTTTTCTGCCCCAACATTTTCATCTAACTTGACTCAAATTTCATTCTGCTCCTGCTTACAAGCTGCCTTTTCCAACAAATTTATTACTTGTCATTTCCATCTAGTGGTTTCCACAGAAAGCTCATTCCCAGTAAACCAGTCTCAAGCCAGTCTTCTGAATCAGGAACCAAGGAAGGATTGAACTAATTTAAATAATGAATTTCTCAAACAGGCATGGTGTAAATGCACAATTTTTAAAAAATTGGAAAAAATTAAAAAAGCAAACATTTGAAACCTCTATATGTGCTGAACTGTACGATGGCAGTTACATAACATTTTGGAGAGTGACACAGCTAAGCCTCCAACCCCTTTCTTCAGCACAGTTAATTCAGAATCCTTCCCTGTGTTCCTGGTTACATAGCCACAACAGGGACAAAGGAACTCTGCAGTCATTACACCTCCATGGGTCCTGGAGCTGTACACCTCTGCCGTGTCTGGAATTGATCCACCTGAAAATTAACCTCAGGTGGGAAGAGGGCTGCTGGTGGAATTACAAGGGTGGGAATAAACAGCAAGGGGTAATAGTGGCTGCATGTGTCTGTGTGAGCAGTGCTGTCCCCAAACACAAGGCACAGTCTCCTCAAGGCCCCAGCTTTCCTCTCCTACATGCCCCTTCTGCCCAGCAGGTACAAGTCTGGGGTCAGCTCTAGCTCTGCTCCCAAACATGGGTGACACCAGGGAAGTCAGCTCGAGGCTGCTACAGATACTCCAGTGCCTTGCCGAATTTATAAATCCCTTCACTTCCCTGGGCCCTAAACTTCCACTCAAGATCAGTTAAGGCACTTTCATAAATCTTACTTGGCATCTAGTTGCATCCTTAGGTGCCTAAACACATGTTTAAACAGGAATCTAAATCTCTTTGCGACTCAGTTCATCTACAAAATAGAGGGTGTAATTCTTTATCTTATAGGGGTTCAGTGACAATAAATTGATTAATATTGGAGATTAATGTTCATGTGCTGAAATCAATGGAAGCAGAAACAAATCCTAATTTAGTGTGACATAGACTGCTTACAGGAGTCCTGGCATTTGTAAAGCCAGTGCCTTCTCTATCAGGGACAAGATACATCTGCTTGCAAAGAAACTTGTACAATTTTCACTCCATACACTTTGGCTCAGGCCAGAAGTAGCAGTCTGCCTCTTTTATGAGCCCTTCAGAAAAAATATCTCCGTACAGCCTTTGAATTACCTACTGTTGGGTTCAATGAATTTGATGCAGAAAAACTTGGAACATAAATTCAAGCGACAACTGAAGTATAACACAGGCTCAAGGAGGAGAAAGGCAGGGAGGTCTCAGTGTAAGTTTGCACAGAAGCGAAACTGTTCAAGCGAGTGGGAAGAAATTTCTAACGCTAATGTCTTATAATATGACCCCATGTCAGTCGAGATGTCTTTCACAAAGACCACATCATGTGCTGTAGATTCCATGATTCACTATTCACCATGTTAAAAGTATGGGTGGATACTATACTAAAAAAAGAAATTATTTTGTGTCACTACAGTAATTTTTTCTTTTATGGCAGACAGAATACGTTGATTAAAAAACACAGAATCTGGATATGAATTTAAAGCAGAACAGGTAATTAATAGTTATGTGGAAAGTAAAAGTAAAAACATCTGCTAAAACACAATCTACTTGAAGAGACAGGGAACAAAATCTTATACAATATTGAATATATTTTATCCTCTCTGTCTAAAAACACAGCCCAGGACTAGTGCTGGCTTTAAAGAGGGGTTGCACTATAGAGCAAATATCAAGGCTGACATTGTGAAAGTCAAGAAGATGAAACAGACCCTGATTCACGCAGAATGAAGAACCTCTACCTCCCTTTGGAGTCTGCCAGACGCTTGGAGCACTTACTCAGGTTGACTGAGTCCAAGCTCTCCGTGGCAATGCTACAGCCTCTGCCTTCTAAGCTGGCAAGGGTGCTGATCACACATCTGTTTTCATCACAAATTCCATCTGGATTTCAGAATTCTCAATTTAGATCTCATCAAAACTCGCACACATCTGCAGAGAGCTTTGATTTCTAGACACCAAAGGCTTCCAGTGGGAAAAAAGCTGCTCTGAATAGTTTCCCACCCACTCTCGCAGCAAGACTGATAACAGTGCATTTGTGCCAGTGCTTCTGGATAGAAGAGGTGCACACACACACACATATATATAAATGTGCTTCTGCTGGTGAAGCAATGCTCTCTTCTTTGCTTGGGTTTGCATGTCCTTGACTGAAAAACGTCACAGCAGCCTGAACTCAGAATGCTGGCCCCTCTGAGCCCAGCAGCACAGGTTTTAATGACGAAATGTCTATGCTGATGGCTTTTGTTTCTATTCTATCTTTAACTGTTGGCTGGAGAATTTAGGTGCAGGAAAGAACAGGGATGTCAGCTGGATATCAAACAACACCAGCAACTAGTCAATGATCAAGCAAACAGCAGGACTAAATGGAAGAGATTTGACTCAGAGGTTACCAATTTTTCAAAATATTTCACGTGACTGTTCCTTAAAGAGATTACAGGACACATTCCCAGCCAAACACAAACCAGAAAATGGGATTGTTATCCTCCTATTTGTCCTCTTTTTGTAAAAAAAGGGAGGGCAAACTTTCAAAACTTTCAACCTTCTTAAAAAGGCAGCGAGCTTTCTGCATTCCTGACCTTTCCCTTGCAGAGGGAATGCTGATTTCTTGCTGAGCTACAGCTCTGATCATCCCTGCCAAAGCTAAGATGTACACGAGCTGGCTTACCCTTGTTTCCACTGGCTGCTGGAGCACTCCAAAGAGGCTGTGTGCCCTACTGCCTTCAGCACCCAGCCAAGCAACGTGATACTTTTCAGAACCTTATATAGCACTTCGAGAGCTGTATAGAGGAGCTCCAAACAGAATGACATAGAGGGCAGTGGTGCAGGGAAGTTGAGCAACGTCTTCTACTTCTGCTCTCAAGCGGATCAAATGGTCAGTTCCAAAGTGGGGCATGATCAACTCCCTAAATTTTTGGAGGCAAAAGTTAGCTGAAAGACTAGAATAACACAGAGTAGGAGGGGAAAGTGGATGTGCTCGCCCACAGACAAAAAAAGAAGGTTTATTCAAGCATTGCAGTATGACAATCATGCAGTGCAGACGCCCCAGTGAAGTGAAAATGTGCAGTCAGTACTGGAGACCCGAGGTTTCAGCATTCCCAAGGCAGGGCACATAACTGCAGCACTTTGGGAGTGGCCTGTGGCCGTGTCATTTCTCCCAGTGAGCCCAACAGGAAACACGCTGAACAACTACTCCTAAATAACCAAGTTACTGCTTGAATATCAAAGCTTGTGCCTACTGATCCTAAATAATGCCAGGATCCCTTCCTGCAAGGTACTGTTTTACCCCCAGTTTGAGGAAAAGCTGAGACAGCAGGAAGTCAGGAGGTCAGTACCTGCAGTGCCCACTCATCTATCCTGTTATGTACTGTACTGCCTAAAACATGTCACAGTCATAGACACTACTTCTGAATGAACAAAAAGAGAGAGTTTCATTTTACAATCATTCCAGCATAGATCTGGGGTGCTCCCTATCAATATCAGCACAGACAGACTGCATCTTCAGGCCCAAGGAGAAGAGAATTTGGCCCAAGATGTTAAAGGGTTATTTTAAGGAATGCTTTTCTCTCTCTCTCTCACTCTCCATTTGTTTGTTTTGGAATTGATACCAGGAAAAAAAAAAATGTAACTAGGAAACAGAATACATAACCGCCTGAGGTGATGTACAAGAAGTTTCTTCGCATTCTCTGACTTTTTCCTGGTTAAAACCAGTTTGCCTGGGGATGGGCCAGCTCAGTTTCGGCTTCTCCTGCTTTCCCAGCATTCCACAGAATAGCATGACCTTCATTAACTCAACACAGCAACTGGATCCAGCTAACAAAATCCAACACATGTAGGCACTTGTCCCCCTCGTCCTCAAGGGTTGAGAAACAAGGATACAGTTGTTCCAAAACTGGCCTTGCCATTTCCAACCCTTATCCCCACACAACAGATGCTATCAGGACTGCTCGCTGCCGGTCAAAGGCTGCAGCAGCTTCTCTGCACCCTTTGTGCTCGCTGGGTTAACACCCAGTTTCTTTCTTGAGGAACTATGGATATTGTGATGGAGCTTCACAAAAAAACAGTTTAAAAGAAATGACAAATAGTAGCCAGGGCTCTATACTTGTGTTGGTGGGTGTCGGTGCATTTGTTACTGAGAACATGGACTAGTCCCAATTTCAAAAAAAACCCAAAACCCAACAAATGAAGCAACAACAGAAAACCTCAAAATTGTAGCAATCTGGACGTGGTTTGATGGGCTAGGGGGTGTGGGGGAAGGAAAGATCTAGTCAGCCTGCACAAAAACATATCTGGAGATGCAACAGAGATAGTGGGAAACGCACTGAAGATAACAAACTGGCCCCACATTTCATTATTTATTCAAACTTTTCATGTTCTCAGTGGAAATTCCACTTTTAAAAAAATCCAGTAGCTATGGGCAGCAGAGAGCAGGACACTATTATGAGCTAAAATGAAGCAAGCTCTCTACCATTCACACTCAAGACCAGCACTCTCAAGCCCAGACTTGGCAGTGGCAGGTTTTACATATGGCTACATCCCACTACCTTCAGTCTTTCCATATTGACAGGTTAGTGATCAAGAAAAGCTTCAGATCTAGTAACTCCAAGATTTGACTCTGTACCTCATCGAGGACAGAGAACTACAGTTCACAGAGGGACTGCATTGTTTTATTCACTGTGCTGTTTGTCAGTCTGGGCTATCACTTGTGACAACCTCACAAACTAAATTGGATGTTAATCCACCAAGGTTCCTGCAGTGACAGTAGCCCTTTGCAAAGCAGCTGTGCTCTTTAGCTACAGATTCAGAGACACTGAAGCCTCAAAGGCTAAAGCCACTGTGAAACAACTGAGCTGTAGATGAGTATCTGCTTTAACTGAGACAGAACCAAAGGCAGTGGGGTGTGATGCTGGTCCAGTCACTTCCTTGAGGAGATGAAAACTGGCACATGTCCTACTCAGGGAGGTGTTCTTCCACGTAAGAACAAGGAAGACCCTTGACATATTTCTGACCATGATGTAAGTCCATGTCCTGTCCACACTGCAACCCTTTTCCCAACTCCTTGAAAAATCTCAGAAGACTCCAGAAATTCCAAAGACTAGGTAACCGGAATGGAGATGGGCAGTGGGAGATGGAGGAGGAATAAGCCTGAGTGAAGTGTTGCATAAGCAGTGCTAGTGTTTCAGTGGGGTTGGTTAGTTTAGTTTGTCATACTGGCAAAGTAAGCAGAGGAAAGCGAAAGTGTGTCACATTTATAAAGGTCCATAAATACTTGTCAGGACTTTGCTCCTCAGTAAGGATTCCAGGTACCACAGTAATACCAGAAGGAATAATGCATTATCAAGTTTGTAGGCACAGCAGTTGCTGTATCTCTGTTATTTGAGCAAATGGAGAAGTCTGACATTTTCATCCCCAGTTTAGTCTCCGACACAATCATCTGGTGGTGTGTGTGTATTTAACCAAACTCCTCACTCTAGAGCACATGAGCTCCACTCCAGCAGACAGCACTCTGGATGCTGCTACAAAGATCATTACTGTTATGGGCATACAGTATATCAAAACAACCACTGCAATTAAAGTAACCCAATGTGAGAGGTGTCCTCACCATACTCAAATTCCAGAAAGGTTTTGTGCATGCATTCCCGTCTGTCTCAGTCCTTCTCCATGGCGAGTTTAACCATCGCCTCACCATTTACTGCTGTGAGGGCAAATTCACGCCACCTAGTTTTACACATCTAACAGCTATTTATCCAAGTCCCTGCTAGCACTGTCTAGGTTCCCTGTGAAGTCAATCCAAATAAATAAGCATCTCCAGAGGGCAAATAATTTCAACCCACCTGTTCTGTGAGATGATGTTTTCTCAAAGAGCCTACAGAGCAAGATGAAACGACTAGTTTGGACTAGACACCTCTCCTCTGCAAGGCTCAAGTTCCTCCAAATGAACTCCTCGTGGACGGTGCTATTCAGTGCAGAACTTCATAGATCCTTCCAGAGAAGCTGGAAAACCTTTTACCAGCCATCTCTGCTGAAACCATTTATTACTGAAAGAACAGTCCTAAATCATCCTCAGAGCAAGTCATGCTCACTAGATATCGAGCAAAGCTGCATCACATTTGCTATTCCTTCCCAGGGAAGGGATGCTCAGACTACCACCACTTCCTTTCTACTTTCTTGCCTGTTTCCTCCCTTCAAAAATGGTTTGTCCATGCCTTCATTTCCATGTTTTACACATGGCATTCAAGTCGAGTTCTTACAATATTAATAGGCCCTGCCTGGAATTGATAAAGTTTTAGAGTATTTTATGTTACTGGAATTTCTTATACCGAATTCCCTTTTCCAGGTTAATTTATGGCAGAAAAAAACCCCCACTGTACTTATCTTAATTACTTTATTGATTCCTGGAAAAAGAAATACAAACTCAAACTGGGAAGAAGGAAAGACAACATGCACTTGTCTTCCACATACAGTCAAAACCCTTCCACTGATGATGGTTTTAATAATGTCCAAGATTTACTCTTCTGCTTTTCAGTGATAAAAAACCACACCCTTTTCTTTCCCCTATTTCCATGTGAGAAACAGCAGGAGGGAAAAGGCATGGAGAGACACACTGACCTATGGAAGCTTTCATATTCTACAACTTTACAATGAGGTTACAAGCACTCACACAAAGCATTGCACAGTGAGACAGAACCTACTGTTAAGTGCCCGTGAAATGACAAATGGAAAATGAGGGGGGTGGGATGGTTTGAGAAGTCCAGAGAACAGCAGGATTCGGACACACTAAGATCAGAAGAGATTGTTACGATCTCCTGGTCTGACCTCTGTACCCACAGAGCTTTTCCTCTCGATGGCTGCACAGAAGCCACAGCTTCTTGGCTGTTCCCTTTCCCTAAAGCACTGACACTCTCCCTGCAAGGGCCAGGGGCAGGTAGTTTAAAGGTTTCTGATCCACTTCTTTCACTCCCTTGTAAACAACAGGCACATTAAGTACAACAGCTCTTCTGGGGACAGTCCTGAACCCTGACAGTGTGACCCATGTAATTAACTCAGGGCTCACTACAGGCATGTCGTGATCTGCCCTGAAAATACCAGGACACGCAGCTGCACTTGGCCATCCATCAGGCAAAGTCTTCCTTCCCGTCAAGCTTCCAGCCAGGACACTGAGCAAGGCCAGGTTTAATCCCAGGTTATGAGCGTGCATGAAAGCACACTGCTGGAAAAGAGCGGATTAACAGAAGCTGGAGTTCCTCCTCACTCCACAAGTATTGCTAGGGCAGAAGTCCTGCAGGCTGACTCACACAGTTCCCCACCCTCCCCAAACGAAGCAATCTTGGTGAAGAGACCTATAAACTGAGACAGAAAAGAATCCCTATGGGTTTGCTGAGAGGGGGAAAACAAAATAAACAAAGAGACAGGGAAAAGATCCTAAAGAAACATGTTTAGATATTTTCTAGGACCTTTTCTTTTTTTGAAAAGTAATAGAGAAAGATCACTTTTTTAAATTTAAAAGATTCTTATTAAGTAATTTTTATAAAAGTTAGTTAGAGACCTGTACTGGCCATGTTCTAAACCAGATTGGCAAACATGAAGATTAGAAAAATGAAAAGATCCTCTTGCAGAAAACACTGTCTTTCGGGTTTTTAAACTCTGGCTTTTCACAGCTCCAGGCTTTCTTCCAAGTCCAGCCTGGTCTGGTCTAATTCAACCAAAGGAAGGGGCAGTGCACAGCTGTGGTAGCAAGGATGTGAGAACACGCAGGCAAGGGATGAGGGTCGTGTCCTCTCCCTGCTGCCAGGAATGGAACAACAGCCTGGCAACACCATGCCAGCCTGGGTCCTGATCTGGGGATGGAAAAAATAATCACTTCTTCCTACAGGGAAACTGCAAAGGATCAACAGGTTTTCTGTGCTATTTAAGGGAATAATAAAATATAAAAAAAAGACTATTTGGCTTTTATTAAGAACGGCTGTGCTCAGGTTAGAGGTTATTCTAATAGGCATTATCACCAGTGGTTTGAGTTCTTTGGTTGCTGCCTGAGCAGAGCTGGAAAACAGATCTGTACTCCCTACAATAAGTTATTGACTGCTATGACTCTCAGGAAGGCCAAGGTGTGGTCCTTGCTGGCAGGTGAGAGGATGTTTGTTTGCCAGCCTTCTCCCCAACCGGAGGAAAGGTGCTCATAAAATAAAACTTCAGAAAGAAAGCCAAAAAAGCAAGAGCCAGGATTCCCCTCAGTGACTTTTTGGTGTTCAGTGGACATGCACATTTTGACCACATTGAACCACCAGAGATACATCAGAGCACAAAGGCACCCCACACAGACAACTGGGGTCATGTGGGTCTGTATTAAAATGCACAGAGGGCCGACCTTGGCTACATCTTGTTCTTCGGAGCCACCAGTAAACGCGACCAGGAACGCAGAAAGCACAGATCATATACACCCACATAGACCCAGGCCCCTGTGATGTGCACCAGACCACTGCTAACAGCCACTAAAGGACATTCAGCTGGGATTTAATTAACTATCCACCCCTGGAGGCAGGTAGGGAAAGATCCTTTCCTTGCTGATGGAAGTAAAATGAAGCAGAAAGGTGAAGTGACTGCTTAAGTTTGTCCCATGAGCCAGAACTAGATTTCGTCACCTCCTCCCTCTCAACCCAGCTCTCGTTCCTGCAGACGACACCAACTCTCAGGTCTGCTCCAGGTGGGCAGGTAACTCACATGTACTTCATACCACAGAGGAGGAAAAGTCACAGACAAAAGGGACTCAAGGATTTAAAGATTTGGAGCGATTTATAACTCGTACGATGGGAATGGTGGAGGTTGATATTTGAAAGCAAGCAAGTAAAAGCATAAAATCAGGACTGAAGCTGAGGTGCTAAGCATGGCAACCTGACTGCAATCAGCAACTCCTTTCACACTTCTCCAGTGCCCTCAAAAGCCTTCAGATATAATGCAATTCAGATTTCATTCATGAATCCCTGGTACTATACCAGTTCATATCTCAGTATCCTTTTTCCTCATTTTTCCTACTTGAAAAAGCCCAACTTTATCAATGATATCATTCCTTAGGGCACTACCAGTACAAAACCCCAAGGGATGTAAAATTTAATGCCTGGTGTCCTTAAATCTTGTAAAGTGTATTTTCTAAGTGTTTTGGTTGCTGAAAGCTTCAACGACATCAGGCTGTTCAGTTATCCTTTGTGAGTGTTTTCATCACTCTGATCTCCTATTCTAAAACACAACTGCTAATTCCTCCTAGATAGACACAGGAAATTTTAATAAACCTGACAGCTCTACCTCATGTCATTATAAAGTAATGTCCCTTGCTAACTGCTGATTGTAAAAAGTTGGACTTGAAAATAAATTGTAGGCTCTGGAAACAGAAAGGTACCATGCCTAGACTTACAGCAGTTGGTACAAAAGTTCCCAGGTGAAATGCTCTATGGGCAGAGGCTCTGAAAAAAAAGCACACTTAACTTAGGAGCCGTGAAGTTACAGGCTAATTTCAGTATTTGGTGAATCTTAAAATAAAGCCTCCATGTAAGCCTTTTTAGGATTGTGGCCCTCACTTGTTTCTAACTGAAGAAATGAAAACTATCATTACATAGCTCTGGAAAAGGCTTATTCCCAAATAGATCCTATTTACAGGCCAAATTCTACCCTCTCATGTTTACATCCAACTCCCATAAAAAAAAAATAAAATTAAATACCATCCCCTGAAGATCACGGGATCGTGCCCACATGTTCCCAAGCAAGCTCAGCTTGGCCAGAGCAACTCTGCAGCAGTTCCTCGGAGCAGCATCTGTTGCTCCCTTGCCCTCAGGAGCACCGGGACACAGCTGCAGTGCCCGTGGGCTGCGGGGAGGGTTGATACCCAAAACCTGTGGGGCAGGGCTGGCCCTCCCTACCTCTGTGCACCAGCTAATTCAGAGCCAGCCCAGAAGCTGCATTCCCACCTCTGACTATGCTGTAGATGCACTGAGGGGAGCAGCACAACCCCAAATTCTTTTGAAAAACTAGCCCTTAAAGTCTAATTTCAAAGACAGACTTTTTCAGCTACCACAGGCCTGACAAATTTACAGTTACAGAAGCACGAGTTTCCACTGATATAAGGAAGGTTCTGCACTTCAGCTTATTTAACAGTTGAGGCTTTCAAGATCACTGGCATTTTCCCAGTCTCCTTGAAAGCACCACCTCAGCCATACCTTGGTGGGCCAACACAGGTGAAACCAAGAGGGCATGTCGAATTTTTAAATCAAAATCACCACCTCTCAGGACAATGGAGTGCAGCATTTCTTGACAAAAATAATTCTCAGTTTCTTTTGATAAAAACACTACTTTTGTTTGTTTGTTTAATGCTCCCTGTGAGTAAATCTGCCTGGCAGCCCCCCCCCTCCCTCCCTCTCCACGATGCTGCCGAATTTTGATTGCGTGGGGAAGCCGGGATGGCTGTTAACCTCTGTATCGTCGGGTCAGCATCACAACAACACGCTCCTCCAGCAATCCTACACCTCCTGTCAGAGCATTCCTCTACCTCCGCTTGTTTTTCCAAGTTTAATTAAAATCCACTGCATTTTTTTTCCCATCTGCTCTGAGGGGTTGAGCAGCTCAGCCCTGTTTCTGCTTCTGGAAAGCAGCAGGAGCAGAGGGGTTAACACTCTGTATTCAGAACAAAAACCACAGCGCCGAGGCAGATCTGCACTCATCCAATCCATTCCCTGACAAAACTTGTTGCTAGTCCTGTCTGCACCATCCTAGATCTCCCAGGTTTCGCTGGCCTCTAGCCAAAAGTGTCGTTTTACTCTCATAATGAAGGGGGCCAGAAGGATTTATCTTTCCCAACCTCTCCCTACATTATGTCCATCCCTGCAGAGCAATCTTCTTGTTTTTCCACATTTTCTTGCAGTCTGAAACCCTCCCAAGGGCATATCCCCAAGGATCTGCTGAGATGGAAGGCTTCTCAGCTTACAGCTTCTGCCTACAGTGCTGTATTTAGCCCATTAAAAATCCCAATAAGGTTACACATAAAAGCTCCTTCAAAGTTTTGGCCCTGACACTTTACTCCTCACCTTCTAAATCAAGTTATGCCCTATTTGAAAATCTTCAGAAATTGTTTGGAGGAGTGAATGACCTATTCTGAGGCTTTAAAATTAGATCAAAAGTATAAAGTTGCTTCCTCCCAAGCCACTGTATTACTAAACAAGGAAACGGTCACACAATAAAATTTCCACAAGAAGAATGGAGCCTGTAAACTGAAGCTGTCACAGGTGAAGTAGTGAAAAAAAAAATAGAAAAAAAAAGAAAAGGAAAAAAGAAAAAGTGAAGACTGATGATGCAGTATTTATTAAGACCATAAGAGCTAATTCAACAATTTTCCCCAGGCACTAAGTGCAGGCTGAGAGACTCGGGTTAAGGGGGAGATGCAAATTTTGCCCTCCCCTGCTTGAGCAGTCTGCTACTCTGCCGAAGTGAGGGGATTACAGACAAGTAAGTACAAAGTCTGCCCACTGGGTCCCTCCTTTCCCCTTCCAGTCCCTTTTCTCCCTACAACACAAGACCAAGTTAGTCCCAATATCCCCACTGACTCCTGAAAGCCCTCACAATGCAAGGAAAGCACACCTGAAAAGCAACCAGAAAAATCCAGCTCTGTGTAACGATAGGTTAGGTTTCTCTGAAAAGATTTATTTTCCCGGGCCAGGAAGAACAATCCAAGATTAAATTGCTCCTGGCCCAAGAAGAAAACTCCCCAATGAAAGATCTGCAGCTGGAACTTTACAAATAACCCACTGATGAGGCACAAATACCTGTTCTTCTAAGGTGGCTGTTAAGACTCCACTGGCTCAGCCACTACCACAGTTGAAGTAGAAATCTCCATTAATTTTAGGTAAAGTGAGCAAATGAAAGTCTGAAAGCAGGGGGAAGGATCCTGAAGCCAGTGAGTGTGATTTTTACACACTAATTGCTGATAAAACCATACTTAAGGGAAGAATGAACTTCAGTAGCACATCCATTGTTCCCTGTTGACATGGCCTACTGAAGGGAATCTCAACTAGATCAAGCCTGCTTTGAGTTTGACTTTGTGTTTTGATTCCAGCTTTGATAAGGTCACACCTTAGAAGAGCCATGCACAGTGTAACAGATGGGAATAAAGCTTTCAGCTACTCCCAGACTCCTCTAATAGCATTTCCAAGAGAAGAAAAATCAAATTTTTTTTTTATATCTATATAAATAGGTACGGGTTTTCAAGTTACTTTGGCTCCCACCTCATCCCACCAACCCACACAGGGATGATTCTGCTGCAGTGGAGGCTGTGACAGCTGAGAGTGCTGGGGCAAATACCCACTCAGGCAGGAGGAGCACCTGCAACTGCCTCCCCAAGGACCACAGCCCTGCCGAGCCACAGCCCTCAGGGCAGCAGCTTCAACCATGAGCTCTGAAAATCACCCAGCTCCCCAAACCCAACCTACTCCTAACAGTGTCAAAGACCTGTTTATGCTCAGGCATTCCTTCCTGAATCAGGCAGCCATCCTCCACTGCTCTCCACTCCTAGCACCAATCTCACACTCAGAATTCACCTCTCTGAAGCCTCAGACTCTTCCTTCAGTCCCCTTCCTGCTGCCAGCTTGAGATCCAATCCTTCTTGGCTGTCACTGCTTAGACAGCAAAGGTGTCAACTACAGGGTATACTACCAAATTTTAAAAAATGAAACACAAAGAAAACATAAAATAGTGAGGTAATGGTGACCTAATTTCCTAGACTGGCTGTCTGCTAACCACAACTTTAAGGTTTCAGAGACTTTGGCTCACTATCAGCTTGCTCTAAAAATGCCTTCTCTGCAAACCAGAAATAAGCATATTATGTTGTTTTCAGATAATACCATACCAAAAAAAAAGAAAAAAAGGCCACAAAATTGCCACCCCGTAAATAACAAGGCAAAAAACCTTTTTATTCACATTGAACTTCTTTTAAAAGAAATAGGAGCTTAACTCTAATCCATCACAAGAACAATGCTGTCACACAAATGACCCCACACCAAAATTTCTACAACACAATTTTCAGTGAAATTTTTTAGAAAGGTCTTTAGGTTAGTGTTGCTTTACATCAGGTCAAGAGATGAGAGGCAACAGTATTAGCCATAATGCTGAAAATGAACTGTGGTGAGAAAGTTTGGGAAACTGCATGCCACAAGAATGAAATGCCTGGAAAATGTGGGAAGCAATGTGCTTAAGGCTGCGGCGGCTGGACCGAGGCACAAGAGGTCATGCTTAGCAAAGCCTCTGGAATTCTCAGGGATTGTACTGCAGTGACACGAAGGAATTTCGGGGGATGTTGTATACTCAGAGGGCTGAAAAGCATTTCACAAGATTCTGCACCAGACAGCAACAGCTAAGGTGAAGAGTTTTGGAAGAAGATCTAAGTAGGAGCCTATACATTAAATAGAGATAAGGGCAGGAGCCAAAGCGTACCAAAAGTGAAAATATTTTAGGTTGGAATAAAATCAAATGATCACTCCAGAGGTCAGTTTAAACCCCTTTTAAAAAATACATAGGTACTTATTTATTTATACAGGCTCTTCTTGCCTATTTATGTGTTTGACAAAAGTATAGTAAGTCCAAAATGTGGTTGTGGTTCACTCTCCCCTTCCATGTTTCAGTGTATTACATTTGCACATCATTTTACAGTTGCTAAAGAGCAAAGTAATGACACTAAATTGAAAGAAGACTAGATCAGTGAAGGAACAGAGCCATCATACATCAAGTGATGTTTGATAGATGTGAGCCTGAAATAGCTTCATCAGTACACAGCATGTGTGCCTAAACTGCTCATACTTGGGGGTAAGTAAGCACAAGTACTCAAAACCACAACTCAGCACAGCAGACAAGGGGAAAAAAACAACACATGAGGCTGCATTTCCACGGGTCACAAAGACGTTTGCTCTGGAAACTAAAACAGTTACAGAAAAGCTGTGGAGGAGAGTGGGACAAGAGTGTAGCCAAGTTCAAGATGGAGCTTAAAGGAACTGAGACACTGTTTCCTCGTCCACAGCTGAAGTCAGTGAGGCTCCTCCATTCTGAAGTAGGGATCATGGCAGAACTGTGGCTTAGAAATGCCAGTACCACACACAGGAACAGTGAAAAGCACACAAATGTTCATAGAACCATCGGGTTGGAAGGGAACTTTAAGGTCACCTCATTCCAATCCCCTGCCATGGGCAGGGATACCTCCTACTAGACCAGGTTGATCCAAGCCCTGTCCAACCTGGCCTGGAACAATTCCAGGGATGGGGCAATCACAGATTCTCTGGGCAACCCGTACCAGGGCCTCTCCACCCTCGCAGTAAAGAATTTCTTCTTAATGTCTAATCTAACCCTGCCCACTTTCAGTTGAAGCCATTCCACCTTGTCCTGCCACTCCAGGCCCTTGTAAATAGTCCCTCTCATCTGTCCTGTAGGCTCCCTGTAGGTCCTGGAAGGCCACAATTAGGTCACCCTGAAACCTTCTCTTTTCCATGCTGAACAATCCCAGTTCCCTCAGCCTTTCCCCACAGAAGAGGTGCTCTATCCCTCTGATCATCTTGGTCCCTTCCCTGGTCTCACTCCAACAGCTCCATATCCTTCCTGTGCTGGGCCCCCAGAGCTGGAGGCAGCACTGCAGGTGGGGTCTCACCTGAGCGGGGCAGAGGGGCAGAATGCCACTTTCCCCTGCTGCCCAAGCTACTTTTAGTGTGCTACCAAAATCACATCCAAGACATTTGCTAAATACCCATATTGATTAACTTTTATAAATCCCAGTTCACTTTCTCAAGGACATATTATTACAATCCCAGAAACAGTCCAATGAAAAGCAATCAGGGAAATGCCAAATACCAAATCCCAAACTCTGCAAGAACTGCTGTAGGAGGCAGGTTGATTCCCAGCAGAAGAGACAATTTTGAGGAGACCTTTTTGAAATTTTTTATCAGTATGGGAGGGACAGACATCGTTCACACGCCAACTGTTTCACAGTGGTAAAAGGTCCAGCAACGAAGCAGCAGTGTAAAAAGAAGAACAGAAGTACACAGATCTGTTTCAATGCCTGGTTAACTCAGGCAAATGTAAGTTGGAGAAGAAAACTAAGTTTTTAACTGAGCTTAGAGCAGACTTACTAAACAGCAGTTCTGGATGAACCCACCTAAGCTCCTGGATCTACTGGTTTGTGCTGGACCAGTCTTTGCTAAAAAGTCAGCCAACAGCAAAATATTCAGTTCCAGGAGCTCAGAAAGAATAAGAGACAGTGAGTATAGGCCATTTGATACTTTTTTCAGGAAAGAAAAGTGAAAACCAAAATTATTCCAGACTTTCCCTAAGTGCCATCAGTTTTCCTAGTTTCAACACCATCCAGCAAACACATCAACTTTGCTCATTTGCACTGAGCTAAGAACCTCAAGTGCTGCAGATCCCAGGCAGGGTTTTAGAAAAAAAGGAAATTTACCATTCTTATCACATAGCATGTCCTACATCCAGCTCAATATTAGGAAAGCCTCTGGCCTCTCAAAGACTCCATACCTAAACAGCAATTGTAAGCTCCTCTAACATGTCACAGACGTTTGCCAAGTGATTACTCAGCAGAACTACCAAGAGAACAGAGGAAGACACTTCTCTACTTCTTGGCTTTTAAATGCATCTTTTTCCACCCAACTATTTTACTTTTCTCCAGCTTTATTGCAAGGCACAGAAAAATCCTTTACCCATCAGGTCTTCCTAACATTGCCCCTGTGATAATATGTAAAGGATGCTGCATTACTCTGAGGTGAGTTGGCACACACAGATCCCAGGTGCCATTTTCCAGCTTGCCTCCAGGAAAAGATGTTATAAGTTATTCTTTGTAAGCAAACACTGGCCTAGTAAGTACTGTCCAAAAATTCCAGTTAGCCAGCTCCAAGTAATCACTTGTCTCATTTCCTACCTGGGCAACATACCTTGCCTGTCTGACAGAAGTGACATTACACCATCCTATGGCACAGTGAAGGAGAGGGAGATGGTAAAATTGAATTTTGATCACTGCAGTAAATTAATGATTTCAACTGTATTACAGAAGAATGGCATTTGTTGCCTTCCTATGATAAATACACAGGAAAGGGAACGAAACCATGTTTTGTTCTGGAGATTTATATTAAATAAAAATGAGTGCACATAAAAAAAAAAAAGAAACCAATAGTAAGTAAACTAAAACATCAGATGCTCTCAGTCAGAAGCCCTTATTAGATCTGTGCTTATGGCATTTTACACCAAATTAAAATTTGGCACCAGCTGAGGATTTTCATTCTGTATAAACACCTTCCATAAAAACCAAAGCAAATTTGCCAGAATATTTATACAAAACTTGCAGTAGGTTTTATAAAAAAGTAGTATGTGGTTCAGCCAAAATTTTCATAGTCACAAGAATTTCAATTAGCAAAAGGACAGTTAAATCTCCAGTGGTCCAAACACAGGTCTGAGCCTTGATTTCTGCTGCTACTAATTCATCTGAAACACAAATGTCTGAAGACTTTCGGTTTTGCCTTGCCTTGCAGCACAGCAAATGAAAAAAGAAACAGGCTCTTAGTCCTCACTAACTCCAACCTCCCCCAACTCTGTAGTAAAATATGCAACATCTCATCCAGCTAAAGGGAGTTCAGAACCATGGCTCCACGCATTCCAGGGCTTCCTTAGGCAACTGCTTCCTTGCCATAGTATAGGTCTTGCCAAGGAAAACCTTGGTTTTCCTACTAGAGCTCATGACAATCAACAAGGTGGCAAACTCATGCTAGAGTTGCACACAGTCACGAAAAGAACACAGAAAAGATGTTTCTGCTGCTGCACAACTGCACTGTGGCTCATGAAAAGTGAGAGTCTGTGTATGTGCACGGCCATTGGAGACCTTGGCTTGGAGTTCGGAGCAGAGAGGGACTGCCACCAGCCTTGGAGTGAGGATTGGAGAAGATAAGGAAGGCGTGCTTGAGGCTCAGACAGGCACACAATTGGTGACCCCCATGAAGTAAAAAGGTGCCTCGTTGCCCTACGTGACTCTGAGCCCTGCGCCGTCAGGCCAGCGTGCCATATGATCCCATTCAGAAATGTGTCAGACTCCTGCCCACATTCTGGCAGAAGCAAAAGGGTAACTTTGCTTCATTCCTTGTCTGCTGCTCCTCGTGACAATTTTGTAAATTTAAATAGCCCTGCCTGGTATTTACCCCTTCCTGTACTTCTCAATGGGCCAAACCCACACCCTTTCAAAAGGTTTCATTTACCAGGTGGACTAGGCATGGCAGAATACACCTTTATTTCTTCACAGAGAGATTCCCAAACTAGTTTGGAAAGGGAGTGCATGAAACAGAAGCTGTCTGGTTGCTGGAGCACAGACCTCCGCTCAGGCTAAGCTGCCCTGGTTCTCAGCCTGTTAAAACAGTGTCAGCATTTCCTTCTCCGCTGGAAACAATTTACCTGCACCATCACATCATGGCACATGCCTTTTTCATACCTTTATCGTGCTGGTGCCTGAGAGACATCCTGTGTGACCCAAACCCAGCTTTTTCCTCCTGTGTCATTTTTAGACATGGAGGTTACCACAGAAATTCCCGTTAGCCCCCATGTGTCCAGCCTGGCACCTCACACTATCACGTGTCGTCTCGTTTTCGTTGCTCCAGCCCAAGTGTGTCAACTCTTTCGGTGCAGTTTCCTGATTCTTTATCACGTTGATATCGCCTTTTCATTTGACTCAGAAGAGCCATCAGTACCTCCCCATGTTTAATTCCTTAGCAAATATTTGAAACAACCCCACTTTGAGACCAAAGGAGCTTGCCACCTTCTTGTAGCCTGGTAATTCCCACCTATTGTAGCCTGCCATGGGCTTCCATTTAGATATTTTCTCGTGCACTCGATAATACCTGCATCAATTTCTATCTTCTTAGTTTAACTAAAAACTTGCTCAGTAAATCACACCAGCTGCTGTACCAAAATGCAGATAGATTGGGTATACTCTGTTACTTGTTTCCAAGATAAATATATTTTATTAAAGAGAAAGACATAGGGAATCAATTAACAATCATGTGATTTAATCATCTTTTAAAGCTGTGGCTTAAAAAAGCAACCAGGAAACTTCAGCTGAAATACTGTAGCTTATCTTATCTTGGACTTGGACTTCTCAGCTATTTTCTAAACAAAAATTATTAGCCACAGAGACCAGTGATTTTGCAAATAAATGGAAGCTTTATAGTAGATTAGGCACTTTTTATCACCTCAGGGGATATACTGTACACTTATTTAAAAAAGCTTAACATTCATTTATTCACACATTTGTTTTACATGCTAATATATTAAAGATAATTAACAACTTCGTTTCCTAAATGATTCTTAAATTCATTATTTATGTCAACTGTATCCTGAATGCAAACTGGAATTGGTGTCAACCTCTCAAAGCAGCTTTTATTCACCAGCTTGCAGACAAGAACAAACCTTTCTGCCTCTTCCACCTACTAGCCTCTTATCCCCCTTGACTGAACTCTAAATAAACTAAAAAAAAAATCCCCATAACAAGAGTAAAAAAGCAACAATTACAGTAACAAAGCACTTTCAGCAACAAGCTCTGCTTTTAGGTGCCGATTTTCTGACATCCCCAATTTTAGCAGCTAGACACTCTTTAACATTTCAGCAGCAAATATTTAAGCAGCACTTTTGCTGTTATTTAAGTGATTTTTCTGTTACAGTTGATTTATGTTTTAAAACAGACCCTCTCGGTTTCAAATTTGAGCAGGGTTTTAAAAAGTTATTGAACTGAACCTGAAAATCCAATTGACATTTTAAAACTTCCTTTTTAAACTAATGGATATTTATGAACTCTGGCTCAGCTTGCTCAGCCTGCCTTTGGACAACTTTGGTTGCACAGCTTCATGAAGGCATCTTCAGGCATTTCCCCCCTCATCCTCTCTCTTTTCTTTCCTCAATTCTCTGTACTATTGAGGTCACACTAATCCAGCTATAGTTCCTCACATGACTTTTGTCCTGAGAGATGCCAGGGGCTACTGTGCCATCCCTGTGAGTGGTATTTATTAAATTATGCCTCTGTAGACATTGATTTACTTAAAAAAAAACCCAGGCTTGTGCAAAATAAGTGTTAGCTAAGAGGAAGTACACAGAGTTTAATAGACAGGGATGGGCATGTTTTGCTAACTAGCTAATCAGACTCAGAAAAGCATAAACCCATTTAAAACTTCCTGGTAAAACCTGGTGCTGTCACAACCAGCCAGTCACCAGAGCAGAGAGGAGTCACTCTCCATGTTGCCCTCGTCCCCTCACTTGCTGCTCTGTGCTCTCTGTGGTTCCTGCTTTGAGCCAGGCAGTATTTAAGGCAGCGTGAGCTGCACTCGGCTGGCCAGGTCAAACAGCTTCGCGGGGACACGCAACGTCTACAGGCGCTGTAGGATAATCCTGGAGTCCTGCCCAGCATTCCTGCTCTTGCTTTCATAATCACACATAAATTAGCTGGCACTAATGAAACGTTCATAACCGTGTGTGGAATACTGTTGCGTGGCTAATGCCTATCTTCAGGTGCATAATTAATTGCTCTGAGAGGCATTTTGAGGCAGGGGGAATAAAAGCTCAGCATAAATGCTGATCCAACAGTCTGTAAAGCCAGTGGACTAGAACTGAGAGGCCTCCAAGATCAGTAGCTTTCAGCTAAAGGCTCCCACTATCGTTATGCAGAGGACTAATTAGGATATTATTTGTTACCATTTGGAGGAGCAGCTTCTCAGTTTGGTTAGAGGTGAACACTAATCAGCTGCTGAAATCTAAACTGATTATGTCTGAAGTGTCGACAGATGCAGAACTCCCCGAGTGAAGAACGAACATGTGTCAGCTTTTTGAGACAAGCTAAGGGAATACTTGTTTAACAGAAAAAAAAGCACACATTATTTAATACTGTGCAACAGTCATGCACAAACAGAATGAATCATATGGAGAACAGTGGGATAGAATGTACCAGTCTAACACATAAAAATAATTATGTCAAATGTCCTTTTTCTTCTCAACATAACCAAACTTCTTTCCCACCGATGTTATTTTCTTAATAGAGTTGCCGGGGGTAAGAGAGGGCTACAAAAAGGAAACACAACCCCCCCCCATTGTCAGCAAAGCCTCCTGGTTCACTGCTCTCTAGAATGTACATTAACACTGTTATTTAAATAAACATTATAAACAAGTTCTCCATTCCTCAAACACTAAGCTCAAATCCTTCCCTTGATCCCAAAATCATCTGTGCAAATTTTCACGTGGTAACCCACTGCCACCCAGTATATCTGCACACAACAAAACAGCAATCTTTGCCCTAAGGAATTTAGAAGGGAATTTCATATGGGTAATACTCCCATCCCTGTTTCAAGGCAGTTTAAAAGTAGTAGAAAGGTCCTAGTTTTAACCAGGGCAGATATATGGTCAGCCAGCGAGGACTGCCTACCTTGGCAGGACCTAAAAATTTTTTAGATTTTGCCAGAGGGGCACTCCATCCTGTTTTCAAAATGTCATGAGACTGGAAGGGAATAAAACCGAACCAATTTCCTTTGATCTTCTCCCCAGAGCAGCAGGGTCTCATTCAATGTACTTAGTAGAGTCTGGACTGAACAGTTCAACATCCAGCAGGAATAAACATCGACACTGCACTGAATACAAGTTATGCAAACGCATTAGTATGTAAAGGACCGGGGCTTCAAAGACCAGATTTGAGAATTGAAAAGAACAGAGGGGAACAGCATCAAACGTGGCACATTTCAGCACAGTCACCTGCTCACACAATGACCAGGTACAAACCGAAGCAGGCGCAGTCCATGTGCTCACTGCGAGGCAACACTTACCAACAACTTGTTATTACAACAAGTTGTGACAATTTGCACACTTAGCCCTGGCTGCACCACATGGCTAAAAATGTGCAACAGTTCAAACTGCTCTTTCATAAGGTATCTGATGAATTATAACCACACTGCAAAAGCATCTAAGCTACATAAGGTGCTGAGCATATAAATGGAAAGAGACAGTCCATATCCCAAAAAGCTTTAATCCTCCTGAAAATTAAAATCCAAACAAACGTGTGGGTTTGAAATGTCATTGTTCAGCACCAGCCAATGAGATATTCCAGTCTGAGTTTCTGAACCATCTGGTAAAGCATCACAACAGCTTTAAGCATCCAAGGATCTGTCAGGGGCTTTAGTTTAGAAATACTAATAATCCCATCATGTGCAGCTCCTGCTGAATGGAAGATATACCTACTCAATGATTTACTCCCTGCTCCTTTACCCAACCAAGCTAGGGAGAATCAGCCTGGACAAAATCTGCTAACATTTCTCCATTTGAATGCAGCAGTACTCAAATTATTTGAGAACCATTACCCAGAATCACACTCCTTCAGCTTACAAGTCACAGTGAGGACCTTTGGTGGGCCGAAAGGAAAGAACAATTTCCAGGAAAAGCATTCAGAAAGAGAAAGCATTTTGCTTTGAACTACTTAGTTCTATTGATTTTATGCTAGGGATTTCTTTCTTTCTTTTAGAGGTGACATTTGGGTGGAGGGACAAGGAGAAAAAAAAAAACCAAAACAGGGAGGGAGCTTCATTAAACACATTTAACACCTCTATACAACCCACAGAGCAAGAAACACTGGTCAGGTGTAGTGAACTCATAGCTGGAAGACAAGTGTTTCAGCGTGTTTGCGGCTCGGTCGCTGCCTCACCGCAGCGACCAAGTCCTTTAGATCAACTCTTCAAATGTCCAGCTGCATGTACCCCTGATCCGTTTTGAAATGGCCCAGCAATCCTTGCTATCTCTAAAAGTCAGGCCTACAATATCCCAAGGGAGGCATTTCAAAGACAGGTGGTTCTTGCTAAAAGAAGAGAATAAGCTCTTCTGCCACCTCCAGCCTCTGAAAGTTCAGAGAATGCTGTTTGTTCATCATTGCAGGGCACTTTGAAGGCTTTGGACTAAACACCCTCTCAGAACCTCATCCATAGCCTGCTAGCACTAATTAAGGGCCTTTGGAGTTCTTTTTTTTTTTTTTGGGACTGATGGCCCCAACATGTGGCTTGTGGTGAACATGCTGCACTTGGGAGACTTTGATAATGCTCAGAGCAACAGAAATAGAAAAGTGAGGTGACACAGAGACCTGAACATGATACGTTTGCAGCATGGGCAATGGTACGGGGTCTGGAAATTAGAAAAAAAATAAAATTGAAAATAAGCACTTTTTAGAAGAAACCAGCCATTGAAAGTAGCCTCAGTCCAGGTTCACCAGAAAGGCACTCTAAGCCCAATATGCAGAATCTTCAGGGAAGTTGTTTAAAAATGCTTTGTGCAGAGACAATTAACTCGAATTTATTGATTGAGATGGCATCTCTTAATCGTTCAATTTGTTAAATATTTCTCTTTGAAGAATTTTCTTTCCAAAGAGCCACTTAACAGCAGTTTCTGTAACTTGCCACTCAAGCTATTGGTAGACACGTAAGAGTTATATATATGGTGATGAGCTTTCAGTAGTTCAAAAAACAGCAGCAGCAACAACAACAATAAGAAAAAAAAATGGTTTGTCTTTGAAAACCACACTGGAAAATAACCACTTACAGGTAATTTTAAATAGAGACTTGTGAAGTAAAGACAAATGCAACCAAGAGCTAATAAAGCCCTATCTGTTAAACTCAGCATCCTGTGAGCTGATATTGGGCTTTTAGCACTCACTGTTCTGCAAACCACTGGAAAAAAAAAAGGTAATGGGTAAAACTCAAAAAGATGTGATCAAGTCTTCCTATTTCACCTAAAAGCCACATGTCATTTGCATGAACTCTTGAGCAAATCATTGTGGAAAAATCGGCTGTTGATCAGCTGCTGGTTCTATATTGCAAGTTGTCCAGGAACAGGGGGAAGGGGGAAAATTATTTTCAAAATTAAGATTCGGGGTGATGTATAAAAGTCATTGATCAGTACACAGGCCAAAGAAGCAATGCAAGTTACAAGGTATTGAATTAACAGGAGTCAAAAGCCACAAAGCATCAGCCCTTTGCTAAACTCACATGCTACCAACACCTGAGCAAGAGGGACAGTTTTAGGTAAATGAAGAACTCTTCTTTATTGATGGGAAAGCACCCACTATGGGGTGTGTGGCCTTAAAGAAGGAGAAGCAAATTCACTAGACAAAATGTCAATGCTGAATGAAAACCTACTGAACACAACTGACAAGCTCTTTCTTTTGCTCATATCTGGGCCTTTTCCTATTAGCATCCAACTTTTTGCACTTTCTAATGCAAACCAGGAAAGCCAAGCTGCCCCACAGTCAAACCTTGTGGGAAAGCTCTCCCTTACACAGGATCACAGAGAGGGAATTTACCATGGCGGCAGCATTGAATTTTTCTAAAGAAACTACACAGAGGGAAACCAGTGTTTGGCTTCTCAGTGTCCAGTTATGCTCATCACCAGCTCCTCCCTACTCTCTGCCACTAATTATACATGAAATACACGTATAATTCTACCCATGTGGGTATTCCCATGGCCTGCTCTGATAAGTCAAGGTATCCACGTGCCAAACCACAACCAAAACTCACAGTTTACACTTGGTAGACCTCTGGACATACCCTGAGATCCTCAGTCCTCAAAAGCAGAATTGTGATGAACACTCTTTGTGTCCCTGTCAAAGCTGAAGAGGCTGGTGACCATCCATTCACTAGGTGACAATGCTCTCAGAAGAGGAAAGGGCAGGTCTGAGTTATCACAGCCACCCCAAGCAAAGCATGTTTTTTATTGGGGCAGATGAGAAAGAAGGAAATTAGGCTTGGACAACAACTATCATGGATGTACGACACAACTCTATCATTAAAGAACACCTCACTTTTCAACCGACAGCAGGCTAAAAATAACAGTAATTTAAACTGAAATGGAAACAGGAGATATTTTTCATTAGAACTGATTTTTCAACCAACTCTAACAAAAATAGAGGAAGAACTAACATAAAAGGCATGAAAGTATAATATTAAAAGTATTTCATGTTTTGTGCCTCTTGCTACAGTAATAGCACCTCCACAGTAGCCCAATCCACAATTTTCCTGGCAAGATCAAAATCAGACTGACCCAGCACCTCACTCCATATAATTTAGCCTTCCATGAAGAAACATAAATAATACTTCACTCTCCCTCATGCAGCTACTATTTATCAGCTACAAACATCTTTACTCTGAAATAAAGTAGGTTTCCAGCTCCCTAGATCAGGGGATAACTTATAGTAGCATTTCAAAATCGTGTTTGCCCAGCTGGGGAGATTTCAGAGTGAAAAAGGAAGTCCTGCAGGCCATGCTGGTGTCTGATAGTCAAACCTCTGAACTGTTGCATGAAGCACCAAGTCTGAACGAGGAGGAGTGAGGAAAAGGAAATGTACACATACCACGGCTTCACACTTCTACAACACCTCGTCTCCACAGCTCTCTGCAGAGGAAAAAGGTTTGAATCTTCATCATCCCCATCTACCAGGGATGAAACCCTGGCAGAGGAGAGTGGGAATTTCCCCGAGATAAAAAGGGTACTGGGGGAAAAAGAAAGTTCGCGCTAAAAAGTTTCACTGACTCTCAGGATCACACTAATACTACCACTCTTGTTTTTCCCATCAGAAAAGTCCTACCACGTAATTGCTCCTCCAACACAGCAAAGAACATTGAACTTGGAGTTCAGGGAAGCAGGAGGAGGGGGGCAGTGAAGGGGAAACAGGCAGAGTTTCAAGTCTTTGGTGTGTATTTATAATGTTGTAGAGAAACTGCATTTCAGGATGGAACGATTATTGATTTCTTAATGGATTACTGCTGCACAAATTTACACTCCCCCCCAAAAACATCAATCTTAGGATAATAATTATAAACCTATCACAGTGTATAGAGCATTCTGACTGAGTAGAAACATATCGCTATCTGCCGGGAAATGGCCAGTTTTCTAATTTCTCCCACTCCAACCACATTACAGCATGGAAAGGAGCTACTGAAAAATACGTGCTCTTATAAAACAAAGTTTGTAATAGCCACAGGACATACCTCCAGTCAACTTTCATTAAACAGACTCTTTAAAACTACTGCCCTTAAGACAATGCTTGAGCCATTAGTGAACAAGTTAATTAGTTATTAGAATCCTTTTATGTTATTTTTATCATAGTAATGAAGCACCCAGCATTGAGTGAGACTCCTTAATGGGCAACACACATTCACAAACCCACACACCCTCACTTTTTCTGCTTATCAGCCTACAGTCAAATGTTTCTGTAGCTAAGTAATTTTTTAGCAAAGGCATCCATAGAACAGCTTTGCTACAAGCAGCATCATCTTGCAAAAATGACTGAAATATCATCAAGACTCCCCTTGGTTTCGAGAAGTGTCAGACCAAATCACTGGAGATGGGGCACTACAGAAACTTCAAAATCATTTTAAACCAAAAACCCTCAACCCCAAGGTTTGTGTGAGATGCAGGAATGTCTCTGTAGTGGTTCCCCCTCATACCACCCTCTGCAAGAGGCAATCTCCCTTTGCACTGGGTCAGAGGCAGCAGAAAAGCCAGCTGGATGCCTTCTTGACCACACAGTCAGTGCCAGGCATTAGCACAGCTCAGTGTACCTTCACCTCTGCAGAAACATCAGCTCCAGGAGCTCCCAGCCCTGCTCAGACACCACTGTGTGAGACTGTGCAGTAAACTGGATCAGCGAATCGATCCAAGCTAAAAATACCCCATTTTGTTGTTTGGTTTTATTTTATCAGAAAAACTGCTGGCGTTGCTGCAGGGAACAAGGCACACTGAACCCTGCTTTGAATGCTTGCCTTAGGAATAGTCATCTCTGCTAGAAGGGCATCTGGGGCACCTGCCAGTTACAACATCTTTGAACAGTCCTAACTAATGACAGCCCACACATACAGTGCCACTAAAACACACACAGGTTAAAGCCCAGCACACAACAGATTTTCAAGATCCTGCAGCACTGTTCGATAGGTGTTTGCTCTGGAGCAGAGCTGCAGTCACACCCTGCTCAACACCAATCCCACTGTTTCCAGAGCTGAGCCTCACTGGAGGCAGTGGGGAAAGGAACAGCTCGTACAGGCCAAGGGCTGGAATTTAAATGCAAAGCCCAGGTACAGCTTGATTTTAATCTGGCTATTCCCTTCCATGTTTAAAACAAATTCATATACAAATGCAGCCAGCTGATGCTCTCCCAGACCATGCTTGTCACTACCTACATTGATAGGGGTTTGCTCCAAAAGCATGTGGAATTACAAAGTGAACCTCCTACAAAGTGCAGGGAGCTTTGAATAGGTCCTAAATTACTCCAGAGGAAGCTCTCCAGCTACAGAGCACCAGATCAGCACCTTAACTCTCATTTCTCCAAGAGGCTACAATTAAATTAGCGTGGCAACTTCTCCCCTTTCTCATAACCTATAATTCCTCCTCTATCCCAGGAACCAGTCATAGCTGCTATAGAACTGCAAGAGCATCTCCAAAAAGCCTCTACTCAAAAGGTGGTTAACAAAAAAAGACAACAGCCAAAGAAAGCAGCATTCTCCAAGGTACGCAGGCCACGTAATATAAAAGCAAAGGGCCCAAAACGCAACACTTGCCATCAGCTTCAATTAGCAGTAAAGTGGGGTTTGGGAAAACAAGGGCCTCTTCAGAGCTGCTATAGGGTAAAGATGAAATCCCAGAATTAAAAACAAAATCCCCACATGCACATTAATATTCAGAGGCAATTACCTTTCAGCTTAAAGTCAGCCAACATGCATCTTACTACTGCAGCTCTTAAAGAAATCTTGTTTACAACTGGAAATGGATTACATTATCTCAGCTCCACCTATCCACATAATGCAGAGCAAACTGTCAAACATAAAATTACAAAATGGTTATTGTAAGGTATCCCCTTCAGCATAAGAATTAATTTGACCTATTTTATTACTAAATTATTACTCCCACACAAATTTTCTATCATAGATATCTATCAGCAGTGACATTTATATTCCAGTGAGGCACTCTCAGATGCCTATTTTCTTCTTCTGCATCTCAAAGGTGTATTGAGCAGATTTGATGTAAACAGCCTCCTGCCAAGCTAGTTAAAATCTTTAAACTTTATACATACAATTAGATTGTGACAATAACCATTTGCTTAAAAACAGAGAGAGAGAGAGAGAGCAAGAAAGAGAGAGAGAGATCTCAACAGAGTTTCAGATTCTAAAACAAAACGTTTCACAAGTTAAAGAAATGATTAATCTAAATTTAAGGAGGACCTACAGATATTTTTACTGTGGCTCTGGCAGGTTGCTCTGATTGTCACCAAGAGACATGATTTGACACAATGGCCCTGATTAAGAATGTGCTTAAGTCCTATTAAAGCCAATGGAAGTTAATCACCTGTTTAAGAGCTTTGCTAAATCAGGACCAGAACAGGAGACATTTCCAAAAAATCTGGGCCTAAATTGAACACACATTAATTAGCTGCACACACCAATTACATGATTATGGATGAAACACAGTTGTTTAGCATTTACAACAGCACACTTTGTGTGGAATCATTTAGAAATAAGGTCTAATTATCATTCCATAACAGGTCCCACAATGCATTATAACCCACATATACTGTGTTAATTTACTTGAAGGAATAGCTTAAAAAGGAGAAAGAAAAAGAAAAAAGCAGAAATTCTTCCAGTAATATTTGTCCAAATTCTCAAGTGGATCAAGATCTGACCCTTTTGAAACTTCACTGTGATCACAGGGAGAATGTCTGAACACTCCAGCTAGGCTCTGTTTTCTTATTGATACATTTTGCTTACAGAAAATATTCACTCCTGCATTTCAAAATGTAACATTTGTACTCCATGCTGCCTAATGACTTAAGCCCTGCACCCAGGTAACAAACAATTTGGCACTGATTTGCATATCCAGGATAACAGATATCTGCAAATTATTCCTAACAAACATTGGTGCATACAAACCAGAAGTTGTTTTAATTGTGAATGATCTCAAACATTTGAACTACCTGATATTAGCCAGAATTGACAAGTCTCACTTTTATGTCCCTTAGCCCCATATTTACTGGTGTTTCTTAGCAGCAAGATTTTCAGGTAAGTGACTACAAAAGTCTCCACTTTCATTAAATTCGGAAAAAAAAAGCATCCCCAACCCCAGAGATTGCTGAAAAGCCGTGCTTCAGTGCAAAACACAGCTCAGGAATGAGACGATACATCAAGAATTAAATTTATTAAACAAACACACATTAAAAAAAAAAACCCTCATGGCACGTAAGGCAATCTTGCGATTTCAAACTTGACTCATGATTGTGAAAGTTTGGAGTTGGCATGCCAACTTGGTGAGCCATCTGCTCACCAACAATTTATAAACGAGACTGCTGCCAAAGCCACCTGATTACTCAGTTCTAATATTAGTGATGTAACTAAAACATTCTCCAAGGGTTTTTCTCCCCATGGACCAGGAAGCACAAGAAAAAAAAAAAAACCTTACAGAGGAAAAGTTAAAAATAAAATAGGTAAAATGTATTTATGTTCAATATTCCCTTCAAGTCTGATAAGTAGGAACATTCAAGATTAAGTCAAGGCTTCAGTTGTGTAATTCCCTCTAAACCAAGTCAGAAGGAAAAAAAATAAATTAGTAGAGTGATTAAAAATGATGGGACGAGGTGAATCATAAATCACAGAGTGGTGTGGGTTGGAAGGGATCTTAAAGATCATCTCATTCCAAGCCCCCTGATGGGCAGGGACACCTTCCACTATCCCAGGTTGCTCTGAGCCCCACCCAACCTGGCCTTGAACAGTTCCTGGGATGGGGCAGCCGCAAATTCTCAGGGCAACATGTGCCAGGGCCTCACCACCCTCACAGGGAAGGATTTCTTCCCAATATCCCATCTAACCCTGCCTTCTTTCAGTTTGAAGCCATTTCCCCTTGTCCTGTCAGTACATGCTCCTGTAAATAGTTTTTCTCCATCTTTCTTGCAGGCTCCCTTCAGGTACTGGAAGGCCATAATTAGGTCATCTCCAAAGCCTCCTATTTTCCTGGCTGAACAATCCCAATCCTCTCAGCTTTTCCTCATAGGAGAGGTGCTCCATCCCCCACTGAACTTGGTGGCCCTCTTCAATCACATATTGTGTACAGTGAACTGCATATTCTGTACCCAGTGCCCATTTCTTTGTTAATGATTCAAATGGTAGTTGGCTAAAATAAAACATACCATGCTCACCTCATAATAGCATTTAATACATTTTGAAAACAGATTAAAAAAAAAAATCAAGAAATTGTGCATACGGACTAGCAGGTACAACTGCTGATTTTACTTGTGATACCAATATTACCACTACAACCAGGCAATTTGGGATAAAAACATTATCCTACTTAGACAGTTCCTTTCTTATTAAAATTCTACATTACAAATAGCAGCGAAAAAATGCTGAAAGCTACTCTACAGTAAATAATCCTTGGGGCAAAAGATACTGTAATGAAACTGCATGGAAAATTACTCACTCAATCATTTTTAAAACGTTGAGTCACAATTCAGTTTTGTTGGCCTGAAACTCCAGATCTATCTCCATGGCAAGTCAGTAGCAAATCCCAAAGCACAGCCCCTATTCCCAGAGCTCAGTCATGAGGATGAGCTGCTGCAGGACTAAATTCAGGAGTGTGCAATGTCCTACATCACCACTTCCACACAGCACCTTCTGTCCATTGAGGTAAAAAGCCAGTTTAACCACTGGCTTCAGTGTGAACGGAACCAGGACATTTCTGAGTGCTCTACAGGGGACACTAATAAGGCTCAAAACCCAGACAGCCCTGGTGGCATTAATTAAGAGGGCAATGACAGTGACAAGCACCCTGCTTCATTTCAGAACACCTTCTTCTATCACTGCCAAAAGCAGTAGTTTCTTTGAAATTAAATGCATCATCATTACACAATTACTGTTCTAATTAGCCTCCTCAACAACAGATCGGCTTTATTTACAATTAATTTTGGTTAATGAGTTAGTTGTAGTTTTATCTGACAGATAATGGGAGAGAATTAATAATTGCTTAATCCACACAAAATTTTGTTGTTCACATAGTGCACAAAATTTTGACAAATGCTTCTGAATCCCAGCCAATAACCACCAGCACATTTTCACCATTTGAAAGCAGCCAAAGCTCAGCAAATGTTACCATATTACATTATAGTAGGTTAAACTGTTTATATATATATAATTAGAATTATTATTATAAACTACAGTCATAATTATAGATTGAAATTTCATTGCTAACTCATAAGGAGGTTTTCCTCATTCCACAACATCTGTCCAGAACCAGGAATTAAGGTCACCTCTTCGATGGTCTACCAAGATCTATTCCATAAATAGTTGCACAAGAAAATAATGCAGAGACCCAAACTCGAGGATAGACTGCCTTGTGCACGCTGGGTGTGCTATCCATCCACCTTTGTCCATACCCTCCAACGAAACCACACTGGCTCTGAAGCCAGTTTAAGGTCCCAGCCCGAGGTTTTCTTTATTAGGCATCAGTTTTAAATGATTTTAAGCCATCATCTTCCGTTCCCACATCACCACCTTCTGTTAAAAACCCTTCCTGGACGCAGGGCTGGTTTTGTCTCCACCCAGACCTGAATACGGACCTCCTGACAGGAGACATGTCAGCGATTCCCCAAAGGGACTCTCTCACCCCTCTCGTTTCATACGGGCATCCAGACACCTCAGCAAAGGCCAGGAGGACACAGCAAGCTGGGGCACTGAGGTGTTTGAGAAAACACAGGGGACAACTGAGCAGCTTCAGCACAGCAGTACCAATACCACAGGGCCATTCTCTTCTTCCAGCAGAGCAGGCTCCTGCTGTGGTGCTGTCCACCAGGTACAACAGCAAACTTAAGCATCTCCCCATAGACACTTGTGAAGGAACCTCGGATAATTGTACTGCAATCACGATTATCAGTCACATTTCTACAGTGAAAACGCTA
Organism: Pachyramphus minor; assembly: GCA_013397135.1. Lineage (NCBI taxonomy): Eukaryota > Metazoa > Chordata > Aves > Passeriformes > Tyrannidae > Pachyramphus > Pachyramphus minor. Next base: position 183,901 of record VYXB01010484.1, read on the forward strand.
CTTTAGGTTTTTCCTAAGGCTCTATTGTTCTAGGCTGTCAAAAAGAATGGCCAGGGTTCCAGTGCACAAATGGCTGCAGTTGGGACACAGATAAAACATCCTGACACAAAGATGAGGAAGAGTGTTACAGAGCAGCACTATAGATTGTTTCCTGGAATGCACTGCAGTTTGCTTTGGTTTTCAGTATATATGTGATATATATTTACTAGAGCAAAAATCTTACTACCATCGATTTTGCTGTTAATATTTAATGGTTACCAGTCAGAAGCTAAATTTAAGTAACAATAGCACTAATGATATTGAATAAATGAAGTACTTAAAAAGTGAGAAAAAACCCAAATAGCTCTTTACAGCATTTTAGGGCAAAAGCAGTAAGACAGCAACCTGAAACCATGTTACATGCTGATGGCCTGAGTCATGTCTGGTCTCACAGGCAGGCCAGCGAGGTGATTTTGCACAAACATCTAACAAAAAAGTAGGTTCTGCGAGTGGCAGACTTAGTGGAGACTGGCTTCCAGCAACTTTTTCCCCAAGCATTTGACATTTGCAAAGGGTGGCGCTTAATAGTTTTTCCTTCAGCCGAGGCACAATTCACACACCTCTCTTCTTTCTGGCTTCCTAATTTCAGGAGAATTGCATGATTCTAATATTTTTTCAAGCCTGTACTTCTCTGTTGTCTGTGACCGAAACACTCTCTGAGTGCCTTCCATTTATGTTATTACCTCACGCATGTACAGGCTTGTAGGAAACCAGGGCTGAACACATTCTCCTATTTTTTTTTCTTCAGTTACCAACATTCTCTACTTGATATTAGGTAATTTGGGGGTAGTTGACAGGTCATAGCATTTATACTCTGAGAACACTCCAGGATTCGCAAGTACACAGGATTTTGGTAAAATAGTGAAATTCGGTGAATACAAATTTAAAAGAAGGCCAAGAATAAACTCACAGAGCTCTCATGGTCTGCTAGCGTCATATGCTACTTGACCCTGAAATACACAACTAGAACACCATTCTGAACTCTTGAGAGCTACCTATACTCTGACAATTTGAAGTCACATACACAAATGATGAAGCTCACTGCCTTCCACCCGTAGGAATTGAATTCTTACTAACACTGATTTCCCTACTTTTTCTCCACCTCTTCAGCCTATAATTTTATTCACTCATTTGTATTACTTCAATTGGTATCCTTTGTGAAGCCCCTTAGAATTGAAAAAGCATGATATAACAAGGAAACATTGTTACATATTACCCTCTAGAAAAATAGCTTATCCAAAGAATAATTCCCAACAGTGATGGAGAGAAAGACCTGTGTATTTAAGCTAGGGGAAAAATTTCAAACAGGGGGTTTCAAGTAAAGCTGATACCCCAGATTGTTCCACACAGCTGCACGGAGAGGTATTAAAGTCACCCAGGAACCACCTGTGCCAGTAACAAGGTCAAAACAACTGGTAACATTGACCCAATTTTGGGAGATTAAACTGTAAAACTATTACTCACAACTATGTCTAGGACATGCCTAAATCTGAAAGGTGATGAGGATTAAGGCACTGAGTGAATTTAAGGCCCAGTGGTGTATTCTGACATATTTCTGTACTCAGGCAGACTCTCCAGAGGTGTAGGGAGAGAGGCCCCTCGCCATGACAGCGCACATGCAACACAAAGCCTGTACCTAGGAACGGACAATTAAAAGCACGATATGAAACCGCTAATTAATAAGATTTATTCTCCTTCGGGGCTGTTATCTGGACAAGGCAAACCCTGCAGGATATCAATTTCTCAAGAAATAAGATTAAAAACCAAATGCCGTTTTCTTCTTTCGCCTGAGCCGTCTCCCTGTATCACAGACCTGGCTGCCAACCAGAACAAGGTCTTCAGTCTTTCCTGGAAACTTTGAAACCATCCCCAACTTAAAGAGAACAGCCACTCGTCTTCAAATGAATAGACCTCATACCTCTTCTGTGTAAAAAGACTTGCTGTTTTCATATAGAGAGAAGTAACTTCTTTCATTTTCAAAAGAAGGGAATTCACACCATCCTGTTTGCTGCTCCTTAGACTAAAGTGGGTGTTTTATTCATGCTGCTGAAGTTTAAAAGATGCACAGATACAGTTACCAAAAATTCTCTCCGTTTGTGTTTTATGGCTAGACCATCTTGAAAAGGCAACCATAAAATGTCTGAAAGCTGAGCTGAGGTCTAGGAAAGACTAGGTGTGAATACTCACACAACTGCACACACAGATTCCCAAATCAAAGAGTAATCATGAGCAAAATTAGCATGGACTGGAGCATATCACAGGCTTCTCCACCAGCTTTCTGTGCCATTCACCAACATATCTTTCATGGACTGAGGGAACACATGCCCCCTGAGAAAAAACAGGACATCATCACGTCCTTCTCATGGAATTAGGGGGTTTTGGAGACTGAGGGGAATGCAAGGGAAACACCACTAAAAGGAGCCAAGAATACTCCAGCCTACTATTGAAGGTCACAGCACTGACATCTTCAGTCTAACACTTATTTTGTTCAAGTGGAGAAACAGAGAGGATAAACAAGAAAATACCCCTCAAGCTTGTCACATACGCGGTTTAACCGCCAGTGGAGCATCTCTGCTGTAAGCCCTGCCCAGATCTTCCATTACCTGGAGAGGAAACTCAGGCCATCGTAACTCCTCACATAAGCAGAAGCTTCCTGAGAAAAAAGGTAGTAGAAGGGAGAGGCAGACAAGGTGGATGGATTTTTGGTACTTCAGCGTGTCCTACCTTCTTCAAAAAACGCTTCAGACTTCCAATCCCCAGGACAAAGGGCCTGGAAACAGCAGCACCAAGGTGTGGCTGGGTCTTCCATCCCCACTGCATTAAGTTTCAGGGTGGACAGCAGCTGAGTCCCACAATCACCTTCTCCAAGCCAGGAACAGGGAAAGTACTTTGATACCCCCCCCCAACCCTCCCCTTCTCTCTCCTACTGCAAGTGACTACACCTGTGCCCAGAACAGCATCACAGGTGGTACCAACACCACAGCAGAAAAACGGGGTGGAGAAAACCAGTCTGTGCAGCTTCTCTGGGTAACATGAAACCATGGTGGGGAGAGCAGAGACAGGTCTGAGAGAACCAGATTCCTTGGCTCATGCCTTGTGTAAAATCCACAGTCTTCTAAGAAGAGGGGCTCCTACCTCTGTAGGAGATGATGCACTTAAACTCTGCTTTTTTATCCAATACCAGCTGGCAGGTGCAGATATTCACATCCTCCACACAGGGGCTGGGAATGTGCTTTGGCCCTAGGGCTGATCTCCTCCCATCCCTGATAGGACACAGGGCTCTGACCACCAAACCTCAGCTTCACCAAAGGCAAGTGACCTCTCTAGACAGGACGAACACAGAGTGACCATGAGCTAAAGGAGCTGATACAATTCACACAGAGCCCACCACCTCCGTGGTGCTATGCCTTGGCCACACAGCATTACAAGAATAAACCCCAAAACCAGAAAGGAAAAACAAGAGGTAGGGAGAAAGCAAAAGTCAGTTTAAAACAAACAAACAAACAAACAAAAACCCAACAAGGAAGATATTTTGGTTCACAGAAGTTGACACGACCTATCAGCACAGAAATGAGGGGGGGTCAATCAACCCCATGCTTTTCCAGGAACAGTGTGTGCTCTTTTATGGTACTCTCCAATGTAACACCTGTAAGAGCACTCGCAGGTGACCCTGCCAGCCAGGGCTCTGCTCCGAGCAGGAGCTTCTGCCAGCATCCCTCTGCCTGGGAGGGATTACAGTTCTTCAAAGCCACAGGCAGACACAGCAGTGCCAGCTGAAGCCGGTAATGTAGACCTGGCTCCAGATCAAGGGCACATTTTGCTGGCCAATGTGAATGGGGGTTTGTCCACACACAGACCTAGTAACCCTCAGCCATATGGGAAGAGTTAAAATCCTGTGGTTGCTCTGATGCAATCACACCAGAACAGGGTGCTTTAAGACCACTGCTGTTACGTCTGTGTGGGGCAGGAAATAAGCTGCACTGGTATTAAGGTACTTGTGAATGCATCTCACTGTGGGGCTGCAAAAATGAACTGTAAAATAACCCCTAAGCAAAGTAGATATCGCAAAAAAAAATTCCTGCTTTTGACAAAGGCTAAAATGTACCATCCAATCCTCTGTTCTAAGTCATCTCCAGCCTCTGCCACTCAGAAACAAAAAGAGGGGGAAAAAATAGGCACAGAAACATGAAGGGACTCCTCTACAATGACAAGACTTGGGAGGTGGACTGGGCCTCTGGTCACCTACTCCAGAGCCATACTTGTCATGGTCACTGCTTCTCATGGTCTTGCTTCAGGCAAGGGACAACATGCACAGTCTCCTCACCTGGGCTGGCAACAGGTCTTGTAACTACAGTGGCTCAGCCTTCTCTTAAATTTTCTACAGACCTGCCTCAAGGTGGATCCCCCAAGGAGTTTCACTCACAGGGATTACTGACGGAAAAGCAGGAGAGGGAGCTATGCCTTTTCCTCCCAGCTAGAGTAGCATCACTTCTTCAAAGTGTCCTCTTGGTGCTGCAAAGAGGCTGAGCACTGCTCACCCTCAGTATTGCACAAAGGTGGCACAGGCAGCTGCCTGTAAAACTTGGTCCTGCAAACTGCCACATAGTGGGAGGACTAGACAGAGCCTGTGGCCCACAGGAACTGGAGACAAGCCTCGATTTCCCAGGAGATACCATTGATTTCAACAGGACCTTCCCCCAGATTCAGGGATGGCAAAGAGGGAGAACTCTCTCCAATGGGTATCTTGTCATCCAGCTGCTATCAAAGTGTCATATTTCATGGAATATGAGGATTGCTCTTTTCATTGGCATGTCTGAAAAGGAACTGAAATTCCAGAAGCAAACACTGAAAACTTGCTGACTACCGAGCTAGCAAGAACACTGAGTGTTGTAACAGGGTGTGTACCAGGGAAAGTTAACTGAACCTGACAGTCCAAGAGAATAACAGAAGCTCCCAAAGAAAGGTGTGTACTGCAACAAAGCCCTGGCAGATGACCTCTCCTGAGACTTCCATCAGAATGAATAAAAACCTATTTAATGAGATTAACTGATCATTTCACTCCACCCTCATTATAACACTCACTGAGAGGGAGGAATGTTTTCGCAGCCGAGTATCTGACTCCATAGGGAATGCCAGGACTGTGACGGAAGATAAATACATAGGGGAGCCCTTCACCAATGCAGTGTGAGCTACAGATAGTAGCTACTCAAACATCTACTAGTTTCAGTGACTACTTGGTGTCCATTTACACACAGTTTTTATCAGAGGAACTCGTTCATGATTTCCTCCACACCAGTGTGAAAAATCAGAGCTACAACAATTCAAGGTACATCCCAGGAGTGTTTAATTTCCAGGTAACCTGTTTTTCTGTTTGGTGCTTTTTTTCTCCTCAAGAAACAGTGTAACACTACTCTGCAGAGCTTTGGTTTCTTAGGTGTGGACAAAACCCTCTGTTTCTGTTTAAAGCCTGATGATCACCTTTTCATTTTCATCCTTAAACTTCAAGAAAGCTAAATCCATTGGCTAAAACTTTGACTATTATTGCTCTGGAAACTCTCAGGGAGTCTAAGGATAAAAGACTGAAGCAAAGATAGTGCTCTTGTGAGTGACAAAGGACCTCACTACTTACAGCTCCCTGCCAGACTTTGTTGAGCTCACCCCTCACATCTGAGTTCATCTTGGCAAAGTCCATCTTCACTGTCCCTCAACCTGCAAAACCACAGGTATGTCTGTATGGGGCATCATCGCGCAGTTCCACAGCTGAGCTCTCTAAACAAACTGTCAAGGCTGCAAAGTCAGACACAGAAGACCAAAGGACATCTCAAGTGACTGTCAGAAGTCCACCTCCCTGCACTGAGGCAGGATCAAAGATACCCAGACAAGTAGACGCTGCGTACCCTCCTCCTTAGAGCTGCGGAGGAGAGGAGATCAGGTAATCTGGTCTGAATTTTTAGCACCATATGCCATGTTTCACATTTTCCAAGATATTTGGAGGAACTGGAGACCTAAATCCCTAGTTCAGAGCACAGAAGTTTTGTGGAGAGAATTCTTCAAGCCCCAGTGCACGTGTCAGAGGAGTGACTGTCTCAAAGCACTAACTCAGTCCCCCTCTGCAGCCCAGTCTAACCAGCTTCAACCACCCTCCCTAAAGAAAAGCCTTCTGCACAGGTTCAGCCTTCATCACCTCATCCTACTAAAACAAAACCACAACACACACTGAGCCAAAAAGAATCCCAGTGTAAGGTCCAGCCTCATGTGCCTGGGCAGGGGACTCTGGTGATGGTAAGGCTTGTTTGCCACGGAGCTGAGGCATGGAACAATCTCTAACTTCACACAGTTTCATTCCAAAAGGCAGGCTCCACAGTTACATTCCTTTATCCCTAGAGATGTGCTGATACAGTTAAGGTGCATGTAACTTTCTCCTGGGGGAACATAACTGTGACAAAACACGGGTTGTATGACAATTCAGAGTTGAAAAATGAAAGTAATCTAGAAAGATTTGGGGCTTTGATGCTACAAAAAAAACCAGTGCAACTGATAGCCCACCCTGATCACTGGGAATACAGTATTGGTTACATTATAACAAAACCTTGCCCAAGTTCACTTTAAATATTGCTGCTGAAATCATTTACAGTTAATACTGTTGTCCCAATTATCCATCTTGTCAGACAGAGTGATTGTTCCCCACCACAGAGAAAATGCAGTCCCCTCATTATTTGCTGCAACAGACTCAGCCAACATGGCTCATTTTCTTAATAAATTAATTCTCATAACTTAGTAACACTTCAAACTACTATAAACACCTCTTGAAAGTGTACCACAATTTTAATCAGTTTCAAACATCAGATGTTGGGTTTGATATTTATGATTGTTCTGACTCTGTTTCATTTAAGGGCCCCTTTTGTCTCTGAAAGAAAAGATAAGAAAGTTAACTGGGACACCCACTGTCAAGTCTCTAATTTAAGGGGAAATTGCCTCTGTCACTGACTGTCAGATGCTAATAGCTGCTGTTACTATTTTCCATATGATACCAGGCAAGTGATCTTAGAGTAAGTACCCTTCATCCTATACAAAGAATTGATTGAGTCAAGTAATTGAATGACTGTGCCCCTGCAGTCTCTAAAGCAGACATTCCTCTAGGTCCATTTTAACCTACAGGGGAAAAAAAATATCTCTAGTAACTGCAGTGAGAACTCAGTGTGGTATTATGAGGAGGTGACTGGGAATTATTTCTTTTTAAAGCCTCTTTTATAAGGATTCCCCATTAGCCTTTAATTAGCAAGCCAGCTCCCATTCGGAGGTTTCTGATGACTTACAGCCCAGTTTAACACTCACTGAAGGCAACAAGACTGACTCCCTTGAACTCAGTGGGGTCTGCAGGAGGGCCTGGGGCCATGCAGGGAACCCTCTAGTGACAACACAAAGTTAATTGAGCAGGCCTTTGACGCCCAGCTCTGGGTGTCAGCCTTTGGAAGAGAGTTTTCCTGCAGAAGATCAGAGGGAAACCTGGACTTCCAGATTTGGGGCTATGTAAACACATCATCTGTACTCAGCAGGTATAACACTAATTTGTCTTTCGCTGTGGAGAAAAGTGAGATGATCTATCAGCTTATTAGATTTGACTATTTACATGTATTTGAAATCTTTGCTTACATAAAAGTACAATAGAGTGTTTTAGAACAGAGCATCTGCCAACACACATGCAGTGTTCTGCTAAAGGCAGGTATATGTAAGATCATCAGTTAGCTATGACAGGTGATTTAGCATGATTCATCTTTCAGGATCACCTCATTCACAAGGAAAATTGAGTGTCAGCCCCATCCATAACCTACAAATACTATCTAGATACTTGAAAATGATAATAGGTTAAAGGATGCAGTAGCCAAAACATTTAACCCAAAACCTTTTGGAATCGAACCGGAAAACAGCAGTAGCCCAGACAGAACCAGTAACACAGATTGCCAGGGGCTAATGAACTAAAAAACTCTTTACCCAGCACATAATTTTGCTGTTGCTGGGAGAGCACTACTCAGTCATTTCGGTGCAGATCCAAGAAATTTCCTTCTCATGGTGTTTCTCCTTTCCAGCCAGACACAAATTCAGACTAAATTAAGAGCTGTGGTTCAAGACAATTTAATGGAATGCAAGAACAAAGGTGAAAATTTAGATCTCTGCATAGCAGGTGCACCTCCAGAGCACACAGCCAAACAGGGCCATCCATTTCCGGGGATGACGAGCAACCAAACCAGGAGTGAAATTTTTGGAATTCGGGGTCTGATGCCCCCATACCACCTCCTTCATTAGGAAGCCCTACCCAACCAGAATTACATGCTCTGGGCTTCACTCTAACAGCAGCCAACATCACTCAGTCTCCAGCAACCACACCAAAATATAACACTGCACTTCCTCCACTTACAACAGTGGAGGATGGGTCAATCCCTTTGGAGCTACTAAATTCATACAAAATATTTCAAACAGCTATTTCTCCTTACCCACCCAGTCCCACCACTCCTTTTAAAAAA